>CALSBZ010042112.1:42945-74518 GCA_943591055.1 Gobionotothen gibberifrons | reverse complement strand
CACAGAGAAAGGGTCAAATTCCTGAAGACAGAATTATTCCCTCACAAGGCCTACAGTCCCTTTCACTTTTATAGCATTGCTCGGTAAAGGTTTACTTCTTTTAACTGATGTAATTTACAATGACAAGAAGGAATATATCAAAGAAGGCTTTAATTGTGACAGCATTCCAATTTTAAGATGTTGACTGAGGTTATTATTCAAAATGTTCACACATTTTCCTTTGCTGTTAGTCTCCAAACAGATCAATGATCTTCCCAGCAGCTGCATATATTATACCACACAATAGTGTTACATAGAAAAAATACTAAGTAACTTTATTGAAGTAAATTACAAAAAACGGTAACTGATTTATAAAGGCATACATATCAAATCAAATCAAATCAAGTTTTATTTATAGAGCACATTTTAAAACGATTTTTGGTCGAGCCCAAAGTGCTGTACATACAATAAAAAAGCTTTACAATAAAAACACTTTACAACAAATACAACAGCACAAATACAAAATAACACACAGGGAAATGTCAGGAGTCGTGCTCCGCTCTGACTAGAAGGCCAGAGAGAAGAAGTGAGTTTTTAGGGTTGATTTAAAAAAAAAAAAAACAGGGTCTGGGCCGACCTCACATGGAGGGGCAGAGTGTTCCAGAGCCTGGGGCCAGCTGCTGCGAAGGATCGGTGCCCTCGGGTTTTGAGCCTGGTCTTAGGCACTACCAGCAGCAGCTGGTCAGCAGACCTTAAGGCTCTGGTTGGGGTGTAGCGCTAGAGGAGTTCGGTATATAGGCCGGAACCAGCCCATTTAGTGCTTTAAAAACAAATAAAAGGAGTTTAAAATCAATTCTGAACCGAACTGGAAGCCAGTGCAGTGAGGCCAGAATTGGGGTAATGTGGTCACGCTTTTTGTGGCCCGTGAGAAGACGTGCAGCTGCGTTCTGCACTAGTTCTGCACTAGCTGCAGGCAGACATTGTGTTTTGTGAGGATTGAACCCAGGGGAAGTATGTAAAGTAAAAACAGGATGGGGCCCAGAATCGAGCCTTGGGGAATCCCACAGGTAAATGGACTGTACTTATATAGCACTTTATCCAGTCTTTACGACCCCTCAATGCGCTTTACATACTACATGTCATTCACCCATTCACACCCATTCATACAGAGCAGTACCACTTGCTCTAGGACCTAACATTCAGACACCGTTGGCCATGCCATCGGGAGCAACTCAGGGTTAAGTATCTTGCCCAAGGATACATCGACATGTTGGCTGCATGGGCTGGGATCGAACCCACAACCTTCTGGTTGAAAGACGACCGCACTCCCTCGCAGCCACAGTCGCCCAGGTGAGAGGGGCTTTGGCAGAGGAGAAGGCACCCAGTTGCACTGAAAAGCTACGGTCTGTCAGGTAGGACCTGAACCATGCAAGGGCAGAGCCTGTGATGCCAGCGGACTGTTCAAGCCGTGACAACAGGATGCTATGGTCCACTGTGTCAAAGGCAGCTGGGCTACCTGAGTCGGCGGCTAGGAGCAGATCATTAAACACTCTTAAAAGGGCTGTTTCAGTGCTGTGCATGGGTTTAAAGCCAGACTGAAACTTTTCATGGATTCCATGCGTAGTTAAAAAAGACTGCAGCTGGGCATAGACTACTCGCTCCAGGACTTTGGTTAAAAAGGGTAGCTGGGAGATGGGCCTAAAATTTGCGAGAATGGAAGGGTCGAGATTTTTCTTTTGAAGTAGTGGCTTTACCACGGCATGTTTGAAGGCAGCTGGGACACATCCTGAGCCAAGAGAGGTATTTAAAAGTAATAAAATACTTGCTCCAACTGAATTAAAAACCTCTCTGAGAAGGCGAGAGGGAATGCTATCTGAGCTGCAGTTTGTCGGCCGCAGGTGCTTGACCACATCCGAGAGAGAAGAGAGGGACACAGGCTCAAAGTGGTCGAGGACAGCAGGGCACAGTAAATGAGCAGGATCTGGGGTAGCACTAGTGTGGGCTAGCCTAAGAGCAGATACATATGATTGGTAATGGGCGCCACATCTTGGCAATAATAGGCAACAGTACAAAGAGTCTGTCAGGTTGGACAGCAGAGCTGGGTGGACCCAAATGCAGTACATACAAAAGGTTTAACAGAAAATCCACTTTAAAGGCAGGTTATCCAGACCAAACCGGGCAGGGCAAGGCAAACAAAACAAAACAACAAGGATCTGTCACACAATCACAATGAAAAGACAAAGCTGGGCAGGGCAGGACAAATACAAAGGCACCAGAGGCCTGTACGACGAAGCCGGTTCAACATAACCTGGATATGTTTGAGTTACCCGGTTTACCTAATCCAAAACAAACGCGCTCTCGCTAAGCGGTCCTACAGTACGACGCTGGTTATCAACTCCTTAACTCAAGCCAGCTTTGCCCTATTTAGTTAGGTGCACATTCACATGAAAGGGGTGGTATTTGGAGCATTCGACCAATCACAAACATGGACAAGCCTACTGACAGCGCAGCGCGTCATACTTCCTGAATGAAAAGTCAACTATAATATTAGACAAATATGAAGACGTTAAACTTTGAACATCCATGACTTAAACACTTTATCCAGGATAAAAGCCGCATAGCTGAACCTGCAAGGTGAATACAGCTGGTAAAAGAAAAAGTGTTTGAATGCGTACATTAACAGATTTATGATATCACTGCCCTGTCTACGTCACGAGTGGATCTGACTTTAATTACATTTGACTCGAGTGTTTCGTCAACTTAATGTGTTGCTTAAAATAATACTTTTGCATACAGTATGTGACACAGTGAGTGTTGCACGGCCAGATACGGCTCAAGAAGCTGACTCAGGTAAGGAAATAGGCCTATATGATACATTATGATGTGATATGAATGATATGGGACACATCGACGTCTGCACTCACAGTGCCGCGGACTGTACGTAATGTTACTTTGATCCGGTTACTTTTGTTGTGGCAGATATTTAATTAAGCTTTCTTGACGCTAATGTTATAATAGTCAGATTGCTCTGAAGATGGGAGGTGATATTCTATTAATTTTCACGTTCACACAGTCGGTGATTTTTGCCCGCCGTCTTTCCTGCAACGGCAGTTTAAACTGTATTTCCTTTCTCCTGTAATATAACTTGATCGCTGGCGGGCGGTGCTTTCACTGACTTGATCTCTTAGCCTGCAACCTAACCTGCTCCGGACCAGGGGCCTATACTACGAATCAAGATTTTCGTTTAGCAAGCTAACTTCAGGGATTTCCGGTCCTACGAAGCTGGTTTACTTTTTAGCGGGCTAGATAACTTATTCTGAACGGCTAGCCTGGAGCCGGAGCAGGATAGGTTCCAGGATAAGCGATCAACTGTGCGGAGTTCTTCTTCTTCTTTGCTTTAATGGCGAATCACTTCCACTTGGAGCATATCGCCACCTACTGTTGATTTATTTAATGTATAAACTGCCCATTGTTCATGCAGAACAGTGTTCACGTAAGCCTGCACATTGATTTTATTTTTCATTGAATGTAACCGTTTCAAGAAGGATACATCTATTACAGGTTGAGGTAGAAACCATGGTGGAACAGCTGATAACAACAGTGTGCAGAGTTTAAAGCGATCAAGTCATATTACAGGATAAAGGAAATACAGTTTAAACTGCCGTCGCAAATCACTGTCTTGGACGGGGCATATCATAAACACTTTTTCTTTTACCAGCTGTATTCACCTTGCAGGTGCAGCTATGTGGCTTTTATCCTGGATAAAGTGTTTAAGTCATGGATGTTTAAAGTTTAACTTCTTCATATTTGACTAATATTATAGTTGACTTTTCATTCAGGAAGTATGACACTGCGCTGTCAGTACGCTTCTCCATGTTTGTGATTGGTCGAATGCTCCAGATACCACCCCTTTCATGTGAACGCGCACCTAACTAGATAGGACACGGCTGGCTTGACCGAACGAGTTGATAGCCAGCGTTGTAGGACAGTTTAGCGAGAGCGCCTTTGTTTTGGATTAAGTCAACCGGATAACTCAAAACATATCGAGGATATGTTGAACTAGATTCGTAGTATAGGCCCCAGGTTAGCCGCTCAGCATAAGTTACCATGGAGATCTGTTTGTTTGTAGCCTTTATTTAAACAGGTCCCTTGAGATCAAATGATCTCTTTTTCAAGGGTGACCTGCAGCACATTAGTTACACATGTAACATAAAAACAACAGAACAACAATAAGGATGACATACAACATAATGTACAGGGTACAGTTTACAGACTCAAAACAAAACTACTACTACAAAACTCTAGCCTGCTAAGAAGTGAACCAGCGTTCGTAGGACCGGAAACGCAGAGTTTTCCCTGAAGTTAGCTCGATAAGCAAAAATCCGGCATCGTCGTACAGGCCTCTGGTGAACAGAATCAGGATATAACAGGCGGGAAGAGACAGGATGTAAAAGCAGACATCAGAAGGGGATGAACACTTTTCTAAATAAAACAGGAAACACTGACAGAATGTGAAAAAGTGATTGACTGAACATTATTAAATGTAGTAAGTCAGATAGTAATTGATCCCAAAGAGGCTCCATCACAGTCACATTTATGTATAATACTACTGATTTGGCTTTAATGTCACTTGATGCAATGACCCTTCTTTCTTACGTCCAAATTTGTAAAATAGACTATAAAACATGTCGCTCATAGTTTACCTAGAACTTTCTTGGATAGATTATCATGGATGTGACATGATGGGTAGCTGAGGCCAAACTTTGCCTGTTAATCAAAAACATAAGGGCTTTTGTTTACACGTTGAACAAATAAGGCTTTCATTACACATTGCAGTCATTTCAATAAAAGGGTGAGTAATTCGATAGTTTAGGAAAATCATTGTTGGGTCTTTAGCTTTTTTGGAAAATGTACATGTAAGGCAAACCCAATATTAATTTAGAACAATCTAATGCAATAATGAATCTAATGCAAACATTCAAAAATAAGTGACTGAAACATTGTGAATTGATTTAAAACCTAGATGTCAAATGTATTCAGTATTTGTACCCAGAACGTGTCAACGCTGACTGAAAATTCAGTTTTCTCACCCTGCACTGTGACAAAGCTTCTATCTCCATTATGGGATTATTGAATGTTTCCCAGCGGCCCTCAAATGAAATGAGCAGCAGATTGACATGGAGGGGAATACCACCTCCCATTCAAAGGTCTGTGGGATTCCTGGCTCCTGTTCTTTTCCCCATTCTCTCTGTGGGTTCCTCTGTGTGACAGCTTAAAGCCCAGACTGTTCCTGGACCATTACCCAGAATCCATCTCCCCAACATGGCATGTCAGGCCTCTCCGACAGCAGGTGCATGCATCTGAAAGCAGCATGTTTTTAAAGCCTTCACTGCGGGGCTAAAGGTCTTATGCGGAAGGAGGAAGAAGATACCGTGAAATTCTCTTTCCAAGAAAAACAATGTTTTTTCCTTGTTTCATTTTTAAAACGGTTTATTAATATACATTGGACAACAGATTTTGGTCTTTTTGGAATGGAAGAAAATCTACCTTTAGCGCTAACATCACGGCATCAAATACTATCCGAGACACCTTCATGGTGTTCTCAAAGCATTTTCACTTTGAGAGAGCAAAAGACGACACGAGTATCCAAACAGATGCCGGCGAAGTGACAGCAATGTCAGCAGAAGAGCAAGCAGAGGGTTTGTTTGCTCGTCAAACGGTCCTCATTATGAGCGAGCAGGAACTTAAATTGCCATTTGTTTTCTAAAAACGGAATCACAACGAGTTGACAGCACAATCAAAGCACAATGCCATCGATGAAGAGCGCGGCCATTACAGTGTGCGCTGAACCGAGCCAAATTGGTTATTTCAATGGCACAGGCAGGAGAGGGAAGTGTATTATAGTATTGTGAATACAAGCAATCAGAATAGTCTTAGCAATCTTACAAACCTTCCCTTATCAGCGACAATAAAAAAAACTGCCTTTTGTCATTTTTTAGTTGCACTGTTAAATACGTTCGTGAACCGCTGTTCTCTTTAAAAATACAATAGGTCACAAGAGGCTAGACAACTGCAAAGCTTATTGTATGCTATAAAATGTAAGACAGATAGAATAATACATTAAAAAAACATGTGGATTAGGAGTGTTTCAATTAGTTTGACCTTAGCTATGTTTAAAGCACCCAGATCATGGATGTGTAAAGAGAACTATTTTTAGCCACGCCTCCAATCTGCAGCGTCACAGCTCAGTCAAATTTATTAAAGTGTTAAAACTTTTAGATCCCAATAATTTACAGTATATAAGGGCTCGATAAGGCTAATGTTCGTACTGTAGTTGATTTAGCTAGAAAAAACTATAATGCTGATTTACAGCTTTCCCAATGCAATTCAATGGGAAAAAGTGGCCCAATGACGTCGCAGACTGACACGGAAGTTGTTGTATTGCCGTTTGGCCAATACAAAAATTGGCCAAACGGCCCCCACCCACCTTATCAATCAATGTTTATTTATATAGCCCAATATCAGAAATGTTAAATTTGTCTCAGTGGACTTCACAGTTTGTACGGAATATCAGTATGACAATACGACACCCTCTGTCCTTAGACCCTCTGTCCTTAGACCCTCTGTCCTTAGACCCTCTGTCCTTAGATCCTCACATCGTACAAGGAAACACTTCCAGAGAAAAACCCACAGTTTAAAGGGGAAAATGGGAGAAACCTCAGGGAGAGCAACAGAGGAGGGATCCCTCTCCCAGGACGGACAGACGTGCAATAGATGCCATGTGTAAATCGAAGAGATAATACATTTTACAGCGTAGGTAGAACAAATGTTTGGAAATACATGTGTCTATAATAAGAAGATGAATCCACGAGGATGTCAACAATCCTGTGGGAGTCATCAGGGAAGTAGTATGATGAGAGTCAGGCAGGACTACAGTGACAGGTTCAGCCACGACTCGAAGTCCAGGACTAAAATCCAGAACTCAGGATCGAGGATCCAGGACACAGGATCCAGGACTCAGGACTAAGGATCCAGGACTCAGGATCCAGAACTCAGGATGCAGGATCCAGGATCCAGGACACATGATTCAGGATCCAGGACACAGGACCGCAGCAACAGGATCAGTCACGACTCAGGATCCCGGCGTACAGTAGATACTAGACACCATAAATAAATTTGGGGGAAGCTGGGTTAATCGGAACATGAGAGTACACAGGTACAGACAGAGAGAAGGAAGAAGTAAGGTGTCCCCCGACAGTCTAAGCCTATAGCAGCTAAACTAACGTGTCTACATACATGGACTTCCTTAGGATAGGTTGAGGAAAAGGGGGTAGCAAGTAAGAAGTAAGAAACAGAGGTGGAGAGGCACAACGTGTCTACGTACATGCACTCCCTTGGGATAGGTTGAGGGAAAAGGATAGCAAGTAAGAATTAAGGAACAGAGGTGAAGAGGCTCACCTTATCACCTGAATCTCCTCCTAGAGCACCATTGTGTTCTTTTTAACCAAATATCTCTCAGAGGGGCGTGGGGAGTGGCTCCTTATTTTCATCTAAAGTAACAGAGAGAGAATCAGCACTTTTGAAACAGGGCTGAAACAGAGGGGATTATGGGATGCTGTAATGATCTATTTGGTATTTGGAGCCAAACAATTCAGAGACTTGTTTGTATACAGTGACCTATAATATATTGATGAAAAACTGTATAATATTAGGTGACCTTTAAATCAAAAATATAATAAAAACTGCATTCATTTAAAGTGCAATGGGTTTTCTGGTGTCTTGGGAGATTACTCTGCTGTCCATGTAATCACATCGTCAGCCGTTTAAATCCCATTATGGACTTTTGTTGCATCTCATCCTCATTTCCTGTCACCTTTCTCCTGTCATGGTAATAAATAGAATGGCCCAAAAATAGCAAAGGAGAAAAACGGGGGGTTACGTATTGTAACCCTAGTTATATAAGCACAGGCTCCGCCCTCTACTAGACTCTATGGGTACTACTCTCATCAATGATACGCGAGCGTTCACACACTGAAGTTGTATAAACGTAGCCGGCAAATCAAGGCGAGCCTACCTGAACACACAGTATATATGAAGGCTACGCCTCCTGACTGTCATCCTACACCCTCTTCAGCGAGCGGCACAGGAAAGACGGGGCCCCTAGGTAGAGGGCTCCGCCTGTGCTTATAGAACTAGGGTTACAATACGTAACCCACCGTCCTATCTCACACACGCTCTGCCCTCTACTGGACTCTATGGGTACAGTGGGTGGAGCCCCGATGGATAAACATTACATGTTACTTGTTAGACGCCTTTATCCAAAGCGACTTACATACTCAATACTGTGGGCAATCCCCACAGGAGCAATTTGGGGTGAAGTGTCTTGCCCAGGGACACAACGACATGCTGACTGCAGTGGGGTTTGAACCTGTGCTCCCTTGATCCCAACACGCCCCATAAACGCCCTGTCGTCCTACAACATCGATCCGCCACACTGCCCCTGACCGGCCAGTTGGGGTGCACCATGTCCCCAACCCTCACACACGCTTACCCCGTGTAGAGTGTGCATGGACGATAGTGGGGAAGGGAAAAACACGTGCACTATGTACCTACTGACCCACAGTAGGTACATAGTGTTGTAATCATGATTAACTAATAGGGATGTAACGATACCCAAAACTCACGGTACGATAATATCGCGATAAAAAGTCCACGGTACGATATTTATCGCGATATTGAAAAATAAAGGAAAATAAATGTGAATTTTTTTTTCTTTATTAAATTATACATCTGATTTGTACATCATTTTAGTAGGATAGTAGTATTTTAAGTGTCAACAATATAATAATCAGACCCTGCAATAGAATAAATCAAGTTTCACTTTAGTTTTTCAAGTAACTCAACTCTAACTCACTAACTCACTCACTCAGCAAGGTTATCTTTTAGGAATATGAGCATGTCCACATTTCCAGGTAGAAGCTGGGATGTTTGTGCATTTACAATATCCCCTGCTGTGGAAACAACTCTCTTGCTTGGTACTGATGTTGCTGGGACAGAGAGATATGCTTTGGCCATGGGTGACAGCAGTGGTAAAACTGTGCATTATCTCTCCACCACTTCAAAAACAATACAGTTTTTGCCAAGAAGGTGAGGCTTATTAACAGGGCGAGATATAAATATACTGTTGGTACTTGTCAATGTCTCTAGGTATGTACATGTAGCCCTGTAAATACGATGTCCTTTTGTGTTATCTGTTGTTGTATGTTCATGTTATAACTAGGGCCGGGACTTTAACGCGTTAATTAAGATTAATTAATTACACAAAAATTAACGCGTTAAAAAAATTAACGCATTTTAATCGCACTTATTTTTGCACCGCGGAACGTTTCTCACTGGATGAGTTTCAGGCGTAACGATTATACTGGAGCACCAACTAACGTGCATGACTTCAGACAACAACAAACCACAGTGAACAATTCAAACATGAACGAAGAAGCTGATGAGACCGCTTTCGTTGGCCCCGTGGATGGGACATTTTGTTTTAAAAGACGGACGGATGGAAGCGTCGATAAGAGCACGGTTGTGTGCAAATTATGCAAAAAGGAATTCGCATATCACCGCAGCACATCAAGCCTCAAGTATCACCTCAATGCTAAACATATAGCAGCTAGCGTGGAAGCTAGCGTGGACGTTAGCCCGACTCCGAGTACAAGGAGGACCCACACTCAACCAGATGACTGGTTTCAGGGCCAGGATAACTAAGTCCACGTCTGAACAAATAACCAACTCCCTGGCTCACTGGATTGCACTCGACTGTATTGATTAGTCCATTATTCTTGAGTCCAGAAGAGAAAGTTTTAAAATAAGGAGATCAGTGAGTCTCAACTAAAGTTTAAAAGGTTGGTACTTTAATAAAAAATCAGGCGCGGTGGTGTTACAGGCAGACGGGAGTTGAAAAAGGAGGACATCTGCAGAGTCCTCCGGGAGGGGGATGAAAGAAGGGCAGAACAAAACACATTTCGTCCTTAAATACAGTAGACTGGGCTCCTCCCGTCCGTTATCTCTGTTGTTGACTTCCGCTCGTCCTTCTATTTCCGCACACACTTTTTCAAAGGATATTTACATTGTACATTTAACACATGACTAAACACGCCTTGGTTCTATACACTCGCCTGCATCCCTTTTTTCTTATTTCAACAGCTGATAATATTTACGTTTGGTTTAACATTGAGTTCAAGCTTCCGTCAGTATTTCAGAGATAACTTCCGGAATAGATTTTCAAAATAAACTTGTATTCCTGATTCTGGCGGAAGTCTTTTCAAAATAAAAGCTTAACATACATTCTGCGTGAATACTTCTGTTTTTTCAATAAAATCAACATTTAAGCTAAATTATGCCATTACAACATTGATTTAATTACTAACAGTCCCTCCTTACACACATTAAAAGTGTGTACAAAATATTGAAATCAATGAGTTCTTCATCCGAACTTAACATAGTACAAAACTCATATAAAAACATACTGCAAAAAATGGAATGGTTCAATAACCTCAACTTTATAAAAATACAAAAATACTTTGTTTGTGCTTTAACATAGAAGTTTTCCCTTGTGCATAACTTCTAGTATTAATCATTCAATATTATTCTTAAAAATAGCAGCATGGCTTGGTATTGGAACATTTCTTTCTCCCTCCTTTCACAAAAAACGTTCTCTTACCACACTCATTGTTAAGGCACTTGTTTTTACAAAGTACATAAAAAACATAACATTTTGCGAATCGCTAAAGTTACAACAGTATAATACTTAAAAGAAATCCACTATCTTAGAATAGTGCAAAAATAATAGAAACACGAAATGTACTATTTTAGAATAGTATAACATAATAAAGAATAAGAAATAAACTATCTTGGAATAGTCTATAATACATTTAAATGGATTCACTCCATTTTACCATTGTAGCTTGTGCATTTTCAAGATATCACTTTATGGCATCACAATCTGCTGGACATACATTGAACAAATCTCATCTCTGAACATCCATATCAAACTAACTCATCATTTTCATCAATATCTGTATATGGGGGTGGGTCATCCTGTTCAGCTAGCATTGGAAACTGTCCCCCAAGTAGATATTGTCCCCTAATGTGTTCCTGGTTGAGGACCCCATTAATCAGTCGGTGTGTTAACGCGCGGATGCATGGCGAACAACAACAAGCGCACAGTCCCAATAACACAATCACACCTCCAAAAGACATCAGTCCACTCAGAAAGAAATCCCTATACTTCCCCAGCCAACCGTCAAAGAAATCCCAGAGGGGGTTCTCTATTCCACTGTTGTCTGCTAACTCCTTGCTCAAAGTGGTGAGTCCCTTCAGAGCCTTGGTTACTGATCCATCTGGTGAGGTATTATTTGGGATGAAAGTACAACATAATGTTCCAAACATTTTGCATACACCCCCTTTTTCTGCCAACAACATATCTAGGGCCACTCTGTTCTGCAAAGACATCTGACTTGTCTTGTCCAGCTGCTCATTTAGTCCATCGATCGCGTCCATGGTGTGATTCATGAACCTTAACTGATTGTAATAGATATAGTTGATCCAGTCTACATTCTTATTTATGGTAGGCCAAAGGAAAATGGATTTGAACCCCGATAAGATCTGGTTTCTAGCTTTAAACTCGTCTGGGACTCCCCTGGGTACTCCTATGCTGTCAATGTACACAGTGGAATCAAAACTTCCTCTAAATAATGATCTTTTGGCCCTGGTTGCTTTGGGTTGGACTGCCAAGTATATCAGCTGCTCGGCCGTCATTGGTACTGCATAAAAAGGCATTACTAGCTGTACTAGTGCACAGGTCCCCGTCCAATCCCTTGGTAGAACTGCGTACAGGGTTTTAGTGCCACAATACCACCACACATCTGCTCTTGGATACTGTCTGATGGGCATAGCTATATCCGGGAGAAAATCCTGTTTCATTACAACCGTTGTAGAATTGCACCCCTTGAGAGTCCCTACTTCTGTACCTTTAAGATAGTCCCTTGTAACGCAGTCATAAAGTCCCTCGTAAGTCGTAAAGTCAGGTGGAATGTCATTCATCTTTACAACTGGATACTTTTGTGCAATGTCAACACAGTCGGCTGGGGATTTTTGTCCATACAGTTTATACATACAGAGCTGTCCTTGTGGGTTATTGTAAGCGTTAAATGGAAATGGCACTGTTCCCAAACTTGGTCGAGCAGCCGCGCAGGCCAGACAGTCAGCCATCTTGCTTTGTCTAACTGAATACACAACCCAGTCTAACCAGGAATTCCTATCCTCGTACCCTGTTTCTACCGCTATAACTTTCTGTACAGAAGTCGTGCTCAAGTAGGTGACCAGTGGTTTTTTCACAGATAAATCAGGGGATATTTCTGGTTCTGGCTGCAAGAGTGGTTCAGTATATTTGGAGGTGAGGTCAGGAATTACGTCAGCTGGGGGGTCTATTATTTTCACCAAAATTGATCCCATTGGGTCTTTTCCAGGAACCTCTATTCCCATCAGTAAATTAAATGCAGTGATGGCTCCTTTTTTCCTAAAATGGGGAGTGAGTGTGCTTTTAAAAGCAATTATTACTGGGTTGTGTTTGCTCATATCCTCACTATGGCGACCCTTGGAAAAAGCTAGCTGAGACCTAAACGATGTACCAGGGGGATTGTTATTTCCTCCAGCTCTAGCACTCCAATATACCTTCTCTGAGTCGGGACACCACGTATTATCATCTGGCCGTCCCCAAGCATGTATGCACCCATAAACGTCATGGCCTGTTTTGTCCTGCTGGTTTCCACACACAACTACATCACACACATCAAGACTGACCGTAACCGCTTCACCTCTGGGGATGAGTATTTCTAACCCCTCCTTGGACTCAGCTGATCTCTTGGCTCTGAGGATATATGGAAATCTCTTGAACACAGTTGAAATATTGTTAGTGTTATTTGCATTCTCTACGAGTGCACGAATGGATTCAGATTTTTCACGATGCTGTACCCTCCACCCAACCAGGAAAATGCCAACCGTGATGATTAAAGCTAACAATGATATTACAATTTTTATCCCTAGGGGGGCCCTTAATTGTTCTGACTTTTTCAATGGTATTTCATCAATTTCTGACTTTTTCAATGGCATTTCATCAATTTCTGACTTTTTCAATGGCATTTCATCAATTTTATCCATGGTCATATCAGTTGCAGAGTATTTTAGAATGATGAGCACAAAAATAAAGTATATAGAAAATAATAAAAACAACAATATTGGAATCTTAGTGAATGAACTTATCAAAATAGGTTTCAGAGGTAAAAACAGAATGGGTATTCTGTTTTAGTATTCAATCTATAAAACCTGAAGACAATTCGTCTTTTGAGCTGTCTATCTTAATATTTCTTGATTTGATTTCTATTCATCGTTTTGTTCCAGCTCTGCCAAATCAGTCCTAACTTCCGAGAGCTTTCTGGAAGGTGCCGGTGAAGGGCGACAATGTGTCAGGTGGTGCCAATTTGCTCCTTTTTTACCTTTTATCCGGAGAGCGTGTGAAGTTCGTTCAACAACTTCCCACGGTCCAGTCCACCTGGGTTCAGCCCACTTTCTTTTGTGAACTTTCAACCTCACCCAATCACCTGGCCGCACAGGAGTCTCTTCTGGCGTCTCGTCTGGTGTCTCTGCAGTTCTCTGAAACTGTGTAGACAAGATTTGGATAATATTACTCAGAGCTCCGACATATTCATCCACTTCTATTTGTCTAATGTCTAAAACTGGGCCACTTCCTCCTTCTCTAGGAGGCCCAGGCATTGGCCTACCAGTTAACAACTCATGGGGAGAAAGATGTGTTTTAGCACCTTGAGAAGATCTCATTGACATGAGTGCCAAAGGCAAAGCATCGACCCATTTCATGTTTGTGCCAAAAATAACCTTTGCTATCTTCCCTTTTTAAAGTTTGATTTGCTCTTTCTACAATACCCTGAGATTGTGGATGGTATGCTGACCCAAATTTATGAATTATACCAAAATATAACTCTACTTCTTCTAAGTGTTTGCTTGTGAAATGTGAACCATTGTCAGATCTTATTATCTTAGGCGCTCCATAGCGGGGTATAAGTTCTGTTTTTAGCCATTTAATGACTGTCTTTGCATCTTCTTTCTTACAGGGAATGGCTTCAATCCATCTTGTATAACGATCAATCATTACCAACATATATCTAAACCCTCTGACTACGCTGTCTGCTCCCATGTCTGTATAATCTATACAAATGTCTTTGAATGGGGCTTCTGGGACTGGATATCTTCCCATCGGGCACTTGTATGGCTTTTTTACATTGAACGCATTGCACGTGTCACAGTCGTTTACGAAGTTTTCAACCATGTCCTTCATGTAAGGATGCCACCACTGTTGTTCAATGTCTTTTGTTGTTCTTGCTTTTCCTACATGAGTGGGACCATGTGATTGTTCTATCAGCAGGTGGCATAGCTTTGCAGGTGCGACCAAACGACCATCGTGGGCTCTCCAGAGGCCATCTACTTCCTTTGCTCCCTTCTGACTCTTCTTGAGTATTGTCCTTCGTACATATCATTTGCTTGCTGTACCCTCCTGCTTTCTTTGCTGCCTTGTCTGCTGCATCGTTTCCTCTGGATATTGCATTGTTCACTGTTTGATGTCCTTTGCATTTCATTACTGCCACTTGTGATGGCAACAGCAAAGATGTTAGCAGGAGTTTTAGCGCTTCAGCATGTTTTACTGGTGTATTAGCAGATGTTAGGAATCCTCTTCTGATCCACTGTGGTCCGTCTATATGCACTGCTCCATACGCATATGCTGAATCTGTGTAGATGTTTACTCGTCGTCCCTCTGCATGTTCCAAGGCTTTGGTGAGTGCCACTACTTCTGCCAGTTGGGCTGAAGCAGGTTGGGAGATGATTTCTGCTTCTATTGTCTGTATTTTTTCTCCCTCCTGCCTGACTACTGCATAGGAGGCCACATTTCCGTCATCTCCCTTGTAACAACACCCGTCACTGTAGAGTGTGAAGTCTGGCTGGTCAAGTGGGTTTGTTTCCAAATCTGATCTTATCTTGAGATCCTTCTGGGAGACGAACTGACAGTCATGGGGTGTGTGTTCATCCGTGCTCAGTCCTGCAGACATGTTTGCTAGACCAACCTGGTATGTTATGTGTGGTTTCAACAGACTGGTCTGAATCTTGATTTTCCTTATTGGGGAAAATGTGAATGCCTGTGAATTTATGAATGCTACTACTCCATGGGCTGTGTTGACTTTCAATGGGTGGCACATTACTACATGTGCAGTCTTCTCTATGACTTTTGCTAGTGCAGCTAGATGTCTTGCACATCCTGTCATAAACCTCAGGTTCTCTTTAATGTCCTCAACTCGATCATTAATCCCTGTGATGTTTCTCCAATTGTGCCATCAACTACTCTCTGTGATAAGTTTCTGTCATTTTTTTTTTTTTTTTTTATTGAAAAGGTATCTGCACTTAGGCTAGCCCACACTAGTGCTAACCCAGATTCTGCCCCTCTTCTGTGCCCTGCTGTCCTCGACCACTTTGAGCCTGTAACGCTCTCTTCTCTCTCGGATGTAGTCAAGCACCTGCGGCCGACAAACTGTACCTCAGACAGCATTCCCTCTCGCCTTCTCAGAGATGTGTTTGATTCTGTTGGAGCAAGTATTTTATTACTTATTAATACCTCTCTTAGCTCAGGATGTGTCCCAGCTGCCTTCAAACATGCCGTGGTCAAGCCACTACTTAAAAAGAAAAATCTTGACCCCACCATTCTCGCAAACTTTAGGCCCATCTCCCAGCTACCTTTTTTATCTAAAGCCCTGGAGCGAGTAGTCTATGCCCAGCTGCAGTCTTTTTTAACCACGCATGGCATCCATGAAAAGTTTCAGTCTGGCTTCAAACCCATGCACAGCACTGAAACAGCCCTTTTAAGAGTTTTTAATGATCTGCTCCTAGCCGCCGACTCAGGTAGCCCAGCTGTCCTGGTGCTGTTAGACCTCACAGCTGCTTTTGACACCGTGGACCATAGCATCCTGTTGTCGCGGCTCGAACAGTCCGCTGGCATCACAGGCTCTGCTCTTGCATGGTTCAGGTCCTACCTCACAGACCGTAGCTTCTCAGTACAGCTAGGTGCATTCACCTCTACCAAAGCCCCTCTTACCTGTGGGGTTCCCCAAGGCTCTATTCTGGGCCCCATCCTCTTTCTATTATACATACTGCCCCTAGGTGCAATTCTCTCCAAGCACAACATCCCCTTCCACTGCTACGCTGATGACGTTCAGATGTATCTGCCCCTCAATGCTAATGTCAACTTACAGCAGCTGATGGACTGCTTAACTGAATTAAAATCCTGGCTGAGCCAAAACTTCCTCACCCTCAACGAGAGCAAGACCGAGGTCATCTTTTTTGGACCCCAACCTCCAGCCTCTCCCGTTGACATTCTTGGCTCCCTAAGTAACAACATCCTCCCCTCTGTCATGAACCTTGGAGTGACCTTCAATAGCGTTTTTAAATTTGATAAACAGGTCAGCAGCGTAGTCAAAACCTGCTTTTTTAAAATACGACTATTGGCAAAGACCAAGCCGTTTTTATCTTTTAAAGACTTAGAAAGGGTAATTAACGCCTTTGTGACATCGAGACTCGACTATTGTAATGCTTTGTATGTGGGCATGGATCAGGCATCCATAAAACGCCTGCAGCTAGTGCAGAACGCAGCTGCACGTCTCCTGACTGGCCACAAAAAGCGAGACCACATTACCCCTATTCTGGCCTCACTTCACTGGCTTCCAGTCCGGTTCAGAATTGATTTTAAACTCCTTTTATTTGTTTTTAAAGCCCTAAATGGGCTGGCTCCGGCCTACATAACTGAACTCCTCCAGCGCTACACCCCAGCCCGAGCTCTAAGGTCTGCCGACCAGCTGCTGCTGGTAGTGCCCAAGACCAGGCTCAAAACCAGAGGGCACCGTGCCTTCGCAGCAGCTGGTCCCAGGCTCTGGAACACTCTGCCCCTCCATGTGAGGTCGGCCCAGACACTAGGGGCTTTTAATTCCACCCTCAAGACGCACTTCTTCTCTCTGGCCTTTTAAGTATGAGCAGAGCATGACATTTTGATTTTATATCTTAAACTGTGTCTGCTTTTATATTTGTTTTAATTTATTCTGTGATTGTTGTAATATGTTATTTATTTATTTGTATTCATGTACAGCACTTTGGCGCGACCGAAAATTGTTTTAAATGTGCTTTATAAATAAAATTTGATTTGATTTGTCTGACCTAGTTCTATATTGTCTAACTTTGAGCTATGGTACATCAATACCTGTCTCACTCCCCCTTTTTTCTGAAACAGGACACCGTTGACTATTCCACCTGATTCAGAAACATCAAGGCAAAAATCATCCTCATAATCTGGAGTGGAGAGGTGCGCCGCTTGACTCAGGGCTTGCTTCGTCTTCGTGAAAGCTTCTTCGGCCAACATTGTCCACTCGAGAGTGGCTTTTAGATTTCTGTTTCCTGCTTCTGCAATTATGTGTCTCAGCGGTTGTGTCAAATCCACATAGTCGGGTATGTACGTTCTGCTGTAACCTGTCAGGCCCAGGAACGCAAGCATCTGTTGCACTGTTTCAGGCTTTGGTTGGGAGAGGATGGAAGACCTTTGTGCTGGCGTCAGAGTTAGGCTGTTGGAGGAAATCATCCTTCCCAGGAATGTCACCATTCTTCTTGCGATCTGTGTCTTTTCTTTCTTCACCTTGTATCCTACATTGGCTAGTAGGATTAGCAATTGTTGTGTTACAGCCAGACATGTTGCTGCGTCTGGCCCTGCTAGGAGTAAATCATCAACATACTGTATCAGAGTCACTCCCTCTGGTAGTTGCAATGTACTGAGATCTTGTTTCAAAGCACGGTTAAATAATCCTGGACTATCTTTGTAACCTTGTGGCATCCTATTGTAAGTGTATCGCTGTCTTTGGTATGTAAAAGCAAATATGTCCTGAACGTTGGGATCCAATGGTAAGCAAAATAATGCATTAGCTAGATCTATCACTGTGAAATATTTGTGACCTGGATTAAGATTTTGCAATGCTATATGTGGATCTGGAACAGGAATATTTGCAGTTTTAGTGACATTGTTGATTTCTCTTAGATCATGGACCATTCTCCATCCCTTGTTTCCAGCTTTTGGTACGGGCAGGATGGGAGTATTCCAATTTGAGCTGGTGTGTCTTATTACTCCAGCTTGCAACAGTCCTTGAATAGTATTTCCTATCCCATCTATTTGTTCTTGCTTCAATTTGTATTGCGGGCGCCAACATGGCTTGTAGTTGTCTACTAGCTCCACTGAGACTTCATGATTTACCAATCCTACATCATAGTCTCCAGTGGTCCAAAGATGTGTTGGCACCTGCCTCAGCATTTCTTCTGTATCTGGATGGTTTGTGTGTTCTCGTCCATGATCTCTGCCCAATTCTTGCTTCTCCAATAGCCCTTGTTCCTGGCTATTGTTTCCAATTCTCCACATCGTCTGGTCTGTCGATCGCCACAGGAAAGGTGATTCTGTGGGCAGCCATTCTGTGTTTAATGCCGTCTTTATCATTGGCCCCAGTGATCTGGACTCAGTTCCTATAGCCATGGCAAGTGTGACATGAGGAACAGCTTCTTCAGATAAATTGTACCATTGTTTTTGTCCTGGTGTGAATTTCACCGCTGCTGCCACCCCCTGTGGTCCCACGTAGATGTCCTCTACCGTCAAATCTTCCATCTTCCCCTCTTTATCTTCCATCCATGCGTCTTGATATTCTTCATCTGGCCGTCTTAGATAATTGTAGGTACAATGTAGGGGATCTTGCGGGGGCCCATAGGGTCCCAGTGTATTTATCCATGGTTTCCATGCCATGTAATTTCTTTGGACGTGGGGAGTATCGATTTCAGTGGTGATCAGGCGGCTCCAGTACACAGTGGTTGTGTCATTCTCTTCATCGTTTTCTGGATTTGCTGCCATCATCATGATTCTCTGTTGTCCATTATACGTCTGGTAGAGTGGTATTTGGCCTGGAAATTGGATAATCAGTCCATCTGGTGTGCATAGTATTCTTGCTCCTGTTTTTACGAGCAGGTCTCTTCCCATTAGATTTATGGGACAATTTGGGGCATAGAGGAAAGGATGTTGCAGGAGTTGCTTTCCAATTTTTGTGACCAATGGTACTGTATATTTCTGTACATCAATTTTTCCCGAGTATCCAACTGTCTTTAGGGTGTGTTTGAGAGTGGAGGTGGTTTTCCTTTCAATCCAGTCAAACAGGAAGCTGTGGCTCCTGTGTCCACCATCATTTCCACTTTCTCTCCCTCAATCTCACAGGTGACCATTGGTTCATTTTGGGCTGGAATTGCGACACCTGTGATTGGATCCTCTGGGCCTCCTCATTGGTATGGACCACTCCAAGCTGACAGAGGCATCTGGTTCATGTTTGGCACCATCTGGTTCATGTTTGGCGCCATCCCTCCTCTTGGTTGTCCCTGGAATCCTCTGCCACCACTGGGTCCTCCCCCTTGTTGATACTGCGTAGGCATGTATATGGGCGCTTGTGGCTGTAGTTGGGGATAATACTGTTGTGCCTGCGGCTGCTGAAATTGTGTAGGATCATATTGTACTGTTGGGGGTTGATATTGTATTTGTTGTAGCGGACAATCCTTAGCATAATGGCCTAGCTGATTGCATGTGTAACATCCTTGAAAACGGGGAACTTTTCCTCTGCCTCTTCCTCTGGAACCTCCTCTGCCTCCTTGTTGGTACTGCATCTGATTTTCTGGCACTATCTGAGCTTGAATTGTTGGCTGTGTCTGCTCTACTGTCTCTGTTATTACTGGCTTCTCGGCTACTGCTGGCATCTGCTTTGTCATTTTCTTGTTCTTATTAGCTTCGCCATCTCTCTCAGCTACTTGCATCTTCAAGAGTCTTCTTGCTAGAATCTTATCTTCTTCATCAAGTCCCGTCCTCGTAGCCTGGTATCTTTGATCGTGGTGAATAAGATGTTGTCTCCATTGCTCAGCAGGTTTATTGTCCAATCCCACCACTTCTTCCAGGCGTAGTTGCACTGCTGGGGGAAGCGCTTTTATGACCGCGTTCTTCCACAACATTTCAACTGATGGAGAAAGATCATGTCGTTGACCTGTGCAAGTCTCCCACACTTCTTCACATCTCTTCAAGAATACATGCATGTCTTCCCCCGGCTCCTTCTTCAAGCTTGTGAGAGCATGTAAACTTCGTGTTGTCGGGTAGATGTGACGAATTGCCTCCCAAAAATTCGACCTGATGTGGTTGAATGGAGTGTCATCTGGGTCATACGTGCAATTGGCTTCAGTATCTATTGCTTTTGCCTGAAAACGTCCCTCAATCCGAGCAAGCAGGGCCTTTTGTGAGTGGAGGCAGCTTTCCCACTAACTCTTCCATGTCCCGGTGACTCCATGGTTGGTATTGAGCTCCTTTTCCAGCAGCTATCAATGGCATGGAGGTATATACTGGTGTAGGAGATGCACACCTGCTTTGTTGCTGTGACTGTTCTTGATGTGTGGAGTGTCTACTGTTTTCTGACTGCGTGGCCCCTTTGTCATCTCTCTGTCCTCTGGAATGGTTGGGAGAGTAGTTTGTTCGGTAATGTGTTTGAGGTGTTTCCCAATCTTCCGTCATTTGTTGTTTTCTTTCTTCATTTTCTCTGTCTTGACTACGTTCGGTTTGTCTTTCTGCCATCTTGTCCTGGAATCTTCCCTCTTCTTGTTTCCGTCTTTTCTCCTGAAGTTCTTGGTAATCATGTTCTCTTCTTTCTCTTTCTGCCATCCGGCTTTCATTCTCCTCCTCTTCTTTCCGTCCTTCTTCTGTTTCTGTTACTTGTCTGGTTCTCTGTGGCTTTCTGAAGTTTTCCTGCATGGCCGTCTTTGCCGCCCCTTGTGGTAACAGAGAGAACTTCTGCGTCCCTGGTTGTTGCAGAGAGCTTGGTGACGTGTCATATCCTGCCATTGATATTGCCTCATCATAGGGAGGTCTCTTGCTGGGCTGGAACGACATGGGTGTTCGTAATTGGTTTTGTTCTCTAGTCATATCCCTCATTTGTTGCATGTTATATTCGAAATATTCCCGCATATGTTCAGATCTACTGTGTAGCATTCTTATTTCATAGTCCAATTCTTTGACAGTTCTTTCTGTGGGGACTTCTTCTAAATCCAATATTCCTCCTAGAACATTGAAAGTTGGAGCTTGTATTGAAGTTTGAGAGACAAGGTCTGATTTTGTCATGTAAGGAGGAGGTTTTTCAGTCAGATTTGGATAGAGCTTTGGAGTTTGGGTTGTTGGCGCTTCTTCTGTCTTTTCCATTGTGTCTTCCTTTGCTGACGAACTTGCTTCTTGAACGACATGCATGTTTGCCGTTTTACTAACAGAATGCTTTAAATGAAGTATCAGGGCTGTAACTTGTGCTTTTCTTATCTCTGCTTTGTCCATCTTTGATCGTCCACACCAAGAGGGTTGTCCTGCTTGGATCCATGCTTGGTGCTCTCGCAGGTATTCTCCATTTTCATAGTCAATTACAGCTTTTCTATGGGCTATCGTTGGTCCCGGTTGATCATCTGCCGGAAACAGCCCTCTTGTTTGCCATTGTCCCCACAGTTTCTCTAGGGGGTTCCATGTCTTCTGTCTAAGACTTGGAATGGTTGTAGCATCTGATCTGGTTTTTACCCTTTCCTTGATGTCTGCAGTTGAGCCTGGCTTTACGTCTGGCTTCAACTTGGTGCCATTTGGTGACATGGTTCTTGAGTTCTACGATAAAATTATTAAGTTATCAAAGTTTTCAACACTAATCCTCCGACTAGTACCCTTTTTTTAAATTTTATTTAAAAGTTTGAGATTTAATTTTATTAAAAATTAAAATTGCACAATGTTTGGATTTTTGAAATATGAAAAGGAAATATTGTGAAAATTCAAATCTGGTATTTAATGTGTACCCTGAAATGCATATGATTATGCAAATTGGCTTGTTTTAGCTTCAATACATCTGTGTTTGAATATTCTATGACTATTATGTAAGATCTCTTTTATCTTAAAAATAGAAACCACATGTATTCTTTTAATAACACTCAAGATTAGACTCCAGAATATTACTGCTGATGTTATTATTGATACTCTGTTTCCCTATGGTGTAATCTCCAGCTTAAACCACTAGGTGCAGCTGTTGTAAAATAACCACTTTTTACAAGATGGCTATTTTCCTTAAAAAGTATCTTAAGAATGGGAAAAGAATTTCAATATGGTTAAAACAATAGAGCACAAAACATGCCAAAACACATCTGCCAACAAGAATACTGCAAAAAACACGCCAAAACACATTTGCCAGCATTAATCAATTCAAAAATGAGATTTGAGACTCCCCAATATTCTTTCACTACAAATACTCAACTCTCAACGGAATTAATAACCTGTTTCAACAAACTGTACTATTTCCGAGATCCAACTGTGACAAGAAGTATGATTTGTTCTTCACCAATTGGAAGTCAGAACAATTCCTCATTTGGAGTGAAACCAGCCAGCTTAGTATAAACAAAGGTGTAATTTGCATTTCACAAAATGGCGTTTTTCCCTTTGCCTCATTGGAATGAACCCAGCTAGCTTAGAACAAAGGAGTTATAATTTGCATTTCACGAAATGGCGTCCTTTTTCTGTTTATCCTACATGTGGTCTAGAACAAAGACCAGGTGGCTCACTAGAGTCCAAAAGGAAAATCAGGTTTTTTAGTAAATGCAAAAGAAAACAATCACAAACGAATAATGGGCTTTATCCTATTGATATCCTCTTCTTAAAATTAGGAACCCTGCGATGTTAAGCCATAAACTTCTCCTTGATCGCACTATTTGACTTTAAGAGCCTCTATTGTTTTTATCTGTTCTTATTAAAACACGCCAACATGGGACAAATTAAGTCGCAAATCATAGAGAATTAGCAGAATATCGTCATACTAACGCAGTTACGTCGCACTACTCGTCGTAAACCAAGCGCAATGATTGGTTGCAAATAGAACAGAATGAAACACTGACTTAGTCTTCCTCTTTGCACTAATCAGACCTTTTTAAAAAAGGGTTTTTAATTCATATAGCCAGTCGTTAACCGGTCTGCTACGTCTTTGTTCAAGTCTTCTAGTTCTGTGTCTTTCAATCTTAAATCTCTTATTTAAATGAGCATCGATACTCTCACATTGTATAGTTAAAAACTACCAACGTGACAAAAGACACATCTCTGAAGACTAACAAAATGCCTCAATGAATTAATGTCTACACAAGTTAATGTTTAAAATATAAAAGCATGCAGGATTAAATGTAAAAACTTAATGAAATTAAACTCACCGTGCCTGTGACAGAACAACGCCTCGTGGTTTGAGTGATTATTTATATCAATTTAGGTTTTTTAACATTAAAATGCACAGCTGTTTTCAGGATCCGCCGGCTGCCATCAGACACACAAATCTAAAATGGCCTAGTATAACTAGTGAAGAACTTTGACAATAACTGGTATCTCCTTACCGATTCGATTTGAGCTCAATGTGTGCAGAATGGCGACGAGCGCCTCGAGAAAACAGCCGGTTGGTTATCTCTCTTCCGTCGTCAAGATCAGGTCAGGGTCGCCAACTATTGATTAGTCCATTATTCTTGAGTCCAGAAGAGAAAGTTTTAAAATAAGGAGATCAGTGAGTCTCAACTAAAGTTTAAAAGGTTGGTACTTTAATCAAAAATCAGGCGCGGTGGTGTTACAGGCAGACGGGAGTTGAAAAAGGAGGACATCTGCAGAGTCCTCCGGGAGGGGGATGAAAGAAGGGCAGAACAAAACACATTTCGTCCTTAAATACAGTAGACTGGGCTCCTCCCGTCCGTTATCTCTGTTGTTGACTTCCGCTCGTCCTTCTATTTCCGCACACACTTTTTCAAAGGATATTTACATCGTACATTTAACACATGACTAAACACGCCTTGGTTCTACACACTCGCCTGCATCCCTTTTTTCTTATTTCAACAGCTGATAATATTTAAGTTTGGTTTAACATTGAGTTCAAGCTTCCGTCAGTATTTCAGAGATAACTTCCGGAATAGATTTTCAAAATAAACTTGTATTCCTGATTCTGGCGGAAGTCTTTTCAAAATAAAAGCTTAACATACATTCTGCGTGAATACTTCTGTTTTTTCAATAAAATCAACATTTAAGCTAAATTATGCCATTACAACATTGATTTAATTACTAACAACTGTAGACCACTTGGAGTGGTAGAAGATAAGGGGCTGCAAAAAACTGTTGGTAAATCAACAAAGTCTGTTATGGCCTCTGAAGCAACAGAGAGATGTTTTCTAATAGTCAGGGTTTCCAATGTTCTGAATGTACTTGAAAGTATTGTGTTTTACTTAAAAACAAAGTGTTATAGTTTACAGAATTTATAGCCCTACCTATAGGCTACCTGAATCTCTGAAATGTACTATATTCCTAAATATGCTATTGCTACACTTTATGGCAAGAATTGCACTTTTCTGTTGGTCTTGGTTAAGTACCACCTTGAAAAAAAAATAAACAATGTTTTGTTGCTTAAGCTTATGTATTCAGTCATTATTCAATGGTATACTAAAATTCATGTGAAAAAAATTGCTTCTCACTGTTCTCAGGTCAAATATTTATATGCGATTAAAAATGCGATTAATTTCGATTAATTAATTACAAAGCCTCTAATTAATTAGATTAATTTTAACCTACGTGTTGCCATGTTGGACAGGTCCCCCTTGAAAAAGAGATCGATGATCTCAATGGGACCATCTGGTTAAATAAAGGTTTAAGGTCTCACAACGGTATTGAGACATCTATTTACCGCGATATTCGATATATCGTTACATCCCTATTAACTAAGCATGACTTTGTCATTACTTCATCATGATTGTGCCACTTCAAATAAAGTGGTGACCCGGTCGGTCGGTCATAGCAGTGCATGTATTCTGGTGAATTCAAAGTGTTGACCCCAACCATGTTCAGTGTGTTGACCATTAATCATATGTTAGTTATCAGTGTAAACGATGGAACAGGTCACCACTTTATTTGAAGGGGCACAAACATGATGAAGTAATGACAAAGTCATGCTTAGTTAATCATGATTACAACACTTGGAATTGTCAGTTTTTTGGCCTGACACTTTAATTGCAGATCTATGTGAAGAAGACATGAACATCATTAATAACTCAGAAGTCATGAGGATTGAGATACCTTAGTTGATGCATTAATTAAGGTATTGTTCCTGCATTAAGTCATGCATGAGATACCATTAATACCTGTACATTACTGATAGTTCATGAGTACTACATGAATGAATTCATGCTTTTTCATGCATTAAGTCATGCATGAATTCATGATGATTCATGTACCCTTACCGTACAGTGTTACCCCCTACATAACATGTGTTGATATGTTCGTTTTTCTCGCGTCCAGGAGAGAAAGTTTTAAAATAAGGAGAACAATGAGTCTCGACTATAAGTTTCAAATGTGGTACTTTAATATAAATAAAAGGCACGGTAATGTCACAGGCAGACAGGAGTTGAAAGAGGAGGAACGCAACTGCAGTTATGTCCTCCGGGAGTTGGGGTGAAAGAAGGGACAAACAAAAAACATTCCGTTCCTTAAATACAGTAGGCTGGCTCCTCCCGTCCGCTTTCTCTGTGGTTGATGACTTCCGCTCGTCTTCTTATTTCCGCACACACTTTTTCAAAGGATATTTACATCGTACATTTAACACATGACCAAACACGCCTTGTGGCTCTACACACTCGCCTGTATCACTGTATCACCTGTATTTTTCTCATCACAACGGCTGGTATTGTTTACGTTCGGTTTTAACATTGAGTTCAAGCTTCCGTCAGTATTTCAGAGATAACTTCCGGAATAGATTTTCAAAATAAACTGGTATTCCTGAGTCTGGCGGAAGTCATTTCAAAATAAAAGCTTAACATACATTTTGCGTGAATAATTCTGTTTTTCAATAAAATCAACATTTAAGCTAAATTATGCCATTACAACATTGATTTAATTACCAACACATGCCAGCACACGAACTGGGCAGAGGAGGTACAATGTAGTCTCCCTGACCCCAGTATGGGGTGGAAGACTAAAGCCGTCTAACTGTATAGCCCTCGACCTGAACAAACTCCTTAGGTTCTTGGGAACAAAGGATGGGTTCAGTCCGAGTGTCGCCCCGCTATGGTCACCCCGAATCAAAAGGCAACTCGGGTGCACCGACAGAGCGATCAGCTCACACACTCTCTTGGCCGAAGTCAAGGCAAGCAGCAAAGCTGTTTTCAATGATAGCTCCTTCAGGGAGGAGAGCTCCAGAGGCTCAAATGGTTCTGTGACCAAAGCCTCGAGCAGCAAGGGCAGATCCCATTGCGGGGAGGAGACATGCACCACCGGGCGCTGTCTACTGACCCCCTGCAAAAAAACGCGTCATAAGCGGTTGACTAAAGGCTGACCTGCCGCCAAATCCCTCATGGCAGGACGAAATGGCTGTTGCATACACTTTAATTGTGGAATGAGCAAGCCAGTGCACTTGTATCTGTAAATAGGACATAATAGAGCCATACGTATAGGATAGAGGCTCTAGACTTCTTTCTTCACACCGCCGCTGGAATCCCAACCACTTCGTCCTGTAACAGGCTGTGGTGCTCTTGCTGCCTGGATAGAGGCCAGCCACCACCTACACATCACTCTAGAACTATGGTTACAATACGTAACCATAGACTGTATATATAAATGGACGTAGTGTCAGAGACGTCACCCATAAGATTCTGCAGTAGCAGAGAAGCCTAAAGTAGGCGGTGTCGGCCACTAACGGCTCGAAAGTGACGTCAGAATCTAACTCTCCTGCCACCGAGCTGGAAGTTCCAGAGCTAGCTGAGGCTACCAAGCTAAGCTAACATGCTCAGCAGTGCGGCTTTGTGATGCTAGGCGGCTAACCTACATCTGTTGCTCCCGGTCTGCACATTTTACGTTGCTTAAAGGAGCAGTAGGTAAGTTTGAGAAACCGCCTCAGCTGCACAAAAATTCCAAAGTACACAAACCGAAAATAATCCGCCCCTTCCTTCAGACTTCCTACAGAGCACCTCCTCCAACACACATGAACGTGCACAAGATCATGATAATGAATGTAAAACAAATGTATAACACAGTTATTGTCAGTGCTTATATTTTTGAAGCTAGCATGTTTGTTTTGTGAAAATGTATTACAAATGTTACGTCTAGCTGACGAGAGCAGGCTGCGCCGGTAACGTTATATATCAGCTCGGTGTGCTCCGTAAATAGTCGCCATAGTTGAAAAGCAACTCCGATATTGACTCTGGTTTGACTTCTCCTAGTTTCCACTTTATTTTTCTTCTTAATTTGCTCCATTACAGTTTTTCTTTTGCGACCGGTAGACGATGTTCAAGCAAACTCTGCCATGGTGAACGTGTCCTCCTGCAGCAGAGTGAGCTCAGCCCCGCTGCAGGAGGACTGAGCCGCTGCAGGAGGACTGACCGAGGAGCTCACGGGAAACACGCCCAATAACGGCGCGCAATGACTGCACGTGTGTGTGTGTGTGTGTGTGTGTGTGTGTGTGTGCTAAAATAATTGGTCGTAGTTTTTACAGTATTACGGCTTCCACAGATGAATTTTTTTAATGGATTTTTTTTCAAAGCACTTAGAATATGCATTGCTATCAGGATATTAAGAGCATTCCATGGAATATAACAAAAAGTGTATCTCGAGCCGGTTTCTCAAACTTACCTACCCCTCCTTTAAGGTAAGTGAACATGAAACTATTCAGCAAAACTTTCTATAATAATCTAAGGTATTGAGTTTTGGGATAATACTTGCATACAAATCTTAAAATGCCTTCAGGTTTCTAAAATATATATCTTTAAATTCAAAAGTGGATCAAAGTGCAAAGATTCGAATATGTGGATGATTTTAGTTAGTGATTTTTTGCTGTTACTTAATTATACTTTTAATAAATTAAATTCAAGATTAGTTACATATAATGGTAGCTAGTTAGTGCTCTTACCTGTGTGCCTCCTCCACAACCAGACTATATTAAAACTCTTAAGTACCAGTTCTATCTACTTTAACCTGTTAAGCCCGAGCCTGTTTTTCAGGTTTCAGGCTCGAAAATGACATGCCCAGAACAAATGACTATAACTTCACTTCTGAAAGGTTTATATGAATATTGTTTGTTATCAAAGCAAGGTTACATCTGTGAGTTGGATGTAGAAGTGTCAGAATCAATATAGATTTGTCTGTGTCAGAGTGAATTCAGATGGAACATAGCAAAAAAATATAAATTCCTGTCTCCGCCTAAAGAAAACCCATTACTTATAGTGAAGACCAACCTTGAATGATGGGTTAGTAGACTAAAAGCTTTAGGAATCCAAAGTATAACATATAAGTACCCTCTATCAAGATTGAGGCAAAACAAGTGAAATGTGACCTTTTTAGAGGTTTATGAAAATAAAGTCCAGGCGGAATAAGCTTTGGGCACATTTGGGCGCATCTGGTTCCATCAGTGCCATTTGACCTTTTTCAGGTACCAGACTATAAAAAGCATTGTATTACATTGAATCATCACTATAGGTATTCATTCCACCCAAAAAAAAAAGAAAAAAGAAAAAAAAAAGTGTGTAAGTGTAGGTGTGTCTAGCTGTGTGTGTGTGTAGGTGTAAGTGTAGCTGTGTGTGGGTATGTGTAGGTGTGTGTGGGTAAGTGTAGCTGTGTGTGTGTATGTGTAAGTGTAGCTGTGTGTGTATGTAACTGTACCAACGCACTATACAATAAAACCACACTGTAGGTCAGTGTGTGTAGGTCAGTGGTTCCCAAACGGTGTGCCGCGGCACACTGGTGTGCCGTGAGGCAAGTCCGGGTGTGCCGTGGGATTTTGTGACAACCATACGTTATTATTGCAATATACAACTACACAAAAATTATTATTTTTTAATGTACTATATCAGTACTTTGTATGCACTCATAATGCAGAGGCAAACTCTATACCTAAAAACAATTCTTTAAAAAAAAATCCTCACAGAACCCCATATTTCGCTGTTAACGCAGTTGCACAGGGGGGAATTATAAGACCGTGACACAAAGGCTGAAGGACAACATTAAAACAGAGAAACACGCAAAAGGGAAAATGGAGCGCTTTATTGTGCGGAGCAAACCACCAACCACCAGTGCAGAGACTGCCGACAACCCATCACCGAAAGAAAAGAGGAAAAAAACTGTCAGCAGACAGTATCATGAAAGTTACTATGAAAGAGAGAGAGGAGTGCGCAGAGCTCCGTGTGGACCGCACACTGAAACTCAAATTTAGTGAGCTCCCACTGGATCAGTTTTGGTTGGTTTCTGCATCGGAGTACCCAAGCATCTCCCACCACGCGATTGAGCAACTTCTTCTTTTTCCCACTACCTACCTGTGTGAGTTGGCGTTCTCTACTCTGGTTTACATGAAGAACAACAGGTGGTCACGGCTCTCTGTTGAACAGGACTTGCGAGTGGCCCTCTCCTCAGTGCCACCAAGGATTAAAGAAATCTGCACGCCCCGACAGGCATATGTATCTCACTAATTTGTAAATCGGCAAAAATATTTACAATAGCACATGTTTCAATGCTGATTGCTGAAATGTTACATTTATAATTTGTAGTTCAGGACCATGGCCATTGCAGCTTCCTTGCATTGACAGTTCTCTGTGCTGAATTTCTGCTGAGTTTCCTTTGCCTCATTTTTTATTTTGTGACCCGTCTGGTTTGATGAAGCCTAATTTGATAACGTTTCAAATACATTTCTGAAATATTTCGTTCATAGATATTTCATGAGTAATATAGTTGTCTTTGTCACATTTTATTTGGCATTAGTAAATAATTATGCACATTTACAGATATTTTACATGATATGAGTGATAACACGTGTTATAAGGGCTATTTTTGCACAATAGGTGTGCCTTGAGATTTTTACTTGACCTTTGGTGTGCCTTGGGCACAAAAAGTTTGGGAACCACTGGTGTAGGTGTGTGTAGGTGTACTTGCACAATAAAAAAAAAACGGCAACATAGGTAACATTTGACTCCAACTGGGGCAGATTTATTTCAAACATTTTACCAACGTACTATACAATAAAACCACACTGTAGGTTTGTAAAAACAACAAATATTTTAACACACTATACAATAAAACCACACTGTAGGTCAGTGTGTTTAGGTGTGTGTGTGTGTGTGTGTGGACACATGGACACTTCACGGGTGTCCATCCACTTCACAAACAGGAGTCTGCTTTTCCTTATCCACCGCAAATCTCCCCTTTCAGCCTTTTTCGGAAGGGCGTTCAACTCAGTCTGTGGGAAACCAACTCGATTTTTTCGAATGGTCCCACAACAGCCAATGCCTTTTGTTGACAAATCCCCAAAGAGGGCAGGGCTGGCGTAAAAGTTGTCCACAAAGAGTGTGTAGCCCCCACCGAGCAGACGGAGTGGCAGGAAGTCCATCACGGAGGAGTAGCTGAGTCCCTTGCCTTCGGTGAACTCACTCTTCCCTGTGTACACAAAACAATTCCAGGTGTATGCCGTTGAGGAATCTGCCAGCACAAACAGTTTGTATCCCCACTTTGTTGGCTTGTCTTTCATGTACTGCTTCATGCTGATGCGGGCCTTGGAAGCAACCATCCTTTCATCTATGGAAATGTTCCGATAGGGCTGGAAATGGGCTTCGCAGGCAGCAATGATGTCAGTGTACAGGGGCTTGATTTTGAAAAGTCTGTCGTACTCGGCGGTGTTCCTTTTGCGATCGTTTTCCTCGTCTTCTTCAGGGTTGCTCAGGTGCAAAGACCACATGATGGCTTCAAAGCGTTGCCGGGACATCCTATCAGATGGGAATGAGAAGTTATATGGCCATTTCTTCCTCCAGTAGTCCGATAGTTGGGGAACGTGGACGAGGCCAGTGAAAATGATAATGGCCAGGAAAGTGTAAAAATCCCTCGCAGTCAGCACTTTCCAAAGATATTTCTTTCCTGCATGTAATCTCCTCAGGGCGTGGGCGTTCGTGTTTGCAATGATTATATTAACCACGGCAGTGCTAAAAAAAAGCCTGAAAATGGAGAGGGGAGACCATGCTGCAGTGCTGTCAACAGTTGGGCCTGCGATCCTGGCTGGTATGAACCTCAATGGCTCTGGTCTTCGGTCTTTCTCCTCTCTGTTGTGCCACCTGAGTTCTTCCTCTGTTGTTCTGGAAGAGGAAGACCCACCTCGGCCACGCTTCCTGGGTTTTAGAGATGTTTTTCCTTTCCTTTTGTATGGCAGCTCTTTGGGTGTCTCAGAATCAGAAGATGATGGCTGAGGAGGGGGAGCAGAAACCCTTCGAGTGGAACGGCTTAGCTGAGTGGAAGCAGACGTTGATGGATGCGAGGGTGGGGATGGCTGGGTGGATAGTCGTGGATTTCTTGAGGCAGGCTGAGTGGAAGTAGACGGCTGTG
>CALSBZ010042112.1:200-22525 GCA_943591055.1 Gobionotothen gibberifrons | reverse complement strand
TGTGTGTGTGTGTGTGTGTGTGTGTGTGTGTGTGTGTGTGTGTGTGACGCTGGATTGGAAAGATCGAAAGATCGAAAATACTCAAAATAATCATAGATGCATTTTGCAGTCTTTTTGCGTATTAAAAACGGAGTTAGCGAAACTAAAACTGCAATATAATGTTTGTGTAGCATAATACATATAACATATGTTTTAAATGTCTCAAGTACCGATACAAAGACTGATAACATTGGAGCTTAACGGTACCAGAGTCTTTAATAATTAATTCCCGGGACTCCTTTGATTACCGGGGCTCGGTACCTACTGAATTGTTACATTATCCTATATTACTCAAAGTTGAAGTGCTTGTTTTTGCCACTGACAGGCACACGTGTTATTATTAAGTGCCTGACAACATTATTACTGAAAATGCGTGGACATCAATATTTAAAATCGAGGAATATTAAGGAAACGTTGCCGATTTTCAGCCGGCTCTTTGTCACTGCAGTGCAGGCAGCATGTAGGATACTGGCCCGGGGGTGCAGTGACACAGAGCCGAACATAACTATATGCTGAGCAGGGAGAGCTAGCGGAGAGACAGAGAGTGCGACTACCGACACTGGCAGAGCGGCACCCGTCACGTAACATTAACTGCCGAGCGAAAACCACAGTGGCAGTCAGCTCCGCATGGCAGCTAGCTTGACAGCTAATTTACATGACGCAGCCGAATAACAGCGCAACATTCCTTTGTAAAAGGGGCTGATATTACTGACCTATAAGCGCCTGGGGTAGCACACTCTTCGTGTAACTTTCCCAGGGTAATGCTACCGTCATTTAGTTTTCAATCCTGATATCCTATATTTGAACCATCTCCCTAACTGACAGTTACAGACTAGCTAGTTAACGACGTTAGCTTTAGCATGTTCATCGGCTCATTCTGCTTTTTAAGTGAGATACTAAATAACAAATGCAAATATCAACGTTACCACAATATCGCTGATGGACTAGCAGTTGATGACATTTATTAACAGCTTCACAGTTAGATGACAATGCTTTCTGCTTACCTCCTCCAACTTTCGCCAATGGTCTTTCTTGTCTCAACGATCCTCTCTCGCGATGATGATGGTTAAGTTTACGGTTACGCCCAAATATCGCGAGTGCACACAGGATGCAGGGAAAAACCTTTCCCGCCAGATCGCGGTCAAAGATAAAACAATGGCAGAGTTCTCTTAATACATCCATGGAAGTGTCAAGGAGCAGTCAAGAATGTAGCATGCCTTTTTTTGAGTGTGTTCACTGTGTTGTCTGTGTTGTGTGTGCAGGGGAGGCGGGGCTAACTCAGTCATTTACTACAATGCTGTATAATTGCCATGGCAGATTATATCCAATATATAGGTTACAGTAACAATGTAAAATATTCCCGCTTCATCAAAACTACCCAGAATGCAATACAAACTAAAGTACTTTACTGTAATAAAGAAATATAGCATTGTACTGTAGGGTTTTACAGTACTTTGCTGCAAAAACTACAACCAAGTCTAAGAGTGTATATATAGGATAACCTTTTTAATTTCAAGCATGCTAACCTTGCACTTTTGCAGGAGCCCTCTTAACGCTGCATAAGTGTACCTATAGTTCACTGATAGTGTCCATGAGAGGTTTTATGTCCACTTTCTCACACTGAAATTGACCTTCATGAAATGAGTTTTCACTTCATGCAACACAGAGTTATGACATCAGTCAGTGTTTGCCTTCACATCATCAGGTGCTTTAACACAGCAAGTAATAGTGTCTTGGAATAGGGATTGTGTTTTGAACAGGGTATTTCCTCAAGGCTCCTTCCCTTCTGCTCACCGTCTCCCTGTGTGCGTGACTGAAAGAGAAATGTCGTCCTCATCTTATTCTTTTTGCATATATGATATATAATACTTGGAGTTCTCTTTAGTTGTTTGCACATAGAACATTCCACAAGATTAAGAGAATATTCATCATTTATTGCAGGAATACAATATAATTGAGCTTTCATTCCTCCTATCCATTGCATGTGACCAAGTAAATTCTCCTAAAATCCTTAAAGGTTTTATCTGATAAAACGCATTTTGTATAATGTTTACGGTTAGCACCAGCCATTAGCACTCTATTACTTCCCTGTCACCATGTTCATTTTCACATGAAAAAATATATGCAGGTACTAGAGATAATGTGGATCACAAAACAGAGGGACTTCAGTGTAATCGTACTGCAAATATCTTCCAAGTATTCTTAATTAAACAACTCCTTTTAGTTCACAGTTTGTTCACTGTGAAAAAACAGAAAGACAACTGTGGTGGCAATGTGGAGTGATAAATAAAAAAAATGTGTTCTACTTACCTGAATTCATAAATTATAAGACCTACTACTGGATGCTTTCATCTGCGTTTATCAAAGCAATGACATCAGGCTTTCTAGTTGAAATTGGGATTCTGAAAGTTGTTTAACCAGGGCTGCCAACATTTGAGTTCAGCTTGGAGTGAGATTTTTTTTGTGGTGAGCTGAAAAAAGAAACGTTCATGTGTATAGTGTTACAAATGTATTGAACATGTACAAACTAGGGTTTCCCATTAATGTACCGGGTGCTACAGTGGAATACGCTCATACACAGTGTACCCGCGACTCTTACAATGAAGGCTCAATAATCAGCTCACAGCATATAAAATGGCATATAGGTGTAAGCAGAGGTAAAGTGCTATTTTATAAGTGGGGGGGATCCTCACCTCCTCTCGGGAGGTCCGGGGGCCTGCTCCCCCGGGAAGATTTTTCTTTTAAATATTGAAGTTAAAAGCATCAACCTGGTGCACTTTGAGAGCAACATGAATTTAAGGATACATCTCTCAACACCCATATGAAACAGAACTGTAAACAGATTTTCTTTTTCTTTATGGATATTTTACAAATCACTCCCCTTTTAAACTCTATTCTTGTTTTACTGTCATATAGTATTTCATAACTGTTTTTCATTTATTCTCATAAATGGTGACCAAAACGTTTGAGACCCACTGAGATAACTAGACTAAAGTTAACTATCTAAACAGAGTCCCTTACCTCACTGAGCTGTAGTTATCTCTCTCAGTCTGACAGGAGAGAGCTCTCCCTCTCCTTGTTTTAGAAACAGCTTATAATATCCGTTAGCGCAGCTAGCTAACCAGATGCTAACAACATCAATGCAAATAGTGAGTTTGGTAGAAATATACTGTATAATAGTAACGTTATTTAAGATGATGCCATATTGAAGATTTACATTATAAATATTCCCCAAACTTATTCAAAAGCATATTCTTCCAAACTCTCTGCTGTAGTATGACCATCAGGAGACTATTGATGTGTGTAGTGAGTTTGGTAGTAATAAGCTGTATAATAGTGAAGTGATTGAATATTATTGTATTCTCTTTTTTCGGAGTTGCACTTTGCAGACAGTCCCTGAGCACTCGTTTCTTCTCCGGCTGTGAATAGAGACCAATGTAATGTGTCCAGCTCGGAGGACGGCGCGTATTGGCTTTTTTTGATCAAAATGTGATTGTAGTTTGTTGTCAACCTTACCACGGTACTTAGGAGATGTCATTTGTGTCTGAATAACGTTTTGTTCATGAGTTATTGATCCGTGAAATCAGAATCTCCCAATATCGTTCCAACTTTACTGAACTAAGCCAGAAGACCGTCTCATTTCGTAGACCGCTCGGTTTGCTGTTCCTTCACTTTATTTTTATATTTATATACATTTATTTTGGACGAAAACTTAGCGTGAGGAAAGGCACGTGTGGCGTGAGTGCGTGAGATATGGGTTAATTGCGTGACTCTCACGCTCAATGCGTAAGTGTTGGCAGCCCTGGTTTAACTGTTTTGGATAGTCATTGTTAACTAAGCTGCTAGCAATAGCCAGCTGTGTTGCTAGCGTTATATGAACAACCCAAGCCCCCAGGAAGTCAACGGACACTGAGGCAAATATTCATAGTTGCCAAATGGCAGTATATTTCAACTTCCATGTCAGTCTGTGACATTACTGGGCCCAAAAATACTTTTCCCATTGACTAACATTGGGAAAGAGATGGTATTTTTAACTAAATACACTATTAACACTTGTATAGCCCTTATTTGAATCATTATGTTTTAAAAGTTGTAAAATGTGCTAAAAGCCAAATCCAGAATTATCTTTTCTCTCCATTCATACTGAGCCTGGAACCCACTAATAAACTCAACTGCGCATGCTCTATGAGCTACATACAGGTACTTCTGCTCTCGACAGCCAGGCATGATGGGTAATTTGTGACGTTTTGTGAGCGTCAGGCCATGTTGTCTTCATGCGCCAATAAGCAGCTTTCATATGAATGAACGAGGCCCTGCCTGTATAAAGTTCTCTTTATACATCGATGGAACAACCAAATCAATCTATTTGTTCATATGAAAATCCATGGACAGAAAATATTTTTTATTAACAAAACCGGCAATTTCCTTACTGTGAACTTGCAGGCAAACAGTGGAGAATCCAGAAAGCTAAGCTAACGAGTGGTCGTTAATAGCCACACGTTAACTGGATACATATTATAATGGGGTGGATCTGAACTAGCTCAAAGCAAAAAATGAAATTAGAGGATTTTTCTTGAATGTCAAACTACTATAAATGGACAACAAACTGAATAATCAATGCTTATTGTATGATGCATTACTTACAGTTTTTTGTATTCCCCTATGATAATTGTTCTGCCTTTATCTTCACCTTGTATCTATATAATTAAGATATATAACAACAACTTGCTGTTTTTGTATTATTTCATTATATTTTTTAGCACACCCTGCAATGTTTCAGCAGCCCTTAGGTAGTAGTATCCTCCCCTCTGTATCTTTAACAAGTATGTTTTATACTCAAATTCCGATGTTGTATGTTTGGTGATTACAACTGGACTTCAATCAATCAATCAATCAATCAATGTTTATTTATATAGCCCAATATCACAAATGTTACATTTGTCTCAGTGGTCTTCACAGTTTGTACAGAATATCAGTATGACAATATGACACCCTCTGTCCTTAGACCCTCACATCGTACAAGGAAAAACTTCCAGAGAAAACCCACAGTTTAAAGGGGAAAAATGGGAGAAACCTCAGGGAGAGCAACAGAGGAGGGATCCCTCTCCCAGGACGGACAGACGTGCAATAGATGCCGTGTGTAAAAGAAAGATAATACATTTGCAACATAGGTAGTCCAAATGTTTGGAAATGCATGTGTGTATAATAGGAAGATGAATCCACGAGGACATCCATCTAGGACTTATGATCCAGGACCACAGCAACAGCCACGACTGAAGATCCGGGCTCGCGACCCAGGACACAGCACTGCAGCAACAGGATCATCCATGGCTCCGGATCCCGGCGTATATAGACCCCAAAAAGAAAGAAATTTGGGGAAGCTGGGTTAATCGGAACATGAGAGTACACAGGTACAGACAGAGAGAAGGAAGAAGTAAGATGTCCCCCGACAAACTAAGCCTATATCAGCAAAACTAGGGGCTGAATCTAATCAGCCCTAACTATAAGCTTTATCAAAAAGGAAAGTCTTAAGCGCACTCTTAAAAACGGATAGGCTGTCTGCCGCCCGAACACAAACTGGAAGCTGATTCCACAAATGTGGAGCTTGATAAGAAAAGGCTCTGGCTCCCATTGTACTTTTAGAGACTCTAGGAACAACCAACAACCCTGCGGTCTTGGAACGCAATGCCCTAGTAGGACAGTAGGGTATAATGAGTTCTTTAAGGTAAGATGGCGCCTGCCCATTAAGGGCTTTGTAGGCGAGAAGAAGAATTTTAAATTCTATCCTGTGTTCTATAGGGAGCCAGTGTAAGGCAGCCAGAACAGGAGTAATGTGGTCCCTTCTCCTAACTCTAGTTAGTACACGAGCTGCAGCATTTTGAATCAGCTGAAGCGACTTAACTGACTTTTTGGTACACCCTGATAATAAGGAGTTACAATTATCCAGCCTAGAAGTAACAAATGCATGGACTAGTTTCTCTGCATCGTTTTGAGGCAAGATATGCCTGATTTTTGCAATGGAAGTAGATGGAAGTAGGCGGTCCTTGAAATTGATTTTATGTGGGCATTAAAGGATAAATCCTGATCAAATATAACACCAAGATTCCTTACAGTCTCACTGGAGGCCAAATTAATGCCATCCATAGTTAGTATATCTTTAGTTAATTTGTCTCGTAGATTCTTCGGGCCGAGTACAATAACTTCAGTTTTGGTCGTGTTTAACATCAAAAAGTTTAAGGTCATCCACGTTTTTAAGTCCTTAAGGCAGTCTTGAATTTTATTTAGATGATTCATTTCATCAGGCTTGATTGATAAATAAAGTTGAGTATCATCCGCATAACAATGAAAATGTACAGAATGATTCCTTATAATATTGCCTAACGGAAGCATATACAATGTGAACAAAATAGGTCCGAGCACTGAGCCCTGTGGCACTCCATGGCTAACTTTGGTTTGCGTCGAAGATTCATCGTTGACACGTACAAACTGAGAGCGTTCAGATAGATAGGACCTAAACCAGCCTAGAGCAGTTCCCTGTATGCCAACTAAGTGCTCTAGTCTTTGCAATAGGATGTCATGGTCGATAGTATCAAATGCAGCACTGAGATCGAGCAAGACAAGAATAGAGACAAGTCCTTTGTCTGAGGCTATTAGAATGTCATTTGTGACTTTAACCAGAGCTGTCTCTGTGCTATGATGTGTTCTAAAGCCAGACTGAAAAACTTCAAATAAATCATAGTTTTTTAAGTAATCAACTTCAGTTGTAATGTAGCATAAAGAGGCTGTTTCCTGCCGCGATTTTGCCAGGGGCCATTTGTTACGCACCACCTGTTCTGGCATGAATAAAACATTCTGCCATTTCAGCCTCTTATAGTTTATTCTGAAAAACAGATGCGGTCAATTCACAACACGTTGTATGAAGGAGATTGACAAATTCAAAGTGTTCTATTGGTAATCTGTCATCCTCTCAGCCTGGGTGGAAAAAGACAATACAAGAGTTCTTTGATTCAGAGGAAAAGCAGAATATTCAGCTTGTTCAATGTGAAGACAGAGGCAATGGTTTGCAATATAATGTTCTATTTTACCATTCCGAACACTGTAAATGGAGGCATTTCCTCCAATTATACCCCTTTTCCACTTTAATGAATTATGTTGTAGATCCGTACTGATGCTTTCCATCGCCCAGTGCCAAAATGGAGCCATAACATGTTATCACGGTACATTTTTTACTTTCTCAATATAGGTGAATATCGCTCACAACAACAACAACAATGGTGGAGTGTGTTGGAGATGTGCTCATGTAGATATCAAACTTGCAAAGCCAGATTGAATTGAAGAATAATTTCTCCAACTATATAGTCTTCATTCTGAGTCTTCTTTAATTGTTTGCCATTATAGTTCAGCAGCATCTGCCGACCGCTAGAGCGAAAAATACATATTATGTCACACGTATGCCTGGTTAATCTTGTGCAACGTTTATATACTGTATGTATGTGGTCACGTTCAAGTATTTAGGATCTTTGCAATCTCAGTGCAACTGTTTCTGTAACAACTTTCTACTCTTCACCGTACTCGCCACAAACTGTTATAGTTCAGGTAAATATAGCAAATGTTAGCCTCTTGCCTCATGTTGTTGTTTCCAACTGGCAAAGAGTCCCAGAGCAAGCACCACTGCAGTGAACAAAATAAAATTGGTTCGCTCTAAACTGGCCTTGGAGCTGCTTCGGCGGACAATGGGAATTATGAGCCCTTGGTAGGTTTTCTAAACTCCAGCTGCAGGGACTGTGTTTGGGCTACATGGCATCTGGTGTGGTCCTTTGTGGCAGCCTTTTCTCATATCAGAGTACTGCCTGATATTATTTCCATTATAATTTCATCACACTCTGAGACCCAACACTGGAGTTGTGAGTCCTCATTAGCGATAATAATATCAATATTATATATAATAATACAGCGATGCGTACCAATGAGCCGGAGGCGTATCAGCAAGTATAAAAAAGGTGCTGCTGCTTTTGACTTGGTGCCAGACAGAGGAGGCAGGGGGGTGGGGGGTGTAAATACCAATCGGATTTAATAAATATTATAAATGTGGATGACATCCACATTTATAATATTTATTAAATCCGGAAATATTTTGAGTATACCACATACGTATACTCAAAATATTTCCAATCACCAGTGATCTGTGATATAGCATGGACAATGGACGTTTCTCACATAATTGTGTATTTATATGTATTGTGTTACAAACTTTTAAAGAGGAACGAAGTCAAATCTAAAACAGTCCACAAATCCAATACACTATATCTATAACATTTTCCATAATGACTTTTTCAGTGCATCACCTATGGCACCACACAGCCAACCCGGTATCACGGCAAGACGTGAACATGTGACGATTTACCATGCTGGGAGACGTGAAGATGTCACTATTTCCTCCCTTCAAATGTGACAGTTACACGGTATTGTTAACCCATGTTAACCAGTGGAGAAATACCCGGAAATGCCAAGCAAATGCTACCCCGACGGTCGGTTGTTATTGTCAATATTAATATAATAATGATTTATTTTTTAATAGTCACACTCGATTACGCCGATTTTCTTGTTGCCCCAGCTGGTCGACACCTCTTTTAGCAAAACAAATGCGACATTAATGTATTAAATCGATGTTAATCCATGTGTGTGGATGTGGAATTAACGGACGTGACGTTGTGCGATTGCGTTGCCAGGCAACAGCTTCTGTTCATGTTAATTTACAAACTCTTCAACTACAATCGTAGTTATATTTAAAAACATGTTAGAAGGCCTCACGAAATACTTTAATGTAAATTCAAATGTAAATGTGAAGGAATGTGTGTGTAACAAAATACATCCGTCATAAACGAAACCGGAAACAGACGTAGGCAAGATCCTCAGCTCGATGATTGGATGGTTTAGCCGCAATGCACGCTGGGATTTGGTGTTTATGCAATGTGAAATCCGAAAACATATTTTTCCGAGTGTGCTTGCTTTTCTCTTTGAAAGTCATCAATAACGGCATTGTAATACACGGTTCGGCTGCATTAAATATTACATATCTGCTGTAGTTCTCTATTTATAGAGCCCTGATGAGAAGACTTCTAGACAAACAGGAAGGACTGCCGCCAGAACTGAAAACGTGACGTGGATCATAAATATATAAGCAATTAAACAACATCTTACATTTCTTTTCACACAATACGTCTCCTTGCAGTATCAACACTAATTCGGCTGACTTTTATATTTGATAATAATTACAATGCCGTTATGTGATGACTTTCAAAGAAAGCAAGCACACTCGGAATAAAGTATTATTTTTAAAAAATGTTTTCGGATTTCACATCGCATAAACACCAAATCCCAGCGTGCATTGCGGCTAAACCATCCAATCATCGAGCTGAGGATCTTGCCTCCGTCTGTTTCCGGTTTCGTTTATGACGGATGTATTTTGTTATACACACATTCCTTCACATTTCAATTTTAATTTGCATTAAAGTATTTCATGAGGCCTTCTAACATGTTTTTAAATATAACTACGGTTGTAGTTGAAGAGTTTGTAAATGAACATGAACCGAAGCTGTTGCCTGGCAACGCAAACGCACAACGTCACGTCCATTAATTCCACATCCACACGCATGGATTAACATTGATTTAATACATTAATTTAGCCTTTGTTTTGCTAAAAGAGGTGTCGACCAGCTGGGGCAACAAGAACATCGACGTAATCGAGTGTGTCTATTAAAAAATAAATCATTATTATATTAATATTGACAATAACAACCGACCGTCGGGGTAGCATTTGCTTGGCATTTCCGGGTATTTCTCCACTGGTTAACATGGGTTAACAATACCGTGTAACTGTCACGTTTGAAGGGACGAAATCGTGACAAATTCACGTCTCCCAGCATGGTAAATCGTCACATGTTCACGTCTTGCCGTGATACCGGGTTGCACACAGCACCAGCGTTGACTCTTCCCTGATGAATATTCATATTTCATGGTTGTCTGTGCAATTTTGCTGATGAAAGTATTTCCATTTGGGTCTCTTGTGATGTCAAGGTTGTTGGCATTGTGCTGCCAGATGGTCAGACACATACACTGAATATTAGTCAGAGTTACCAGGTCTTTGGCAGGAGAGCAGGATATAATGGATTCCTGAGCATACTGAAAACCTGTATGCACTACTAGCACTGATGGCTTTTTTAGGGAATTCTTAAGGAATTGCAATAATGATACATTTTTCGGATGTATATAATTATGCAATATGCTGTTCTTTCCATTTATCTTTTATAATTGCAATATTTCTCCAAACTGTTTGAGTTACAGTTAATATATAATCATTAGTATTTGTTTCTATTAAATGTAAAAAAATAAGACCTGCTACATTCTCAAATCAAATCTGATGAAGTAACAGATTATTTTCCAAATATTTATATATAAAAAGAAAACACATGTAAGATTCTGTATCTGTCATTAACTAGTTCTCCTGACCTTTCCAAGTAGCATTATGTGGCGGCACGTGGGAGTGTTTGTTTGAAATCCTATTTAACCAAAAGCCAGACAACGCCACCTTGGGAATTGCACCCAAGGAAATAATTATTCAAAGTCCAATTCATCAAATGTTTTATTTCATGTATTAAAATTACACACTGGAAATAAAGGGGGGTAATCTTAATTCAGGGATGCTGAGGCTTACCAGTGGATGGAGGTGACGAGGGGTGAGGTGAGAGGGATCCCAACAAAGTAAATTAAGGCAACCGTGATCACTTAACACTCAATCACACGAAGGAACACCGAAATCAGGGGGAGCACAGCACGACACACAAAAAGGGGGAAGCCACCACTGGGGACACCAGTACCACACCTTTGGCTCTCAACAACTAAAGAGGGGCAAACTAAACACAATTACTGGGGTAAACAGTCAACACAAACTAATACACAGACCAACACATAAGATCAAGTCAATAATACTACGAAATATAACTGATATTAACTGAAATAAACAAAACAAGTTTAGAGCAACAGGGTCGAAAACATCCAAACAAAAGAAACGGTCTACTTAATATTACATTAAATAAACAAAATAAACAAAACAAGCTTAACTCAACAGGGTCAATGAAATATCTGATCATAAACAGAGATTTATCGAACAATCCACTATAACAATGTTTAAAATATGGCCCTGTAGTGAAGGGCAAAGTGACACAAAGGCAAAGTGACACCAAGAGGCAATGCAGGCCAAGATCAACACCCGCCAGGTAGTAGTATAGCGGTGAAGCACAGTCGGGCAGGCAAGTCAGCTGTGCATTTTGTCTGTGCAGATTGTGCAGACCAAGCCCCTATGAAGTGCGCCAGACTTTGAGGAAAATCTTCGTTCTGGCCAAACGGCATCAGTGGCTGGGCCCGGAAAGACTTTTTCCCATTGACTAACATTGAGAAAGAGACGTCTGTAAATGGCTGACATTTTTTTTTTTTAGCCAAATAAACTACCCAGTATGAACATTTGTATAGCCCTTATTAAAAACATTCGGTCCTCAAGTTGTAAAATGTGCTAACAACAAGTTATTTTCCTCTGCATTATGAACGCGGATCCAACCCACGGGACCGCGCCGCTCGGCACGTTCATGTGACGTGTTCAGTACTACATGAGTTTTACCTTTACCCATGGATGCACAATAAGAACGGATTATATAATTATATGAATACTTTCGTGACGTTTCGCTCTCTCAAAAGTTGGGCCATTTTGTCTTCATGCGCCAATGAACGAGGCCCCGCCTCCAACGCTGTATCCAGTTATTATTATACATCCATGGTGCAGACAGACACAGCCGTGAGGGAAGACCAGCCGTCCAGGCAACACTCACGGCCCCTACACACGGCGGCGTGCGTTGTCGCTTGCCGGCGGGGGGCGCTGAAACTCGACCAACAACCAATCACATGAATCTCCCGCCCCAGACACACAAGCATGCGGTTTGATTGGCTAGAGCTTGTACTGGCATATGATTCGATTGGCTGACGCCTCCGTTGAGGCGTCAAAAGTAGAACATTGCTCTACTTTTGCAGCGAGCACCGCGAGAGAAGCTACGCTTTGCTCCCAGAATGCAGTTCGGCGAATCGTGACGTCACCCCATTCAAAGTGAATGGGCAGAAGCGTTGAAGCGGCAACGCACGCAGCCGTGTGTAGGGGCCGTCAGGGTGCGTTTCACTTCTCTTATTTTTTATTTCCTCGCTCCTCGGTCTCGGTATCACCGGAAGTTGATTTGTCTGCGCCATCTTGAGTAGCGTCCCAGTGGCCTTATTTGTGCTGAAGGATCGAGGATCGAGGATCGAGGAGCGATAACGGAGGAGCGATAATCGAGGAACCACCAGACCATCCTCCGGTGAAATCCTCAGACACTCGCCCCGCCCCCTTACTGTGTATCGCTCACTGATTGGACGATGCAGCGCATGCACTGATCTGGCTGCTGTCAGACGATCAGCTGTGCGGCGTCATCACAAACGGACGTCGCTTTACGTGACGCTCCGGAGGAAACAACGTCCCATTGCTCTTAAAACTCATTTCCCTGCTTCTCGTGGTTTCCTTGCGTCTCTCCATGCTTCCCTGGTGGGAGGGACTAGTCGCAGGGAAACGACGCAAGTGAGGGACGCAAGGAATCCATTTAACCGAAGTGAAACGCACCCTCAGTCAGGCAGGCAAGACACTCGTCGAGGTAAAGCAGTCGTGGATGCACACAGATGTTGAGGCAAAACAGCAGTCTTTCTTTATCCGGCTTCCAGCGCAGAGCCTAGCAGACATTTAAGGTGACGTTACGATAATAATACTAAATTAAGATTATTCAGGAAGGATGAGACAAGCAAAAGGTGTACCCACTGATCAGGCCAAGTTCAGACACACACACAGCAGGAAAGCTTCATTCACAGCGGCAGCAGACATGGGCTGCAGGATCCCTGCAAGGGTCTACAACCAGCGATACATTTAGTATTTATGCTACTTGTCATGCTAAGTGTACAACAAACGGCAGCCACTGCAAACTCACCGGTGCCAGCGGAGAAAGGACGTAAGCGGAACCCGTAAGTGGCCTTCGGGCCAAAGGGCAAGAGGGAGCAAGAGCGACACTGACCCCTCTTTATAAAGGTTGCCCTGTGTGGTGATAGGGCTGAACAGTTTATCCTGCTACAATTACATTCTGCTTTATGCTTATGGGGACACTGTATAAAGGTTTCTTATCACTATGACGAAGGACATTTCAACATTTTTGAAACATGATTTAAAACCTGGAAGGAAATATGCACCTTGTATATAAATATTTGAATTATCATTGGAGATATCACTGGGGTAATGGATTTGGATTATGCTCAAGACCTACGTAATCATTTGTATTGATTAAATGATAAAAACATGGTATCCTGGCAGGTTTTTACATATGATAGGCATGGAGACGCAGATGGAAGATAAAGAGAGAGTTCAATGGGATGTTGATTCAAAGTATGATGAGCTCATGTCTCCATCTAACTGTTGCTGTTAAAACATGAATTGGGAGCATTTCAGTTGAGATAAAGCCAACAAATCACTTCCTGAAATCATGACTTCCTGTCTGCACTTATGAAGAAAAAATGAGAAGAACCTTTCATGACTTGACTTTTGTTTGCCAGGATGTTGTTTACTACTAAAGAAAGCTGCTAATACTTCATAACCTTATTTTCCAGTCACTGATTCACTCACGACTTCAAAGGTGAAAAAGTAAATGAAAAGAAGAAAACTTCTGGCAAGGAAATGTTTCTTCCATTAATGCTGCATGTTAACTCAATGTATGACACAACAAGCTAATGACTGACATTCATGGTCCAGAACTCTCTTTGTGTCAGTTTACAATTTGAACTACCATCTGGTTAGTTTGTATTTTTGAAATTGAAATCTTCTGAAAAATATATTTGACTGAAATGTCAAAGTACCTGGAGGAGGCCATGCTACTCACCATCTCTTCTGCTATGAGTTTCTTTAGCATAAGCAACCTGTTCATACATTTTCCTTCAAATAAAAAGCCTACCAGGGATATTTTTGTGAAAAGTCTGAAGGCAAGTTGCATTCATGGGTGCTTCGTTCATTTTGGTCAGAAAAGAACTTCGACGTGTTAGCCTTTGCAGACCATTTACATGCACAAAAACATATTTCACACACTGCAGGAAAGGGAAACCCGTAGAAATCATAATAGGGCCTCTTTAAGTAAATGTACAACATAAGACAGTACTGTTAAAACCAGCCCGATTTCACCAGAATGCGTACAAATGACACGACTGAAAAGTCGTGCAATAGATACGCAGAAGTCAGTTTTTGCGTGCATATGATACGCCCACGTTACGTTTGTTGTGAACGTATCTTAATGCGTTTATTTTCTACCCTAACCCTAACCATAACCCAATAAGCTGCTGTGTCGTTTATTGCACCACAAACATTAAAACTGTAATGGAACGGCGATCAAGCCTGAAGCCACAGAGCTCTTTGTTTTAATGTTTGAGGTGCAATATCAGCGTATCATATGCACGCAAAAACGGAGTTCTGCATATCTATTGCACGACGTGTAAAGTCGTGTCATTTGTACGCATTCTGGTTAGATCTGGTTGGTTAAAACATAGCTAATCTGTCATGGTTGTTATTGTATAACCTATAAATTATCTATAATTGTATTTATAATTAAAATAGTTTTTAAATTACACAGTCATCTGTTCCCTTTTTACTCGTTAATTTTACGGAGAGGGTTGTTTTAGAACCTGATTTATGTTGTACTTCAAATGTACAGGCTGCTTTTTGTTATGCTTTTCACTGGCTATTTTCCACTTATTTTTTACTCAATATATGACCCAGAACCACTATCTGGCTCTACTCTCACAAATAAGCTAGAGAAAATGTTTTAAAAGATACATCTGACTAAATTGGAGTGGGCCATAATCAGCAGCAATTGCCTTGGATCACTGAGGGAAAAAGCCTTAGCCTGCCACTGGATAAGTAGGTGATGATGGCTTTTCTATTGCCAGTTGATCTACCTATGATTGAGTGGAGAGCGCCATTAATTAATTCCCAACTGCCAGTGTCCTTGAAAACATCTGTCAGCGCTGCCAGGGATGGATCGAGTCCCAGAAAAAAACACGCTGCTGAGTGATGAGGTCCACAGTGAATTCGGGGGAAATTACAGTCACTAAAAAGTAAAGAGGAGTTCTGAAATGTAGTTGGGCGTTTGCCACCTGAATTCTATTTGTTGTTAAGGTGAATCAAGGCTTTTCTTTTCTGTTGTGTGACTTTAAATGTGCCCTGGAGCATGGCAATTGGCCTCCAACTGCTCCAATGGACTCACTAGGGCAAGGATGGTGTCAGCTTGACCAAACGCTTTAAAAAAAGGGAGTTTGGTAAATAAATATATTTATTTGAAAAGTATATTTAGCATCGTACCTAATATATGTGTTGGAGATCAAGTTCAAATATTGTAGTAGACTTGTATGTCTTGTCCAGTTTATGAATGCTAATGTGTATACTCCCGAAAAAAGGTCAATGATTAAGTCTTTACGATTTTCCTTCAAACTAATCTAGGTCTAGGAAGGATTTAAAAGATTGTTTTCATTTTGTAGATCTTAAGTCTATACAGTTGTCACATGGTATAAAAGGCAGTAGGACCTAAAAGCAGAATGGAGGCAGGTGTAAGTAAAGAAAAGCAGGCTTAAATAAACAAACAGTAAAACTAAAGGAAGAATCACTGGATGGCCCAGATACACGGGCAAGAAACATAAACAGGAGAACCACAACAGGTGAAACAACTAAGGGTACAATGATCGCAAACTGGAGAGAACACTGTGAAATATAGGCATATATACTAACAGAACTAATCAACAAGAACAAGACACAGCTGGAGAGATGTGGGAAGATTACACACAGGTGGAGAGATTCAGAGCGGGGCCCATAATCACAAATGAGAAGAAAAAAAAACGAAAACAGAGCGAAGACTTTTAAAAATAAAACAGGAAACACAGAAATGCCAACACCAAGCTCATGACAACAGAATACTTTTAGCAGCTTCTAGTTCGCTCCAGAATTCCATTGGATCTGTTATGGATATCACCCTGAGAAAAGAGCTTCCCCAGAAAATACAGATGTGTTGTACATCATGTACAACATTGTGCCAATAGCAATGACTTGTTGTTGACGTACTTAGTTTCAAACAAATGAAGGCCAACATGCCTGGAGTTGCTTTGGTGGATCCCAAAAGTCATTACTATTCTTTGTGAGCCATGAGTGTCTGCATCAAATTCAGAAGAAATCTTGTAAATAAACTTAGAAATGACTCTTTAGTTTTTACTCAAGATCCTTTTCAATGTCAGTGTTTAAGTTGTTTTTGTAAAAAGAAAGAAGGTTATTCACTAAGCAAAGAGTACCATAATACGATTTTTGTTCAACGTTGTGCTGTCAACGTTTCAAGTATCTTCAACATTCAATTGTTAAAATTCAATTAATTAACTGATTACATTTGGTCCAAACATGGTACATACTGTATACATTTGGTTCCAAGTGCTATGCCAACTAGTACATCTGTCAATATTTCACTGAGTTGTGGAAACAATTGACCCACTGGTAGTAGTGCTAGATTCAAGTCAGGGGATCACTTAAGTCATTCATTCATCGTCCAGGGAACATGAGCTTTGTTAAAGCTAAATTACCTAATATTGAATTTTCCGGAACTTTCTGAACAGAGTGGTGAACTGACCAAAATGGCCTTTCCATAGCTAAAATGGCTATGATTAGAAAGTACAGAGTGTCATATAATGTCTATGTAACCACTGTCTTTCCATGTTCATATATTCCAGCAGCATCATACATATATTCAATCAAGGTTGGTACAGTACATGTCATGCCTCAGCATTTCTACACATGACACTCCAAAATGTTTTATTTAGTTTACTTTTGGCAGGCTTTAATAAAGTAATAAATCACCATTTCTGTCAAGGCAGTGAATCTGACAGTGCCATCTATCAACACACATAGCCCAGCCATTAAACAAGGTGTGTGTATGTGTGTGTGTAAGGCAGTTATCTCTCATATGGATTGCAGACCATATTGTGAGGCAGCTGTACTGTGAGTACACTGATAGATTGGAATTTGTGTTAATGTGGTTCTTCAACAGGAGAACCTGTAAAAAAGCTGAAAAAACAACATATCAGAGCAAACACTCATGATAATATATATAAAGACTCTTTTATTTTTAGTGCAGCTTTAATAATCCTCCTTGTTATCACTGATGTTTTCTCTGAGCTCCAGATCCTTTTACATTCTTTTTGTGCCTCTCTTTCCCTTTATTTACTTTTCTCTCCAGTATGCCAATTATGAAAATATAAATCAAAAGCTCGCTCTGACTCTCCTCCTACACAATTCTTCTTCTCCAGGCAGTAAAAACCCACATTACAGGCGCTCGACGACCACCCTGTAGCTTTCCAAGCCAGCTATAGGCATCAACTAATTCCATATTTTGAATCAACATAATAACCTGTTCCCTGAAGAGTTCTCTGTAAATCTGCGGATTCAACAAACAGGTGTAGATGGAATGAATTGTCTTTGTCAACAGCAGCTTAGAGAATAGTGTTATGGACATTGCAGTCCACAGCCACATACTGTACAGTCACAGACAGAGACTGAATACATAGCTACAATGATGTGATTGTTAGCATGTACAAATAAAAGATCATCACAATTTAGACTCACAAAAGGACTCACCCTATTATAATTGTAATGGCCCAGCCCATAGATTTGGATATATAAAATATATTAGCTCCATCTCAACCAGTAAAATGCTGCTTACACATTGAGTGGTGGAGTGATGACGTATTTTTCTAGGGCAGCTCTGAATTTAGCATCACAAGGGCTACCTCGGCAAAAACCAGAGGGATTTAAAAAGAATATTTTTATATTCTCCAGATATGAACCCAACTTTATGCTTCTAAAGTGTAAATGCAATCTCCAAAAGTACAAAGCTAACGTCAGGGTATAAACAAACTAAATCACAGTCGTGTGACTTCCCCACAGCTAAGCTTTAGCTGACTAATGTTGGCATGATGACATTTAGTAGTCTAATGTAGTCACTTGTTAGCAACCAACATTTTTAAGACACACACTTTGGACCTAGATTGAGGTATTTAGCATCGTATTTTATGTTGGAGAAAAGGACCGAAAATCTCTTCAGCTTGTAATTCAAAAGGTCAAAAGGGTCTGGCTATCTATCTGTGTTGTCCAAAATCATGATGACATTTTCACATCAACATTACTTTACACTCAAAAAAGCAGAAAGCCCCATGTCGAAGCAGCACCATGTTCTCAATCCAGTCTCACGGCATTTCGTGTTAGTCACGACATTTAATCTATTGATTCGTGTTCACCAACACGATTTCCCCCTTTTTTTTGTGTCAGAGAACGATTTTAAAAGCAATGTATTTATATCGGGTGTCTTGGAAGACTGTGGGGTTCATTAAAAACATGCTTACTCAATATCAATCCACGATTATTGTTTTTATTTTAAATCGTATAATGTCGGACTTTTTTTGCCATCCGTGAGGAAAAGAAATGGGGCTCAGAGCCTCAGGATACTGAAATCTGTATTTTTTAAATATTTTTTTCCTTCTAATTTGTTATTATTTTCTAAATAACACACTGTTATTTACTCAACAATAACACACAATTATCCTTGTTTTTATTTATTTATTAGTTTGATTCTATAATCTCTGGCTTTTTTGCCATCCGTCAGGAATAGAATTTAAAAAATAAATACCTATATGGGACATTTCGAGCATCATTGCGACACCCACTGAACTGATTACCCACGATCCTCAGCTATGGTTTAAGCTCGGTGATTGGATGTTTTAGCCGCAATGCACGTTGGGATATGGTGTTAATGCGATATGAAATCCGAAGACACTACACTACCCATAATCCTCAATTATCCTTTGGGACTACAGTCCCTTTGCTTGACAAACCCTGTGATTAATCTTCAAGCTCTGGGATTGGATGTTGGAGTGGCTGTGCGCCAAGGTTACGCCGAGCGTCAAACAGCACTTTGAAATGGAACAAAACCACGGCAGACTATCCAAAACTGGACTCGAACGGGACCAGCCCACTATTTTGCACACCCCTTTCAAGATTTTCAAAGGTTTATTGACATATCGTATACACAACCACGTTGAAGTTATGCAATGAATGAAAAACTTGAGTCGCAGGTTCCTCAACAGTGCATTACAAGACATCTATCAATATGTGTGTATACCTCCACCATTAAACTGTCAAATTCTGCACATTTATTATACTATCTACATACATAAGGGTACACTCAAAAAACTGATTCTTGGTCCACATAAATATGAAGCAATATTTTCAGATATAATATAACTGAAATCTGTCAAATATAAAGTGGATTTGTTCAAGCAATTAAACACAACGTGAATATGTTGAATATAAACTGAATGTAAGACAATTAGTACAGTTTATTCTATTAAATCACATAAAGGGGAGGCAGACCCTGAAGGGAGGTAACGCGCATGCGCAAAGCATGACGTTACTGACGTTGACTGTTCACACTGGACGTAGACTTGGTGCTTTCTGTATCTGCTACCCGCTTGACTTGGCGTTTCAACCTACACCGTCGATCGACGGACTTTAGGTAAGTCTAATTGTTGAATATTCCGCTGCTTAACCATACGTTATTGAAGATTAACAGTTATTTTAACGTGTTTATGCTATACGAATAGAATTGTCTGCATGTGTATATTCGTCGTGCAGTTAGGTTCGCGCCACAATGCTGGCTGGCTAGCTAGCAAAACGAGGCCTAGCTCGTTGGGTGCTGCTTGTACTAAGCATGAACCAGAGCCAGCAGCACCTTTTGTGCTTTGTTGCCCTCCAAACATAAGCCCGAATGCCCTATTAGGAGGGCTATGTATGTTTCTGTCGCTTAGGTTGCGTCAATAATTGCAGTAGTAGCTTAGCCTTAGCCACATTGTCGTTTGCTAGTACTTCCGGTCTGTCTCAATGCGGTGATCGCAGCACAGATTCGTGAGAGTTAGTAATTCAAGTTACATTGGAGTTCTTTTCGTGCCGTATTTTTAGCTAACACTATCTAATACTTTCTTATATCAACTCCACTCTTCGTTAGTCCATGACATAAGGATTAGCTATAGCTGTAGCTCGAGATAGACAGAAAGAGAGTAGAGTTAGGATAGGAAAAAAAAATGAAATGCATAAATATATGGATGAAAATAAATAAATGTAAGACATATTGGAGCCCTCTTAATTTACCAACTTCTATTCATGCATTTATGTACTTGATTTATGTATATATTCATGAATTACTCATGTATTTATGCTTTATTTTACTATTAATTTAGTATTTATTTCAATGTCATTTTTCTTCCAATTTTTCTTCATTCTCTCAAGTATTTATTTACTCCTGCAATTATTCATACTGTTAATTATTTCCCTATTCCCTCTTATAGTTATTTGAGCATTCATTTTAGCATTTATTTATTTAGTGATTATTTGATTTATTGATGTTTGTCATTTTGTTGTCCTCCATACTAGGGTTGATGTGAATAATCAAATATGACATAATACTAATTAGTGATTAGAAACCGACATTTTCTACCAAGTAGCCTCATTTTTAAATCAAGCTGCTGCTCTGCATCACAGAAATCCAGCAGAGGCCTTATTTATTTACATAATATTTCAATATCTGGCTAGTTTGCTGCATTGTTCTACAATGCCAAGGAATAGCTTATTCCTCACCTTTGGAAACTAACGTGTGCTATTTTTGTTATAGAGCTAAATCAACATTGTGGATGGGCAACCTCTATATAGGTAAGTAATTTGAACGTGATGCAATAATTTCATTTCTTATACTTGATAGCATTGAGAAGTTTTTGAAACCTGTCTTTTTTTTTAGACTACCATGGGACTTTATGTGATCCGCAATGAGGGCGCTCATGAAGAGGACGGGCCAGAGGATGTCGGTGTGATCATCGAAGGTGTGGAACTGCTATCCAATCTGCGAAGTATTTCGTTAGGATGGGCCATGCTTTTTGGGTTGATTTACACTCAACTTGAGCTATCCACAGGAACTCAAGTTCACTTTCGAGTTTTTACAGAAAGTGTTGATGAACTTGGATGGCAACAAGCTGTCACCAAAGGTCCAAAGCCTTAAAATCAAGATGCTTCAGTGAGCCCATAATTTCAGGGCTGGACAATCAAGCTGTGACAAGAATTTTTCTTGTTGGACAATATACGTTTGATGACTACATACTACTTAAGGCGGTTCAAGTAGGAAATATTGAACTCACTTTTTTGGCACATTCATTCTGTTTGCACTTTAATGGACCATTTTGGTGGAGAAAACTGTTCTTTGATATGTACATTTTTCGATTGAGATTGCATAATCTTTTGTTGCAATAGATGAGAACGGGCGATGGAGATCCCCTTTTTTTTATCGCCATAAACATCTCATGGACTCGCCACTTAAAAAGCTACAATGCCAAGTGAGATTCCTCTGTGAAAGTCAGTCTGGAAATGTTTACAATGGACAATTGTGATGTTCTTAAAAGTTGCAAGGTGTTGAATTTGAACATTTCTGTGTTAATACCTAATGGAGTGGTGCAGTGATGACGTATTTTTGTCGAGGGAACCCTTGCGCAGCTTACTTCAGGGTCGGCCTACAAAAATACGTCATCACTGCACCACTCAGTATTTTAAAATGTTGCACTTGAATTTGATTCCAACGCTTTCTGAAAGCGTCAGCAATGGAGCAGCTCAAGGTAGCTTAATGGGTTACAAACTTGATCCAGGGGACTGCAGTTGCCTCCTGTTTATTCCAGACCATTATATTTTCTTAACTGTGAAAAAAGTACTCTTGCTGTGAAATCAAAGCTGACTGTTCAGTGTTTGCAATGTGGTTGTGAAAACATTGTGAAATATTTGTGGTTTAAGGTTTAGTGAACAGCACTAGATTGAAGAAAAATACCATCATAGTTTGAGCTCAAAGTAATGTTGAATGTTTGGTCTTTGGAAGTCAATCTGGAAATGTGACAGATTTGATGATGAAAGGATGTGAGCAGATGTTGAAAAAGTTCCATTGTGAATTAAACCTTGGAAAACTATTCTTGTATGTGCATATATGATTTAGTTGCACAATGACGCATATGAAAAGCATTTAAAACATCCCTTAACCTTTATGTGCAGTAAGTGAATCAACACA
>CALSBZ010042110.1:0-11649 GCA_943591055.1 Gobionotothen gibberifrons | reverse complement strand
TTCAGATGTTGGAGCCGGTATTTTACTGTGTGTGCGGCATTTCACGGAGAATAGCTTCACAAAACATGGAGCATTCATACCGGATATATACAGCGTAGGACACTGAAGGACGATGCTGTTCCTACTTTGTTTGGACCAGCGGGAGATTCGGGTACCCAATCTGTGTGCATGCAGGAATGGATGATATACCGTGTATATATGTATATTTATGTTCATTTTGTACATTTCTAAAATAAAGTTTGATAGAAAATACTTAGTAGCCTTTCTTCCCTGAAGTATTTGCTCCTATAACATATCATTCATATATAGCAAACCATGATTTGATTTTTCATCAAACAAAGTAGTTTATTACAGGTAAAAATAACGTACTCTTCTTCCGTTCTACGCCTCAAATGTCTATACTCGTTTAGTGGAGAAAGTGAATACACACACTTTACAGAGATGCTGTATGCGAAACCAATGTGAGTTTGGAAAATTGCACAGTATTTTTCTATTTTAGTATACCTCAACAATGGAATTATGATCAGTGGAAATGGCCATGACACCTCACCTTTAAAATAAATAATAATAATAATAATAATAATAAAAACTTTTTTTTTATTATATATGTTTTATAATGATTGATCATGAAAGTGTTCTCAAAGCTGGTAAAGGTGCAGCTAGTTTGAATGACTTTGTATACTGCAGGGTAGCTTGTGAATTTACTCCAGGTGGAACTAATGTCTGATTTACCACTTGATTATATTTCACATCATTAATCCACATCTGTAAAGTAACTAAAGGTATTAAATACATGTAGTGGAGTAAAAGTACAACATTTATATGGGCTCAGAACAGTCTCATAATACACACATGCACACAGAAGGATTCACACTTGTATTTCATGATCCGCAAAAGGATTCACACTTGTATTTCCGGATACACGTTTTTCAATGCACACACACATGTGTTCCGTTTCATATACATGTAAATAAAATCAAAATACATACAAAAGTTTTACATATATATTTTTCATTCTCACATATTTGTTTTCCGTTTAAAACCGCTGCACCTGCAAACACAAACCGCTTTCTGTGCATGGATCGCTGTGCTTTCGTGTGTGGGTTTTTTGAGACTCCCCTGACGGTCAGCCGATTCGTACATTACATTACATTGCATTTAGCTGACGCTTTTATCCAAAGCGACTTACAGTAAGTACATTCGACCAGGAAGATACAACCTTGAAGAAAACAGAATCATATAAGTACATCAGGTTTCATAGATCCAACCATTTCAAGCTTATAGATAAGCCAGTCCTTTATTAGTATATAAGTGCTCTGTTAGTAATTATTTGTTAGTAATTATTTGTCAGTAATTCTATCGCTCGAAGTGGAGTCATCAGATGTCTCCTCAATTCTAAGCCATCACATCACATGAGCGTGCCCTCACGAGTAGTGCTGCGTACCGGTACACCGAACCGGTATTGGACTTGTAAAAAGTTTCGGTTCAAGTCCGGTTAAAACCGGAATGTCGGGAACCGGTACTTGGACTCGCAAAAGAACTAGCACTTACGTATATTCTCCTTTTTGTTCAAAACCATCTAAAACCTTCCATAGATCGAGAAATTTGCGTTGAGAAAAGACGAAAAACATCGTGTCGGCTTCTGATATGGCGGCCATTACTGAACTCACGAAGTCTCGCAAAATATCGCAACTGCTCGCGAGATCTGTGTGACGTCAAGGGAAGCTAGCGATGTGATTGGCTTAGACATAGTGGACAGCGTGGGCTGCTGGTCGCCATATTGGATATTTGGTAGTGTAGCTAACTCCTTTGTTTGGTCTACGGCATCACGGCCCGGGTCATGTAAACACAATGCCGCGGGGCTTTGAATCCAGCAAGGTGTGGGACCATGTGACGAAACTGCCGCTAGATACTGCGAAGTGTAACCTGTGCGGGAACGTGATCAAGTGCGCTGGGGGAACATTGAACATAGCGAGGCACTTGAGGAGAAACCACAAAATAGAAACTACTCCACATGCGACCTCAGCCACATTGGCTGCGATGTTTGGCGACCAAAATAACAACGATCGAGGTAAGCTGAACAATACTTTTTGGAGGATTTTCAGTTCAGGAAATAGGCTTGTAAAAATTGGCATTCTTAGCATTATAGCAAGATATGCTAGTAGTAGCATCGTCCGACTAGCCGACTAGGGTGTTTATTCAGCGTCATCTTTTCTTGTGCGGGGAGCAAAACAATGTACCTAATGGCTTGGCATGGCTAATTTCTAGTAGTCACAATTTCAAGTAGTAGTTCACTGTAGTTTCTGTCATAAGTCATTTGTAGACTAAGTGGCAAAAAGTTTTTTTTTTTACATTTGTACTTGGCACAAGCCATGGGTTCAGGTCCGGACTTATAAATCCGGACATGAACCTGAACCTCTGGATTGAGTCCGGACCTGAACCTGAATGTGAGTCCAGGTACGCAGCACTACCCACAAGGGTAGATTTCTTGCGTTCATGACGTAGCGCTTCATGTACGCATTTTGCGCTGTCCGGAGCTGACAGGTCCATGGAGCCTGCCTGCAGGCGCTAATCTCAGGACACCTCCACTCTCAGTACATTGCCACTTTCCGAACAGGAAATGCACCCAAATACAAGCCTTTATATTATTAAGGTACAGCGCCACTTTCCGAACCATTGATGAATGCTTGTGTACACAAACACGGCAGGCAAAACCGTTTTAAATGTGTGTTTCCTGTATGGCGAATACAGCTGCTTTATTTATGTCTGTATGAAGTTGTTGTGAGTGTGGAGGGAGCAGCTACAGGTTAGCTTAGCCTAATCGATCAGTGCACTACGAAGCCAGTGCTAGACACAGTGAACTGTCAACGGGGGGGAGCCCCGTCGGTCATTATCGGCCGATATTCACTCTTAATAGTTTGATCGGTGCTCTCTATAAAGGCCGATCAGGAGAGCTGGATCTGATCGATATGGAGTATGGACATAAACGCGAGTGAAGTATAACCGGACGGAGAGAGAGATCGGATCAGCTGAAAACTAATATGTGAGGATCAAAAATACATATATAAAACTTTTTTCTCTATTTGGATTTTATTTACATGTATATGAAACGGAACACATTTGTGTGTGCATTGAAAAACTCAAGTGTGGATCCGGTGTCAGTACCACATCGGCTCGGGGTGCCATATCGGCTCGGGTGCATATCCGTCGCATCCGTCATATCTGTCATATTGTACGGCAACTCAAGAGGTCAAATTCCGAACATTTAAACATAGCCTACACTTCATTCTTTACTTTGTCCGTTATTATATGTAGAAGATATTACTTTTTTCTCCGTCATGTTGTTTCCATAGCAACAACTTCAAACAGGAAGTTAACACTACACTTCATTCTTTACTTTGTCCGTTATTATATGTAGAATATATTACTTTTTTCTCCGTCATGTTGTTTCCATAGCAACAACTTCAAACAAGTAGTTAACCTAAATTACATTTAAGACACTGCAACGAAAGTAACAAAAACAATAGAGGCTTCTCAATTCTTAAATTTCCCCTCCTCGACTCCCCTCCTCGACTCCTATCCTCGATACTTAGTCCCGCCCACAGGAGATGCGAGCAGAGGACTGAGGAGGGGAACCGAGGAGAGAGGAGGGGAAGCATCAGGCGTTTAGAGAAATGAGAACTCCTCTCCTCTGAGCGGTCATTTTAAAGAGACGTCCATTAATGATGACAGGAGGCACAGCAGCCCTCTGTCTGATGGACAGATGTGTTCATGATGACTTATATATTTACTTTGATTCATTCACAGTGCGGTATAATGAGACAATAACAGGCTACAGATGCGGACACACACACACACTTACACACACACATATATATATATTTCAGCCCGATCTCACCAGAATGCGTACAAATGACTTTGAAAAGTCGTGCAATAGATACTCAGAAGTCCGTTTTTGCGTGCATAATGATACGCCCACGTTACGTTTGAACGTAGCCTATCTTAAATGCGTTAATTTTCTACATATCTTTGCCATTTATGTAATCCTAACCCTAACCCAATAAACTGCTGTGTCGTTTATTGCACCGCAAACATTAAAACTGTCATTGGAACGGCGATCAAGCCTGAAGCCACAGAGCTCTCTGTTTCAATGTTTGAGGTGCGTTATCAGCGTATCATATGCACGCAAAAACGGAGTTCTGCATATCTATTGCACGACGTGTAAAGTCGTGTCATTTGTACGCATTCTGGTGAGATCGGGTTGATATATGTATATAAATATATACAATTTCAGAATCAAACAGAGCACTCTCATAATAACGTAACACTATCAGAGACTGGATATATTCCCCCCCCCTCTCTCTGGTCGCTACAATGAGGAAAACAAATTACGAGTTTTATTTACAACTATTAAAAGTAAGCAGAGGACACCAAACCAACTGAGACCCGTCTCTCCGCTGCATCTACGCACACACTGCACCACACACACCTACACCACACACACACACCTACAGCTCCTAAAGCATAATCAGGCTACAGCCGTTGTGTATTTTATTATGTGAAGCACTAAATGGTTTTACAAATGTCGACTCTTTGTTTGTAGATATCTACTAAACTACAGCAAATAAAGAGAGTAGGCCTGTTACACTGAGTGATATATATGTTTACACACTGCTCTGCTTTCTGCACGGACCTCACAGCTGTTCTCACTGTAAACATCGCGTCGCGATGAAAGCATAAAATAATATCCAGGGGATGCATGCAGAGCTGTGCTTGGCTGAGATAAGTCCGGCCGTGTGTCACGACTATTTGACACATCTCTGTTCCCAGAAATGCATCCACGAAGGAGCCGTGGAGGACCGTGGAGGACCCATCAGTGTATCCTCGGTTATAGCTCCTCCAGAGAGCCTCCTCGACGCTCGATCCTCGGTCCTCAAATTGCATTTGGAGAAATGAGATGTCCTTCAACATGGCGCGCTCAAATTCATTTCCGGGTCACTACCGGAGGACCGAGGAGTCGAGGAGTCGAGGAGGGGGATTTGCTGAAATGAGAAACGGCCAGTGTCTTAAATGTAATTTAGGTTAACTTCCTGTTTGAAGTTGTTGCTATGGAAACAACATGACGGAGAAAAAAGTAATATCTTCTACATATAATAACGGACAAAGCAAAGAATGAAGTGTAGGCTATGTTTAAATGTTCGGAATTTGACCTCTTGAGTTGCCGTACAATATGACAGATATGACGGATGACAGATGCGACGGATATGCACCCGAGCCGATATGGCACCCCAAGCCGATGTGGTACTGACACCGGAAATACAAGTGTGAATCATTTTGCGGATCATGAAATACAAGTGTGAATCCTTCTGTGTGCAAGTGTGTATTATGAGACTTATCTGAGCCCATACATTTACCTCTGAACTGTAGTGGAGTAGAAGTACAAAGTAAAGTACAAGTATTACAAAATTGTACTTAAGTACAGTACTTGAGTAAATGTACTTAGTTACTTTTTACACCTCTGTTAAAGATACATCTAAAATAATCATAAAATCACTCAAATAGGATGTAATTGCGTATTTGGGTTAGTTTTATTTACTAACTTTTACTAAATTATTTCTTGTCAGAAAGTGTTTCCAATCACCCACAGAAATGTGACTTGCTTTTTGCTGAATTTGAAATTCATTGGCCTACTTACATCCAAACAGTGTGTGTACCTTCCTCTCATATTCTGTTTTTAAACTAGTGAACAGAAAAGGAACTGCAAAGGGTTTTAGAGTTTTGAGTTTTTACCTTAATGACCAAAATACCTCTCGGAAGTAATTTCCAAACAAAAGCCTTCGTCTGGTAAAAGACCCTCGATGACAGAGGAAGGTTTTGGCTATTGATAAGAAGAGCCTTAAAGAGGGCGGGATCAGGGATTAGTCAAAGATATTCAAGACAGATTTTGAAACAGAAAATGAACGAACAAAGATGGGAACAGATGTATAAGGAAACAGATCCTATCTCCATATCTAATGAAAAACTCTGGAAAAAGTGGTGTTTTAAACTATAAAATGTATGACAGGGGAATGAACCGTGGGCTCCGCAAACAGAACCAAGTCTTAGACCTCTAGTCCACGGTAAAGTGTTTTAGATATATGAAAACACAGGTGTTGTCTGACAATAAACGCACCAAAAAAAAGCTGATTTAACCTTGTGAACACGATGAAATAGTGACATTGTGTGGCACTGCTTTTCATTGAACTGTCAAATATTAAAGGTCACATGTCATGGCCATTTCCACTGATCATAATTCCATTGTTGAGGTATACTAAAATAGAAAAATACTGTGCAATTTTCCAAACTCACATTGGTTTTGCATACAGCATCTCTGTAAAGTATGTGCATTCAGCAGTATTCACTTTCTCCACTAAACGGCTCGCTGCAGCTCTCCCCCCCCTCCCTGTGAGCCCAGTGTGCTCCGATTGGTCAGCTCGGCCCCTCTGTTCTGATTAGTCAACCACCAGAGAGGCTCCGCCCATGTCTAACACAGTGCTTTTTCGGCTGTGAGCAGAGCGGAATATCAGGCGTCGGTACAGCCGTATATTTTACACGTTAACTAACCGAACTGTACCTAGAACTGTTGTTATAGAAGAGTAAGTTATTTTGACCTGTAATAAACTACTACTATTTGATGAAAAATCAAATCATGGTTTACTATATATGAATGATATAGGAGCAAATCATTCAGGGAAGAAAGGCAACTAAGAATTTCCATCAAACTTTATTTTTAGAAATGTACAAAATGAAAATGTGTAAATATACATATATTCAGATTCAGATTCAGATTCAACTTTATTGTCATTACATAGTACATGTACTAGTGACGAAATGTAAGTTTAAGCATCTGACCAGAAGTGAAAAATAGCAGTGCAGGAGTCTACATAATGAGAATAATTATACATGGAATTATCATAAATAGAATAATTATAAATAGGCTATAAACAGATGAATATATACAGTGTAAACGGCATTGACAGTCAAATATATAAACAGGTGGGTGATGGGTATGGGCTTGAGTCTATCAGCGGGCAGAGTTCAGCAGGGTAACAGCCCTGGGGAAGAAGCTGACCCTGAACCTGCTGGTCTTGGACCGGAGGCTCCGGAGGCGCCTCCCCGAGGGTAGGAGGACGAACAGATAGTTTGCAGGATGAGAGGTGTCTTTGAAGATGTTGTGCGCCCTCTGCAAACACCGTATCCCCTGGATGTCCTCGATGGCAGGGAGTGGGACACCGATTATGCGTTGGGCGATTTTCGTCACCCTCTGCAATGCCTTACTATTGAGCATTGTGCAGTTCCCATACCAGGCTGTGATACAGCTGGTCAGGATGCTCTCAATGGTGCAGCGATAAAAGTTCACCAGAATCTGAGGAGAGAGGTGATCTTTCTTTAGTCTCCTCAGGAAGAAGAGACGCTGGTGAGCCTTCTTCACTATGCTGGTGGTATTATTGGACCATGAGAGGTCATCGGATATGTGGACCCCCAGGAACTTGAAGCTAGACACACGCTCCACCACCGTTCCATTTATGTGGATGGGAGTGTGTGTGTTGCCTTTTGATTTCCTGAAGTCCACAATGAGTTCTTTTGTTTTTGTTGTGTTAAGGGCCAGGTTATTGTCAGCACACCACTCAGTCAGATGCTGAACCTCCTCCCTGTAGGCCGTCTCATTGTTGTTGTGGATGAGGCCGATCACCGTTGTGTCGTCTGCATACTTGATGATGGTGTTTGAAGCATGTACAGGGGTACAGTCGTGGGTGAAGATGGAGTAGAGGAGGGGGCTCAGCACGCAGCCTTGTGGGACACCGGTATTTAGGCTAAGGTTCCTGGAAGAGAGATTATCTAACCTGACATGCTGGGGTCTGTTGGTTAGAAAGTCTAAAATCCAATTAGAAAGGGGGGCTTCGATGCCCAGGTCGTTGAGTTTTTCGATTAGTTTGGAGGGGATGACGGTGTTGAAGGCTGAACTGAAGTCGATGAACAGCAGTCTTGCATAGGAGTTGGTTTTTTCCAGATGTGAGAGGACGGTGTGAAATGTTATAGAAACAGCATCTTCCGTGCTCCTATTAGTCCGGTATGCAAATTGATGGGGGTCCAGTGTCGGTGATAGGCGGGATTTAAGCTGTGCTAGGACCAACTTCTCGAAGCACTTCATGAGAATGGGTGTAAGTGCAACGGGACGGAAGTCATTCAGGCCTGCTGCAGCAGAGTGTTTGGGCACTGGCACTATGGTGGTGGTTTTAAAGCACGTGGGGCCAGGGACAGGTTGAAAATGTCCGTCATGACCTCAGTCAGTTGCCCAGCACAGGCCCTGAGAACGCGGCCTGGGATGCCATCGGGTCCAGCAGCCTTGCGTGCATTAATCCTGCTCAGTGTGGTGAAGACGTCAGAAGGTGAGAGTGTGAGAGGCTGGTGGTCTGCAGGGAGAACAGCCTTAGTGGCTGTCTCCTGGTTGTCCCTGTCGAAGCGAGCATAGAAATAATTCAGCTCGTTGAGGAAGGAGACGTCGTTTGACGGGAGAGAGGGGGTGGTGGGTTTGTAGTCAGTGATGGCCTGAATGCCCTGCCACATTCTTCGGGGGTCGGAGTTATTGAAGTGCTCCTCAATCCTCAGTTTGTAGCAGTGCTTGGCCTTCCTAATGCCCTTCTTTAGGTGAGCCCTGGATAAACTGTAAGACCGTTCGTCACCTGATCTGAAGGCGATGTTTCGTGCTTTCAGTAGTTGGCGAACTTCTTTATTCATCCACGGCTTCTGGTTTGGGTATGTTGTTATCTGCTTCAGAGTGGTGACACTGTTGATGGTGGTGCTGATGTAGTCCAGTACGGAGGAGGCGTAGTGGTCAATGTCTGTATGGGAATCCAAGGTGGCCTGGGTGGCAAACACACTCCAGGCTGTATGCTGAAACTTGTCCTGTAGCATAGAGTCTGCCTCCTCAGGCCATACCTTGACAGTCCTCACTGTGGGTTTCACACGTTTGATGAGTGGTGTGTATGTGGGGTAAAGGAACAGTGAGAGGTGGTCAGACTGACCCAGGTGGGGGAGGGGGATGGCATTGTATGCATTGGCCATATTGGTGTAAACATGATCTAATGTTTTGTTGCCTCTCGTGGGGCAGGAGACATGTTGTCGGAATTTGGGGAGTACAGTCTTCAAACTGGAGTGATTGAAATCACCCGCAACAATGAAAGCTGCCTCAGGGTGTGCAGTTTGTTGTTGGCTAATGGCTGTGTGCAGTTCTTTCATTGCAATTTTAGCATTAGCATCCGGGGCTACATATACGGCTATTACTAGGATTGCTGTGAACTCTCTGGGTTGATAGAAGGGTCTGCATTTAATAAAAAGATATTCCAGATGAGCTGAGCAGTGACTGCTGACAATAGCAGAGTCTGTACACCATGCTTTGTTTACATACATGCACAGCCCCCCTCCCCTGGTCTTACAGGAGTCGTCAGCTGATCTGTCTGCCCTGAAGAGGTTACGCCCAGTTAGCTCAACGGCGCTATTGGGAACGCCGCTGTTTAGCCATGTTTCCGTGAAGATCATGATGTTGCAGTCCATCATCCGTTTGTGGATGACGATGCGTAGTCGTATCTCATCCATTTTGTTCATTATAGACCGCAGATTGGCGAGGAAAATGCTGGGTAGGGCGAGCCGATGCGGTGTTAGCTTCAGCCTAGCTCTTAGCCCTCCTCGCTTCCCCCGCCTTTGTTTACGGTCTCTACGCCGCCTGTGGGCTCTTCCGCTGGGCAGAGTAGGCTGAGCAGGCTCCGGTGATCTGGCGATCTCCGGGATGATACGGAGATCATCTGTTAAAGAGTTGGAATGGCATAGTCCAATGTCCAGGAGTTGTTGTCGGCTGTATGAAGTTAGTGAAAGGCTGTTCCGAGTGAACAAACTTAATAAAAGTAGACAAATAAATACTATTTTGCAAATTCTAGAGAGACGCTGAGCCTCGCGTTGTGCACGCGCCGCCATGTTATAAAAGCAGTTGTCATATATATATACACTGTATATCATCCATTCCTCCCCTTATAGGCGTTTTCGGCAACTTGCCTATCGCAGCTTTGTAAGCTGCTGCCGGGGCTTTTTAGGACGAGACATCAGAGTGGTCATCCCGTGTGTGTTGTCGCCAGATACGCCAGGGGTTTCCTGATCTGGCTGGACGAAATCAAATGCAAATCACAAAATATTAGAGAAACTTAGTTGTTTTAGATTTGTTAGTAGTAGTTGTGGTAGGAGTGTGTATCTGTCTCTATCTAATCAACACAGGTAGCTTGCCAGCTAATATGCTAACCTACATTTGCTAGTTGTTCAGTGTAATATGTACTTTGAACAACAGCTAGTCTAGGCTAGCAAGAACATGTTTACAACTGCAATCTTATACGGGTAGTCTGCTACATTCGGTCATTCATTGTAGCTGGCATAAAAACAATGCTTTCCCTAGCATGTCTAGCTCTAGGTAGCCTTCTTGTTTAGCTATGTAGCATATAAGCTATGAACGGTAGCTCGGTAGCATACACGCCAGGAACGCCAACTATAATGTACTGACTGTACGGTAAATCACCCGGAGTATACTGTCTATGAGTATGTTGTGTGTGAATGCAGACATTCTCCTGCTATGAGATACATGTAAGGCATCTGCTGACATTGGAGTTGATATATGGAAACGCTAGCAACTTAGTTAGCCCTGTTAGCACTGTGTCAATGGCTTAGCAGCCAGAAAAACGTTTACGTCATAGCTCTTCTGGATTGGTCCATTTAGTTCCGGGTACGTGCTTATGTAATCTCGTACCCGGAAGAAACAGATGGATGATGACGTTTCACCAACGAGGCGTTTTGGGGAGGTATTTTCTGTGTTACCCCTTGTTTCCACCGGGTCCGTCTGCGTCGCGTAACGGCTGCGCCGCGGTTTTGGTCCGGCCTCCTCCGGCGTCATACCCTACCGGGCGCGCTTCAGAAGCATTACGGAAGCGGAGCATCTTGCCTGTCTGCTCGCAGTTTTTGTTGATTTGGGCATATTTCCTGGACAGGTTACTTTGTACAGACAAAGTTAATAATAATTATAATATCCCAGTTATAAACGACATGAATCAAAGATGTGTTGCTGTATTTTAGTGGTAAAATCATCATAATGATTCTATATATATCATTTACACAGTGCCTGTAAACCGGAGGAGAACACTGGCATTTCTCCTCCTACTTGAACGACTACGGAGGGATAGGGTCTGCAAAATGAGTTTGTGTGTGTATATATATGTGTGTGTGTATATATATATATATATATATATATTATATATATGCTATATATATGCTATATATGCTCTGAACGTTCCACTTCCTGCCTGCCCGACATTACCTTACGGCTGCGTCACGTCGAAAAATAGACTTCAATCCTATTTCGAGTGGAGCCCAGCGGCGAGACGCTTCTGGGACGCTTCTGAGCCGTAACGCGGCGCATCTGGTGGAATAGCACCCATTGACTAGAGTGGCCGCGATCCTTGCGGACGCCGCGGCGCAGCCGCAACGCTGCCGTAACGCGCCGCAGACGGACCCGGTGGAAACTAGGGGTTAGAGTTTTACTCGCTACAGGGTGTACTTTGAGGGTTTTGACTC
>CALSBZ010042104.1:139759-155432 GCA_943591055.1 Gobionotothen gibberifrons | reverse complement strand
TGTGTGTGTGTGTGTGTGTGTGTGTGTGTGTGTGAGTGTGAGTGTTGATGTGCCGGGCAGACAGGCGGGTGTCAGAAGCTTAAGGTAGTATCTGACATATAAATGGGGAAAAATTGTACATTCTCCGTTATCTATTCCTTCGCAATGTAGCATCAAATTGGATATGGGCTGAACTTGTCCTGGATTGGAATTTTTCCGATCATTCCCCTGGGAGGAGTTCGCAGAAATGTCCTTAAAAAACATGAAAACCGCACATTTTTCAAAATGGCCGACTTTATGGGGGGCGGGGCTAATGAAAAGCAATTTGAAATATGTGTGCAATTATAATAGCAATGTTTATACAGCGTTTCGTGAATATTGGAAAAACTATATTGGAGTAATTTGGAGTAATTTGCGACATGTAAATCGTCAAAAATGGAAAATTCTCCGTTCACTTACGAGCTCATTGTTTGAGCGATCGACTATTCCTTCGCAATTTAGTATCACATTGGATATGGGATGAAGTTGTCCTGGATTGGAATTTTTCCGATAATTCCCCTGGGAGGAGTTCGCAGAAATGTCCTTAAAATGCATGAAAAACGCACATTTTTCAAAATGGCCAACTTTCTGGAGGGTGGGGCTAATGGAAGCAAATTTGAAATATGTCCGCAATGATAAGAGCAATGTGTATACAGGGTTTCGTGAATATCGGAAAAACTATATGCGAGTAGTTTGGAGTAATTTGGAGTAATTTGTGACATGTAAATCGTCAAAAATGGAACATTCTCCGTTCATGTACGAGCTCATCGTTTGAGCGATCGACTATTCCTTCGCAATTTATTATCACATTGGATATGGGATGAAGTTGTCCGGGATTGGAATTTTTCCGATCATTCCCCTAGGAGGAGTTTGCAAGAATGTGCTGAAAATGCATGAAAAACGCACATTTCTCAAAATGGCCGACTTCCTGGGGGGCGGGGCTAATAAGTGTTTTTGGCACCCCCTATTGGCCAAAATGAAAATAATTTGGTGTGCCTATTCCCCAAGACAGACTGAACCTATCCACCAAAATCTGTGGTGAATGGATACATTGTTGATGAGTTATGAGCGTTTCTTTCTAAGCCCCGCCTTTTTGCGAGAACGTTTTGATTCATGGTGGCAATATTTATATTCTGAACATGCTCATTTTCTTGGGTAATGTGTCTGACCCTCCATCGATGCTGTATACGAAGTTTGGTGTTGAAAAAGTGAACATTGAAATTTAAGTGAATATTTCACTGTTTTGAACATTATGCTAATTAAAAAAAAATCTAGGCGGAGCATAGGGTTCCAAGAGGATTATTTGTAGAGCAGGTCCACCCGGATATGTGTGCAAAATCTCAGGTCATTCGGAGTTACGGTGTGACTTTGTAAATTTATTCCGAAATGGGATTTTGATAGGTGGCGCTAGTGAGCAGGTTGGAATATTTAACCCATTTACTCCAGAATATCAAATTTTTCACCGGTCCTGAAGTCCGTGCAAAATTATACAACTTTTTAAGCCTCCTAAAGGCCTGAAAATAAGCATTAAATTATGGAATAATAATAAGAAGAATTCCTCCAATAACAATAGGTTTCCTCGCACTTCGTGCTAGGACGCCGTCGGGTCCTAGCACATCCGTGCTCGGGCCCTAATAATAATAATCATAATTCGTGCATTTTATCCATTAATTTCCCCAACATTGTGGTAAAAAAAAACACGTTTAATCCATGTTGGTGTACTACAACTACAAAAAGCATCGGTTTGTTTTTTCATCAGGAAATGCAGACCGGCTCAAACAAACGATTTTTAATCATCATCCTCAGATCATTTAATGTAGGCTATCATATGTTCGCCCAATTTACATGAAAGGACTAATAAATGTAGTTTCATCCACTTGAGTTTACAACTACAAAAATAATCGATTTGTTTTTATATCACATCCGACGGGAGGAAATTCAGCAGCTCTCACTACCGTTTTGTAATCCTAATTTAATCATCATCTTCACCACGATCATTCATGTTTATGTTCACCGAATTGACATGAAAGCACTGACAAATATGAATATACTGTAGTCAACTTCATTAAAACGTTATTAACTGCCTAAACTCAGCAATTCACCATTTCTACGCATGACAACACACTTTGTCCGTGCTTGGATCTCTCGCTGCACAGTGAAGCGTTCCTGCATTGACGTCACTTCCGGCTCCCCCCAAAACCTCAAAATGAGTCGAAGGAATTTCCCCGCGATGTTCGAAATTATTGATATTTATCGAAACGGTATCCCATCTTCTTTTTTAAACCGATGGTTCGAGATTACTAGTAGTCCAATATGTCATTGCACAACAGTTGTTGGGTGGGTGTCACAGGCTCTTTAAGGCTCTGGTTGGGGTGTAGCGCTGGAGGAGTTCGGCTATATAGGCCGGAGCCAGCCCATTTAGTGCTTTAAAAACAAATAAAAGGAGTTTAAAATCAATTCGGAACCGAATTGGAAGCCAGTGCAGTGAGGCCAGAATTGGGGTGATGTGGTCACGCTTTTTGTGGCCCGTAAGAAGACGTGCAGCGGCGTTCTGCACTAGCTGCAGGCGTCTAATTGAGGCCTGGTCCATACCCACATACAGACCATTACAGTAATCCAACCTTGAGGTAACAAAGGCATTGATAACCCTTTCCAAGTCTTTAAAAGTTAAAAACGACTTGGTCTTAGCCAATAGTCGTATTTTAAAAAAGCAGGTTTGAACTACGCTGCTGACCTGCTTATCAAATTTAAAAGTGCTATCGAAAAGATATTAATAGGAGGAGGTGCAAAACAGAAAAACGAATTAACCTTTATTTAAACATACTACTACATAATACTTTAGATTAAGGTCTTCTTTCAAATAAGAAAAAAACTTTGGGGGTATCTATGTATACAGATAAATATTAAGCCTGACAAAGTACATAACGTCTAATATATTGCTTTCCTGCAATGTTAACTATGTTGAAGCACTTATTTTAAGTGATATTATACATATGAATTATACTCTTATGTATGTAGATAGTATAAGAAATGTGCAGAATATGATGTTATGATGGATTATCAGTAATCATTTCAAAGTGACACAGAGACATTGGATTAACCTTGGCAGCGTTTCTATGCGTTTTAATGCCCTTGAACACAACTTTTGATCAGAAAACAGCAAAGGTAAGACGTATTTGCCGTTTTAGCCCCCGTAAAGTGAAGTTGTGTGTTGTCTTTGCTGGGTTTCGCTGCCGTGAGTTTTGGTCGCACAGTGATTATACTTATACCATTGGAATCTGTGGAATCTCAGCTTTCATATGATATCTAATCTGTGCAGATTGCATGAAGTATAAAATATTGCTACCGTGAGTTATGTGCTAAGTGCGTTAGCACTCTTTCGCTTAGTGCTGATTCAGAGGCTTGGCGTTAGACTTTTGTCTGTTTTGTTTAGGTTATGAAAAATGGTTCATATCGTCAGTTAGCTGAGTTTCTTCCCGTTAAGTGGGTATGACACATTAATAGGTTGTTAAATGTTAAGAAGCCCTGAGACACAGTTTTGTGAAAATGGTTTTGTTTGCCCCCGCCGGCAGGGGGCTATCGGGCTTAACGCCCCGTCCACACAGCAGTGTTAAAAAAATCTTCCAACGCTTCTGAAAAAATTCTCCCCATTGACTTTGAATGGGGTGACGTCACTTTGCCTCGCTTATCGCCGAACTGCATTGTGGGGAAGCAAAGCGAAGATTTTCAGGATTTCGCCTGTTTGGGGATTTTATATCCAGTTTACTTTGTTTTAACATTGATATTGCTTTGTATGTCGGGGGCGGGAGATTCATGTTGGTCGTGTTGCTCGCAAAAAATCCCCAAGCTTCAGAAAACGCCCACCTCCAAGATTTTCAAGATTTTTTAACGCTGCTGTGTGGACGGGCGTAACAGGTTAAAGTCCAGTTGGTGGACATCTTGTAAAATTAAGATCCATGGCTCAGTTGCCAGGGAGAGGTCCCAACACTAATGGCGCTTTCACACTGCAGGCTTGGTTTGGTTTGGTTTAATTGGCTTGGTTTGGTTTGGCCTTATTAGGCCTGGCTCACTTTAATGCTGCGCTCACATTACAGTTTAGGAGCTGGGGCAGTTACTATAGTAACGCAGTGTAGGCGGAGCCGTGACGTCATCTTCAACGAGCACCTCAGAAAAACAACATCAGCTGTTAGCTGTTAGCTGTTAGAACTCAAGCTCACAGCTCCTCTTATCTGTTAAGAAACTAGACAAAAGTTATAAACAAGTACAAACCACAGACTGTCTGTGTCATGGTGAATACAGTCGCTGGCTTATTTATGTCTGTATAGGCCGTTGTTGTGAGTGTGTACGGTCGGAGCATTGCGTATTTTACAGCGTAGGTAGACCGAGTGTTTGGAAATGCATGTGTCTGTAATAAGAAGATGCATCACGCATTTTAAAAGGTTTTTCGCCTGCCATCAGTCTGCAGACTAGTCAAAGCATTAATTCATGATTTGTACTAACCGGTATCAGTATGTTGTTACTTCGGCATCATTTTGAAACGTGTATTACAATTAAATCACGGTCAAATATGTTTAGCATATTCCGCCCGGTTGTTGGCCCCGCTTGTTGGCCTCGATAGAACCACAAATTTGTCGGGCCAGCAAAAAGACGAAAAAGTACCCCCGGGGCCGAACTAGGCCTAGTGTGAGCGCAACCACAAACAGGCCCCGCACGGTTCGGCACGCTTAAAGCGAGCTCCGCGCTGCAGTGTGAATGCGCCATAACATACAATGAAGATTAATCAGAATGTTCTGTACATTAAACTATGTGATTCATCACTTGTGTGCCATGTTCCTGGGAAAGCAGGGCCTTCAAATGATTGTACTTTGAGGGAAATTATACATTATTGTTCAATTCATAACCTCAATAACAAGAAGGTGGGGCGTGATATTTCTCCTTCTGTCTGCTTCGGACCACTATTGCGGTAAGCATGTTGTAACTTCCGGTTGTTGTCAGTCATCTCCGGGTATCCTGTGAGCCTGTTCTGCTGCTAATAGCTTATTATCTTAATTTAATCGATCGTTTTAAAACTCTTGATCACGGCAACTGCCTGACGTTGTAATCACACGTTACTACAGCTTAAGCACTCACAACTCTCCTTTCTCTTAGCGACTGTAACTCCACAGTTGCCTACACTCTTTTCGGGTTTGCTAACGGTAGCTACTTTAACTACTTTAGCTTGATAGCTAGCCATGGCTCCTTCTCCACTCTCGGGTGCTACTACTTCCTGCTCTACCTGTCTCATGTTTGGTTACTTCCCTGCCTCCTTTACTGGTACCGGTATATGTGTTAAATGTAGTATAGTTGTTAGGTTGGAGGCGGGAATCATAGCCATAGAAGCCCGGCTCCGCATCTTAGAAAGTAACTCAGCTACAGTAAAGCCCATGTTAGCCGGTGTGGACTGGCAAAAGGTAGCTCCTATTAGCCGTCCCCCGACACCTCCCGAGCAGCAGGGAGACTGGGTGACTGTTCTGAAGGGGCATAACGCGAAACCCGCAGGTCACCACCAACCCGTTCACGTATCTAACAAATATTCCCCACTCAGCGAGACACCCGCTGAGAAGCCAACTCTGGTTATTGGTAGCTCTATTATGAGACACGTGAACTTAGAGACCGAAGCCTCCACAGTCACATGCATTCCGGGGGCCAGAACGGGCGACGTTGAGGCGCATCTTAAACTGCTGGCTAAAACTAAACATAAATACAGTAGGATTGTTATTCACGTCGGTGGTAATGATGTTCGTTTACGCCAATCAGAATGCACCAAAGTTAATGTGGCGTCGGTGTGTAGTTATGCTAAAACAATGTCGGACACCGTAATCTTCTCTGGCCCCCTCCCCAATCTGATCAATCATTTCAGCGCTGGTTGTCTTGGTGGTGCCCAGAAAACAATGTGGGCTTCGTAAATAATTGGACAGCCTTCTGGGGAAAACCTGGTCTGATTAAGAGGGACGGCATTCATCCTACTTTGGAAGGGGCACATCTCATTTCGGCAAACATTTCAGGGCTTTGTGGACTTAATCCATGACAAACTGGAGTTGAGACCAGGAGGCGGAGTCGCAGTCTTACACGCTTCTCTGCGCTCTCTCCTAAGCAGTCACCCATAGGAATCCCGAACCCAATAAAATACCCAATATTAACGGTGTGTGCGTCTGCCCAAGGACAATTTAAGGTAAAACCTAATAGAGGTGTCACACATAATAACTTAATAAAAGTAAATGTAACAACTACTACAGTGCAACAAAACAGGAAGATTAAATGTGGTCTCTTAAACATAAGATCTCTAGCATCTAAAACTATATTGGTAAATGATTTAATATCAGATTATAATATTGATATATGCTGTCTCACTGAAACCTGGTTGAGACATGAAGAATATGTCAGCATAAATGAGGCTACTCCAGCCATATCAATACTCATATTGCCCGAGGCACAGGCCGAGGAGGTGGAGTTGCAGCCATCTTTGACTCAAGTTTACTTATCAATACTAAACCAAAATTAAATGATACCTCCTTTGAAAGTCTCGTTTTTAGTCTTATGCATCCGACCTGGAAAACTTTGCAGCCAATCTTATTTGTTACAGTGTACCGTGCACCAGGTCCTTATTCAGAATTCTTATCAGAATTCTCTGAGTTTTTATCAACTTTGGTACTTAAAACAGATAAAGTACTTATCGTAGGTGACTTTAATATTCATGTTGACCATGATAAAAATAGCCTTACTGTTGCATTTAACTCTATATTAGATTCTATTGGTTTTCGTCAGAGTGTAAATAAACCAACCCACTGCTATAATCACACTCTCGACCTTGTTCTGATTTATGGTATTGAAATTGAGCAACTATTAGTCGAACCGCATAACCCTGCTTTATCCGACCATTTCTTAGTAACTTTTGAAGTATTGTTACTAGACTACAAAGCATTAGTCAAAAGCTCCTGCAGCAGAAACCTATCTGTTAATGCTATAGCCAAATTTAAGGAAGAGATTCCACCAATACTTTACTCGATAGCATGTCTGCATGTAGGGGAGGAAACTTATACAAAATGTACACCACCCCAAATTGATCATGTTGTTGATAGTGCTATAGATGCGCTGCGAATAAAATTAGACTCTGTTGCTCCTTTGAAAAAGAAGAAAATAAAACAACATAGATTAGCTCCATGGCATAATGTCGAAACCCGCAAAATAAAGCAAAAGTCGAGACAGCTTGAAAGGATATGGCGTTCCAATAAACTTGAAGAATCTCGTTTAATTTGGCATATTACTCTAAATGAATATAAGAAAGCACTGCGTAAAGCGAGAGCAGCGTATTACTCTTCATTAATAGATGAGAATAAGAATAATGCAAGATTTCTTTTCAGCACTGTAGCCAGGCTGACAGAGAGCCATAGCTCAATTGAGCCTTCTATTCCCATAGCACTCAGTAGCAATGATTTTATGTGCTTTTTTAACGATAAAATTGTTACTCTTAGAAACAAAATCAATGACCTCTTGCCTTTGACCAGTATAGTGTTATCAACAGCTCCCGGAAATGTAAGTTCTAATATTACACTAGATAGTAAACTAGAATGCTTTTCAGCCATAAACCTTGAACAATTAAATTCAATGATTCTTTCTTCTAAACCATCAACGTGTATCTTAGACCCAATTCCAACTAAGCTATTGAAGGAAGTTTTTCCATTAATTGGCACTTCTTTATTAAATATTATGAATATGTCTCTATTATCAGGCTATGTTCCACAATCATTCAAAGTAGCAATGATAAAACCGCTTCTTAAAAAGCACAACCTCGATCCAGAGATATTAGCCAACTATAGACCTATTTCGAATCTTCCGTTCTTCTCAAAAATTCTTGAGAAAGCAGTCGCAAAACAGTTGTGTGATTACTTAAAAAACTATGATTTATTTGAAGTTTTTCAGTCTGGCTTTAGAACACATCATAGCACAGAGACAGCTCTGGTTAAAGTCACAAATGACATTCTAATAGCCTCAGACAAAGGACTTGTCTCTATTCTTGTCTTGCTCGATCTCAGTGCTGCATTTGATACTATCGACCATGACATCCTATTGCAAAGACTAGAGCACTTAGTTGGCATACAGGGAACTGCTCTAGGCTGGTTTAGGTCCTATTTATCTGAACGCTCTCAGTTTGTACGTGTCAACGATGAATCTTCGACGCAAACCAAAGTTAGCCATGGAGTGCCACAGGGCTCAGTGCTCGGACCTATTTTGTTCACATTGTATATGCTTCCGTTAGGCAATATTATAAGGAATCATTCTGTACTTTTTCATTATTATGCGGATGATACTCAACTTTATTTATCAATCAAGCCTGATGTAATGAATCATCTAAATAAAATTCAAGACTGCCTTAAGGACTTAAAAACGTGGATGACCTTGAACTTTTTGATGTTAAACACGACCAAAAAAGTTATTGTACTCGGCCCGAAGAATCTACGAGACAAATTAACTAAAGATATACTAACTATGGATGGCATTAATTTGGCCTCCAGTGAGACTGTAAGGAATCTTGGTGTTATATTTGATCAGGATTTATCCTTTAATGCCCACATAAAATCAATTTCAAGGACCGCCTACTTCCATCTACGTAACATTGCAAAAATCAGGCATATCTTGCCTCAAAACGATGCAGAGAAACTAGTCCATGCATTTGTTACTTCTAGGCTGGATTATTGTAACTCCTTATTATCAGGGTGTACCAAGAAGTCAGTTAAGTCGCTTCAGCTGATTCAAAATGCTGCAGCTCGTGTACTAACTAGAGTTAGGAGAAGGGACCACATTACTCCTGTTCTGGCTGCCTTACACTGGCTCCCTATAGAACACAGGATATAATTTAAAATTCTTCTTCTCGCCTACAAAGCCCTTAATGGGCAGGCGCCATCTTACCTTAAAGAACTCATTATACCCTACTGTCCTACTAGGGCATTGCGTTCCAAGAACTCAGGGTTGTTGGTTGTTCCTAGAGTCTCTAAAAGTACAATGGGAGCCAGAGCCTTTTCTTATCAAGCTCCACATTTGTGGAATCAGCTTCCAGTTTGTGTTCGGGCGGCAGACAGCCTATCCGTTTTTAAGAGTGCGCTTAAGACCTTCCTTTTTGATAAAGCTTATAGTTAGGGCTGATTAGATTCAGCCCCTAGTTTTGCTGATATAGGCTTAGTTTGTCGGGGGACATCTTACTTCTTCCTTCTCTCAGTCTGTACTTGTGTACTCTCATGTTCCGATTAACCCAGCTTCCCCAAATTTCTTTCTTTTTGGTGTCTATATACGCCGGGATCCGGAGCCATGGATGATCCTGTTGCTGCAGTCCTGTGTCCTGGGTCGCGAGCCCGGATCTTGAGTCGCGGCTGTTGCTGTGGTCCTGGATCATAAGTCCTAGATGGATGTCCTTGTGGATTCATCTTCCTATTATACACACATGCATTTCCAAACATTTGGACTACCTATGTTGCAAATGTATTATCTTTCTTTTACACACGGCATCTATTGCACGTCTGTCCGTCCTGGGAGAGGGATCCCTCCTCTGTTGCTCTCCCTGAGGTTTCTCCCATTTTCCCCCTTTAAACTGTGGGTTTTCTCTGGAAGTTTTTCCTTGTACGATGTGAGGGTCTAAGGACAGAGGGTGTCGTATTGTCATACTGATATTCTGTACAAACTGTGAAGACCACTGAGACAAATGTAACATTTGTGATATTGGGCTATATAAATAAACATTGATTGATTGATTGAAGGTATACATGTGTCATTTGACACATAATAAAACTACTTTTTGCATATTACATAATTATATTACAAGACAAGCATGTGTAAGCCTGGTCACACCCTGCATGAGATCAGTTAGAGAGGCCAGTATGATCATTCAAAGCTGGACGCATGGAGTTGCATAAAGGTGAGTGAAGCAGTCACTTCCTGTGTTGTCATGCACTGGCTTTTGAAGGGTCACAGCGAGACATGCATTGTAGAGTACTTAGTGTGGAAAGCAGAACTGTGGATTGACATGTTGCTATATGATCCTGAACAGAAGTGCAGATGAGATGCGAGGAGAGCACAGTGTGTGTCAGTATGACCCTGTGTCAGCCACGTCATGTGTCTGGCTGGAGTAGAAGCTGCGAGGAGAGGCAGTGAGACAAACAAGGCTTTAGAAATCCACATAAACTGGAGGGGTGGGTGGGCTGTAACAGAACAGGCTTTGTTAGCAGTACTTGCCACTCTCACAAACACATATGCAGACAATAATCACAGTTTGTGTGCATGTACGGTACATTTTGTAGTTTCATGCATTCATTCTCAATGAGATAATTGCTAATGGACTTTGCCCGTGTTCTTGGTAGGAGTTCCCTGAGAGCAGACAGAATGAAGGGAAACAGTTCTGGACTTTAAAACCAAAGGCACACTATAAAGCTTGTTACGATGCTGGGGGGTTCAGAGTTTGTTGCTCATCTTCTGTTGGTTTGTTACCATGAAAAACTAGCTGATATAGAATTTTTCAAAACAGCATCTCTAAAGTGTAAAATGTGGTGCAGTGCTGTTTCTTTCTGCTGATCAGCAGATGTGTGCAGTGTGTGTTCTCCAGCTGGAAAGTGTGTGCACACACTCCCTTGTTCTGCATGTGGCAGTGCTCCACTCTCAAGTCATTGGCTGCTGGTTGTGAAATACTTGAGGAAGTGGGAACCTAATTGAAGTCAAACTATTTGTTGCACAATTTTAGAGCCTTCAGTGTTTTTGTTAAATTCTGTTAAATGTTTTATCTCCAGCACTTTTTTTGATTTAGACAGTCCTTTAAGAAATACATCTTTACCTTTGATCTAACATGTGTTTTAAATTCAAACCCAAAGTGCTGATGGTTATTGACACAAGCTGACTGTGTGTTTTGACAGAGGACAGCATCTCTCTGTCAGCTCCCTGTGGAGGGGCTCAGAGACCCCCTGCCTCCTCAGTGGAGATGCTACATGTCTCCACAAGGCTGCCGGTATTACGTCAACAACACAAGCAACGGTAAGAGTCAATGAAGTAAAATAGTCAAGGACACATTTTTAAGATGTATTTCCAGAACATAACCCCCCTCTCTGTTTATGTACGGGTAACAGATTCCTCTGCTAACAGCCCGTAAGCCAATACTAAACTAGGCTGTCGTTTAAATATTGCATACAGCATATATTATATATAGATATACCTGCTCCTTCAAATCGAATCAAGCTTTATTTATATAGCACCTTTCACAGTGGTAACACAAAGTGCTTCCTGCCTCAGATCCTCTGGAGGCTGTACCACAGCCACAGTTCTGTGATAATAAAATGATGCTCACTGTGGGTCTTTGTTTTACCTTTGGGTACGATTAAAAGGCCAGTACCAGAACACTTGAGGGTTCTAGAGGGCTCATAGGTTAAAAGCAAATCCGATAAATAGCTATGCCCAAGACCATTAAGAGTTTTAAAAACAAATTCAAGTATTTTAAAATTGATTATATAGCTCACAGGGAGCCAGTGCAGAGACTTTACAATTGTGGTGATGAAACAGACTGTTTCTGGTCCTCGTTCAAACCCGCGCAGCTGAGTTTCGCAGCAGTTATAGTGGTGCCGAACAGAAAGTACGTTTCTAAGTTTAGTTCAGAGTAAGTTCTCTGCAGTGGAGTCGAACATCAAGTATACAGAGCAATGGTACCAGTGAGAGAGGGGTAGAAGAAGTGATACTGCTGATAGTTTCATTTGATATAACACAATAGCACTCAGTGTGGACTCACACAGAGACAGCGTCATACCCTGCTCTGGAGACACTGTCTCTGAGTGAAGTCACTGTGAAACCTAACTGATGATACCAACATAACATCTTGTCACTTCAAGACGCGGATGCAGTGCGAGGTAAAGGGACACTATTTGCATTTTCTAATTCTTCAAGCCTGGGCACACAAAATGCTGCATGAGTGTTTGCACAAAATGTTGTTCTTGGAGCTTGCTAAAGTTCTTGGTGGAAAGCTAACGGCCAACAGCCATTTCTCTGTATTGTACCCCGTTCTCTGCTGAGGTCGAGATAAATCATATTGTTTGGTGGATGCAGTTTGAACCAGAGTAGCAGCATGGAGGTCGGATCGTCACCAAAATAAATAAGTGGTCCGAAAAAGGTTAAAGGTGAGGTGTCATGGCCATTTCCACTGATCATAATTCCATTGTTGAGGTATACTAAAATAGAAAAATACTGTGCAATTTTCCAAACTCACATTGGTTTCGCATACAGCATCTCTGTAAAGTGTGTGTATTCACTTTCTCCACTAAACGGCTCGCTGCAGCTCTCCCCCCCCCCTCCCTGTGAGCCCAGTGTGCTCCGATTGGTCAGCTCGGCCCCTCTGTTCTGATTAGTCAACCACCAGAGAGGCTCCTCCGAAAGGTGGCTTCAGTTAGCTGCTAGCTAGCTGAAAACACCAACGGTAGCACACACCATCATATGCCAATATATACACCTTACACACCCTATAACATGTACAGATTCGAGTATAGACATTTGAGGCGTAGAACGGAAGAAGAGTACGTTATTTTTACCTGTAATAAACTACTTTGTTTGATGAAAAATCAAATCATGGTTTGCTATATATGAATGATATGTTATAGGAGCAAATACTTCAGGGAAGAAAGGCTACTAAGTATTTTCTATCTAACTTTATTTTAGAAATGTACAAAATGAACATAAATATACATATATACACGGTATATCATCCATTCCTCCCCTTATAGGCGTTGTCCCAAGCGTCTTGCAAGCTACAACCGGGGCTGTTACGAGGCATCAGAGTGGTCGTCTCGATCATGTATTGTCCGCCAGATATGCCAGGAGTTTCCTGATCTGGCTGGATGAAATCAAATGCAAATCAGAAAATATTATATAATAGAAACGTAGTTGTTTTAGATTCGTTAGTAGTAGTTGTGGTAGGAGTGTGTATCTCAACACCGTTAGATATTGCCAGCTAATATGCTAACCTAGCTTCCTTGTTAGCATATTAGCGGAGAAAAGGCAACTAATGTAGTGTAATAAAACCACTATGAACAAAAGCTAGTGGTTCATATTAGGCTAGCAATAACGTGTTTACAATTGCAATCTTATACAGTAGTCTACTACGTTCGGTCATTCGTTGTAGCTGGCATGAGCCTCGTTAGCATGCACAGAGCTCCGTCGCAGCTTGGAGGAAAACCACATATAATGTACTAGCCGTAAGGGAAATCACCCGGAGTATACTGTATGAGTATTCCGTGTGTGAATGCAGACATTATCCTGCCATGACAAACATGTAAAGCCATCTGCTGACATTGTAGTTTATATGTGTAAACGTTAGCAACTGAGTTAGCCCAGTTAGCACCGTTTCAATGGCTCAGCACCCCAAAAAACGTTTACCCATTTTCACAGTTGTGGTAGATATAGCTTGCTTGTTTTAAACATCATAAATACACAAACAACAATGAATACTTACAGATTGGGTACCCGAATCTCCCGCTGGTCCAAACAAAGTAGGAACAGCATCGTCCTTCAGTGTCCTACGCTGTATATATCCGGTATGAATGCTCCATGTTTTGTGAAGCTATTCTCCGTGAAATGCCGCACACACAGTAAAATACCGGCTCCAACATCTGAAGGAACAGTGTTAAAAAGGAATGTCAACCACTGACTTCGTCCTGCCCTCGGTAAGGCATGCATTGAACATTTCCCCTCACAAGACAGGAAACAGACCCTCGTTGGCATGACTGGATACAGTTTTGAACTGAACCTGAGATTCCAACAGTAATAATGCTAGGCTGGCAGAGGGTACGGCCATAGCTCTGGGCGTGGCTACTGGGTGCTTCTACGACACAGCACCCAGGAAGTAAAAAATTGACAATGACGTATCTCCAACAAGCCGTTTTGGGGAGGTATTTTCTGTTTTAGAGTTGTACTCACTACAGGGTGTACTTTGAGGGTTTTGACTCTGCACACCGTTTACATGCAGAAAAACCTTCATAACACACAAGGGGACGGGTAATAACTGGAATAGCATGACACCTCACCTTTAATGACAACAAAAAATACACATCCTCAGGCAATGTGTTTGTACCGGGGACAGGAGACCCCCCCTTGATGAGAAACTGTAAGAAATGATCGGGGAATCCCTCCGGAGTGGAGTCATGACGACTGGATCTGAATTATGTGTTTGTATTTGGTGGTTTGTGTCCCAGCTGTCGATCAGCTGTGCGCAGCGTCTCCACTGCAGCCTGTGCATCTCTCCCCCCCCTCCCCTCGCAGCAACTCTATATCCACCAGTTAAAGTAAATACAACTAATGTGTTGTGTTATATTAGCTGTACAATTTACCACATATGGTGCTCTTAGTTTCCATACCTCCTGTGTTTTACGAGCGACTTATCAAGTCTTGGCAAACGGCATAAAACACGATTAAACAAGATAGTATATAAAACCATGCTCGTATACAACCTATAGAAATGCAAAACGGCGTCAGTTTATACGTAATTCTGTCCTCCTGCTTACCGCATCATTTATGAGAAAACATTTCATAACATTAACAGAACATATTCGAGGTGGTTTTAAATAACATATCCGTATTTAGGCGTTTGTTTAATCATTTTAAGATTGGATTTAATCAATTTGTGAAAATGAATTCTTCATATATGATAAATGAGAGATAACATTTTATTTATGGTATTATTTCCACATATTTGTCTCCATTCTTCCTTCTGCCAACGGTGTCGCAGTTTCTCGTCTCTCCCGTGTTTGTGCTTAGTGCGTACGCATGGGTAAGAGTTTGCGTGGAGGACCGCACGTTTCCCCGTCAAGTTAGTGTTTTATAAATCGCAAACATTGCGTAGAAACTGGCGTACGCCATTTTTTGAGCGTATATCCCTTTATAAATGAGGCCCCTGGTCTACTGTCAAAACTGCTTTCTTTCTACGATACATCTCCAGACTCCGGCCCTCTCTCCCCGACCCCGTTGCAGAAACATTGATACATGCCTTCATCTCCTCTCGTCTGGACTACTGCAATGGAGTTCTGTCCGGGGTCACCAGCAAAGCCCTGGACAGGCTCCAGTACGTCCAGAACTCTGCAGCCAAGCTCCTCACCCGCACTAATAGGCAATACATCACCCCCACCCTCCTCCACCTTCACTGGCTCCTGGTCAAGTCATGCATCCAGTACAAACTCCTCCTGCTAACCTACAAATCTCTCCACTCCCTAGCCCCTGCATACATCTCTGACCTCCTTCAGCCCTACACTCCCTCTCGTCAACTGCGCTCCTCCACCAACGGGCTGCTCTCCATCCAGCGCTCCAAGCTGAAAACCTTTGGCAACAGAGCCGTCAGTGTCACATCCCCCACCCTCTGGAATGCTCTCCCCTCTGCTATCAGGAATGCCGACTCTCTGGACACTTTCAAACTAAATCCCAAACACCATCTGTTCACTCAGGCCTCAGCTAAAATCCAGTACCCAGCAACCTGTTTTTCAACCTGTCTGTCTTTGTGATTATTGTTATTTTTTTGTTTTGTAATGTTATCTCCCATTGTAAAGCATCCTTGGGTTTCTTTATTATTATTATTATTATTATTATTATTATTATTATTATTATTATT
>CALSBZ010042104.1:111049-121692 GCA_943591055.1 Gobionotothen gibberifrons | reverse complement strand
GACGAAACAAGCGCTGGTGTCGGCAGGACCCTCGGCGGAACAGGTGTCGGTGGGACCCCGAACAGGACAGGACATGGTGTTGGCAGGACCCTCGGCGGAACAGGTGTCGGCGGGACCCCGAACAGGACAGGACACAGAGTTGGCAGGACCCCCAGCGGAACCCCCAACGAAATAGGACATGGAGTCGGCAGGACCCCCGACTAAACAGGTGTTGGCTGGACCCTCAACGGAACAGGACATGGAGTTGGCAGGACCCCCGACGAAACAGGTGTTGGAGTTGGCAGGACCCCCAGCAGAACCCCCAACAAAAAAGTACATGGAGTTGGCAGGACCCCCGACAGAACAGGTGTAGACTGGACCCGCAATGGATAAGGGACATGAGTCAGGACTTGAGTCGGCGGGACCCCTGACGGTGAAGGGACTTGAGTCGGCGGGTCCCCGAAGGAGAAGAGACTTGAGAAGGGCCTTGAGAAGGGACTTGAGTCGGCGGGACCACAGACGGAGAGGGGACTTGAGAAGGGACACCTGAGTTGGCGGGACCCCCGACGGTGAAGGGACTTGAGTCGCGGACAGGACACAGGGGCTGGAGTGGGCCGAGGAGCTGGAACTGGAGCCAAAACTGGAACCGGAACTGGAGCTGAAACTGGAGCCGGAAACATGGCTGCTGGGGCCGGAACTGGTGCTGGAACCATGGCAGCTGGGGCCAGGACTTGGGCTGGAACCATGGTTGCTGGGGCAATTGTACTGCTGGGTCCATACTGGTCTGCTCGTACTGTCAGGTTTGGGGAAAATAGGACCCAAGTGCAGTTAAAAAAAAAAAAAAAAGGTCAAGTAACAAATGGCGAGCTTTATTAAAAAGAAGCCGAACACTAACAAACTGGGGAGCACATGAAACAGGACAAACTTACAGAAGGGAACAGGCAGGTAATACGGACAAGGAAGACGAGCAGGTAACATGGGCAAGAAGAGACGAATAGGTAACGTGGGCTAGAAAAACTGACAGGTATCATGGAGAAGAAGCGACGACGATCAGACATGCAGCACAGGGGAAGACAAGACTAAATACCCAGAAGGGTAATCACAGGACAAGACACAGCTGGGGAGGGGAGGCAGAAACACAAGCACAACATGTGAACACAATGAGGCACAATCAGACACAGGAGGGCAAACACAGGAAGGAAGACCAGACACGGGGAGAACAGCATTTCAAAATAAAACCATGACTAAAGACACAAAACAAAAATCATGACATTAGATTGGGTGACATCACTGCTAGAGGGGAGAGGAGCTTTGATCTTTGAACACACCTGTTGATCGTTAACTAAATCCAGTGGTTATCTTAAGATGTTCAGAAACGATGCAGGAATGTGGTACAATAATCCAAAGATGTAATAGATAAACAGTTAAAATAGTCAGCTAAAAGTGAGCTAAACTTAATGGATATTCTTTGTTGTACCTTAACAATACAACTAATGCTATTAATACTTACTCAGCGGGGGTAATGTTAGCATCGGAATTTTCTAGTTAACAATGCTTCTGCACCAACGTTCTACTTCATGAACTATTGTTGCTCCACAGACTCTGGTTCTCTGTGCTGGCTGAGCAAACAGTAAGTGCTGCAGTTGAACAGATTTTTTAGACTGAGAGCCAGGGCCTCTGCAGTGGAAACACTCGGGCATTAGAACCAGCTTGGTGGAAAAAGGTTAACCTCTTAAGCCCCACGGACCCGGGCCCTAAATCGCGTCATTTGCAGGAAACAACGTCTAAGGAACCTTAATATTTAATAAACTATGAATATTTTATATCCATATAACGGGGAAAAACTAATTTAACTGATATTTTTCATTTTTTCCCCCAGAAAAAACACACAATGCTAACACTGACCCTCTGAATTAGCCCCGTGCGAAAAATGCTAACCTATTACCGCACCGAAAATCACTCCTAGCTCCCTTATTACTTTTCCTAGCTCTGCACATCCAACACGTTTATGATCGTAAAGACACAGAATTTAACGGTGCCCGCCTCAACACTGAAAGATACAAACCCGCGACAGGGGAAGCAAACACAGACATCACAACATGTGGCGCTAGGTAGCCAAAAAACGCTAACATAGCTTACCTTGGTCTTTGTCTGGTCAAAACTGGTCTTCAATGGCATTAAAACGATAAAAACGATAGTGTAGTTAATCCATAGGTTAATATCCAATGTGACTGTCTCCCCTTTGAAATGTTCTGATAATCCAAAAGCAATAAAACTGCAATTCCGTTTCAAGAAGTTAGAGCAGTGGAATCTCCCTGCTCTAATGCTTGTTTACAAACGCGAATACGCCATCTTTCTTTTTTAACATGAGTGTGTGCGGGACCATTTCCCTTCGATTCTATTGGCTCTAATGGTCAGAAAGAGATGTCACATGTCAAAATCGAGCAAGGGGGGCCAGAGATAGGTCAAATCCACCCAAATGACCCCAAAAGAGGGTTTTTTTGCAAAATCTGTCTAAAAAGGTAAAATATCACTTATTTTGCATCAATCTTGATACAGGGTACTTATTATATGTTGTACTTTGGATTCCTAAAGCTTTTAGTCTACTAACCCATCATCCAAGGTTAGTTTTCACTATAAGTACAAAATATCTTTTGGACGGACACTATAATTTACAGTTTTTTACCATGTTCAATCTGAATTTTCTTCAAAAATAAAAAACATCTATATTGATTCTGACTTTTCTACATCCAACTCACAGGTTTATCATTACTTTGAGAAAAAAGATTATTAATTTAACCCTTTTAGAAGGGAAGATATGGTCATTTGTTCTGGGAATGTCATTTTCAAGCCTGAAACATGAAAAACAGGCTCGGGGCTTAACAGGTTAAGGTGGTTAAAAAACGTTAAAACGGAATGGTAATTATCAGTGGGCATCTGCTTGATTCTGCTTTACATGTATTTGTTACTGTTTTCTGTTTACTGGTAAATGTAAACCTGAAGAATTCTTAATACGATTCTGTTGATGTTCCCCGACCGTCCAGCTCTGATGGCTGAGTGACCCCTCCCTCTCTCTCTCTCTCCCTCCCTCTCTCTCTCCCTCTCTCCCTTATCTGTCTCTTTCCCTCTCTCTCGCCCTCTCCCTCTCTCTCTCTCTCTCAGGTTAACTGTGTGACGTTCCCGTCTCTTCCATGCATGCAGGAGCAGCAGCTGCTGAAACCAAACGAGTGGAGCTACTGTGATTTCTTCTGGGTAAGTTCTCGTCAGCACTAAGAGACTATAAATGTCTTCTGTCCCTGAACACAACATGGCTGCAGTTTTTCTCAAGGGCAAAATCAAGTCCAATATCCTAACACCAAAGTGGTCTCAGCTAAGAGTGTTGATCTTAAAAGGTCACCTTTTGGAGAAAAAACTTGAACAAACTTGGTGAGAAACAGAAGGAAGCAGAGGACGAAACATTTTTTAAATGACACACCATTACTGAATTAGAAATAACTAGTAACCAAAGAAAGAAAACTAATCCTTTCAAAAGGAAATTCTACCAGTGTAGACGATCCTCTTGCCCAGTTGATCACCAAATGAACATCCCTGGTCTATTTGAATGTCATCCTTTTCATCGTCCTTCGTTCAAAGTCTGACACATTGGGTCCCGCTATTTGTCCTTGTTGATGTTGCAAATGGAGCTGCTGTGATGCAAGAAAGAAACAGACTTGACTTATGTGTTGAAGCTTAATCAATGCATTACTTTTTTTTCTCTGGGTGTATTGTTCTTGTCTTTGCTGCTGTTGCCTGTTTGATGTGTTTCTTGTGTGGTTGATGTGTTTGTCTGGTAGGCTGATAAGAAGGATCCCCAGGGCACCAGCTGCCTCACAGGGTTTGAGGTTTTGCTGCAAAAACAGCTGAAGGGGAAACAAATCCAGAAAGAGATGGCAGAGTTTATAAGAGAAAGGTATCAGTCTTTTCTTCCACATGTCATGCTCAGGTTACCATGAAAACCATGCAGTTGTCATTAAAAACAAACAAGTTCCCCTTTTCTTGTGCTCATGTACACCACTGTGTTGCTAACACAGGAAGGCACATGAATGAATCAGATTGCGTAAAGGCTGTGTGGTACTGAAACTCTTGACTTCCCTCTCAGGATAAAGATAGAAGAGGAGTATGCCAAGAGTCTCTCCAAGCTCTCCCAGATCCCTCTAGCAAGCCAGGAAGAAGGGTGAGTGACGGAGAAAGACAAACTCCTTTCAAGATTCAAGGCTTTATTGACATATGCACAGCAGATACAGGGTAGAAATGGCAATGGAAATCTAAAGTCCCAGTGACTTTAGACTTTTCCCAACATTGAAGAATAGTTGTATAGTAAATAAAACAAATAAGAAAATAAAGATAGTGCAAGAAGAAACAGAGTAGAACAAAATATATGTTTTGCGAGACCAATGTCTATGCAGATGACGTAAACTATATACATGTCAGGAAATAAAGAAATACAATAAGCTAAATAATGCAGATTATGATTCATCATGGCACAGCCTGCTTGGAAAATAACAACATGTTTAACATCCTCTTTTTAGTCAGTATGAGGCTGGTCTAATAAAAGGCCTTTCAATGGCCCATTCGACCCCTCTAGCAGGCAATGCATGGATGTATATAGAGAAACCGGATCAGTGTGTGAGGCGAGGCCCATTCATTAACAAACGTTTTCTCAGTGGTGCATGAAGCCAAAATGGCCTTCCTCTGTAGTAAATACATACCTGGCTCTGATAGGACGTGATCACTTGTGTTTGGTAATTAATTTTTAAAAAAAGCAGACATGCAGTTTTGTGTTGGGGGTTGTACAAAAAAGGGGATGAAAAGTGTGAGAGCAGAGGGGGGCTATCACGCTGAGCCAAGTCATTGTTCAATCAATCAATCAATGTTTATTTATATAGCCCAATATCACAAATGTTACATTTGTCTTAGTGGTCTTCACAGTTTGTACAGAATATCAGTATGACAATACGACACCCTCTGTCCTTAGACCCTCTGTCCTTAGACCCTCTGTCCTTAGACCCTCACATCGTACAAGGAAAAACTTCCGGAGAAACCCCACAGTTTAAAGGGGAACATGGGAGAAACCTCAGGGAGAGCAACAGAGGAGGGATCCCTCTCCCAGGACGGACAGACGTGCAATAGATGCCGTGTGTAAATCGAAGAGATAATACATTTACAATATAGGTAGACCAAATGTTTGGAAATGCATGTGTCTATAATAAGAAGATGAATCCACGAGGATGTCAGCAATCCTGTGGGAGCCATCAGGGAAGTAGTATGGGGAGAGTCAGGCAGGACCGCAGAGACAGGTTCAGCCACGACTCAAAGTCAGAGGTGGGAGTAAGTCCTACATGTGCAAGTCATGAGCAAGTCTCAAGTCTTGACCTACAAGTATCAAGCAAGTCCCAAGTCACTGTGGTGAGAGTCAAGCAAGTCAAGTCAAGTCATTGCTCAGGTCAAGCAAGTCAAGTCAAGTCATACGAAATTCTGATGAATAAGCCCAGTTTCCGCATTTAAATCAGTTAAAAGACAGTGGTTATGAAAATGGATTCAACCCACACTATGATCTTCATTACATACACAGTTAATCATTTGAAATCTAATTTAGACCAATGACAATCATATTAGATTAATATTAACCCCAGAACTGCAGACAGTATAGCTAGGACTCAATCAAAAAGTCTGTTCAAAAAGGCAGAATTCCAGGTAAGAAAATCATATATGGCATTTCCCATTACACATATTTAATGTACATTTCTGTTAACACTAGAACCGCCAACAGCGTCAGCACCTACATAGATATCATTTTCAAATCATTTAATTTGTTCCTCTTCATAATTTCCTTATAAACTAAGTAGGACGATTTAAAACTCACTTAATTGGGTTAATTTAGAAATGGCTTCAGTTTATCATCATAACAGATCAAAAAGTTCAGATTCATTTTACAATAAATCAAAGAATGATGCACTTCTACAAACAAAAACAACATCATTAAAACATTTAAACAAACTACTAAAAGTAGATGAACTACAGTTTACAGTAACTTCTGATAATACCACAGGGGAAATAAACGAGGCATCTCTTTTTCTCTCTCTCTCTCTCTCTCTCTCTCTCTCTCTCTCTCTCTCTCTCTCCTGACAGCCCGTCAGTATCAGGGTACAAATGAATCTCTTGGAAGTTCTAGTGTTCATTTACCGTTTCTCTTCTCTTTGCAATGCTTAATCGATTTGAAACCAAGTCTAACGTAGCTTAAACTTAACGTTAGCTTTCTAGCTAACACAACACATGCACGCACCTTTATCTGTGTTTTTTTTTGTAGTGACGAATGAAGTTGGATGTTGTGGTGGTCGTGTCACTGATCTTTATGCAGCAGACCCTGCATACCGCTGTTCTCTTCTTATTACCGTCATCGACAAAATAATCCTTGAATCCAAACGTCACTATTTTTGGAGTAAAGCTAGCCGCTGCCATGTTAACTGAGACTCCTGCCTTCTAGTGGGTTGCCAGGTTTGCGCGCATGGCGCTGTAATCACGTTTTTCGAAAAAACTAAACGTAATATCTCACTACAAAAACTAAAATATTTAATTTTAAACAGTCAAGTCCTTTCAAGTCATCTATCTCAAGCTTAAGTCAAGTCTCAAGTCATGAATACCAAGTCAAAGTCAAGTCAAGTCTTTTATCAATGTTAGTCAAGCAAGTCTCAAGTAAAAAAATATGCGACTCGAGTCTGACTCGAGTCAAGTCATGTGACTCGAGTCCCCACCTCTGCTCGAAGTCCAGGACTCAGGATGCAGGACTCAGGATCCAGGACTCAGGATCCAGGACCACAGCAACAGGCACAGCCACAGGCACAGCCACGACTCAGGATCCAGGACTCAGGATGCAGGACTCAGGATCCAGGACTCAGGATCCAGGACTCAGGATCCAGGATTCAGGATCCAGGACTCAGTATCCAGGACTCAGGATGCAGGATTCAGGATCCAGGATTCAGGATCCAGGACTCAGGACCACAGCAACAGGATCAGCCACGACTCAGGATCCCGGCGTAGATAGACACCTAGGGATGGGTACCGAGAACCGGTACTAAGTCAATACCGGTACCTGATTGGACGGTATCGGTATACCGTTAAGCCGCTGGACAAACGGTGCTGCTATCGGTATATGTGTTACGTCTACTTCCTTAGTTTAACTTTAAACAATTCTGGTTGGTTGGGAACCCTCATCCCGTGTGATGTATCCGGTTTGAGACCCCTCTGATTGTCCACTGTAAATGCCACTCGTCATCTCTCTCAACAGCGCTCTTATTATTGTTGAGACTCCCGTGCTAGTGCTAATAGTGCTAGCAGTAGCACGCTAACAACGTCCTCCTCAGTGCAACCTGATACGATTTGCGGGCCGTGTGTAAATGTGACCTGAGCGAAGGCTCGCAGGCAGGTTAGCTGCTGCGCACGGCAATATGTTTTGTTTACCTGAGTGAAGTCTTGCAGGCACATCGCCTTGTCTTTTTTTAGTTTATTAACACTGACAGTGTATTAATGTGAGCTCCTACAGTACACCTATAATAATTTGGCCTTTCATTGAATGCTTTATAAACCAGTTAAACTTACAGATGTCATTGTGAATTGGAAAACTGCATTTAAATGTTGTTAAAGGTCAACGTTTCAATCATAGACTGTATATGTATGGTTCAGCAATTGTTGGTCGTTTTCAAAAAATGCCTATTTTCATCCTCTGTCTGAGGAAAAACCCCAAAAAGCATGATAATAATAATAATACATTTTATTTCAAAGCGCTTTTCCAGGTGCTCAAAGATGCTTTACAGTGGTTTGATAAAACATGATAAAATAGAATAATGAATAGAAATAAAAAATATATATTAAAACAGCAACACAGCATAATTCACAAATTAAAAGCCAGTCTGAAGAGGTGTGTTTTGGTCAGTGTTTTGAAAGTGGGGAGGTCGGTGCAGTCTCTGATGTGTTGTGGAAGGGAGTTCCAGAGGGTGGGGGCAGCGATGGAGAAGGCTCTGTCCCCCCTGGTTCGGAGCTTGGTTCGGAGCTTGGTTCATGATAGGGCTGATAGTCTGCTTCTGAGAAGCTAATGTATAAGTTATACAGTTATTTCCGCAAGGAAATTACAATACAATGACTGTTTAATCTTCACATCTTGTATTCATGTCTATAATTTTGAGCACCAAATTATTGAAAAGTATCGATAAGAGTACCGAAAAATACCGATACCGATAAGCAGCGGTATCGGTATCGATAAAATCCTAACGATACCCATCCCTATAGACACCAAAAATAAATTTGGGGAAGCTGGGTTATTCGGAACATGAGAGTACACAGGTACAAACAGAGAGAAGGAAGACGTAAGGTTTCCCACGACAGTCTAAGCCTATATCAGCAAAACGAGGGGCTGAATCTAATCAGCCCTAACTATAAGCTTTATCAAAAAGGAAGGTCTTAAGCACACTCTTAAAAACGGATAGGCTGTCTGCCGCCCGAACACAAACTGGAAGCTGATTCCACAAAAGTGGAGCTTGATAAGAAAAGGATTTGTTTAATTGATTCTCGGAGGCTGAGCTTATTTGACCCGTCCCAGGATTTAGAACAACAAACAAGTCACACACGTTTGCATGGAGAATGTTTTGCTTTATTTACTCTTTTAGCATGTATCTTTGTCTCAAAATAATTTTAATTTATGTTATCTTTACGGTGTCCGAAAATACTTACATAACAAGAGAAATGTGCTGCGCTTTAAAAAAAAAAGATGAAAAATAAAACAAACAAATGTGCCAAAACACATGCAAAGGAAGAAGCATCATCAACCAGACAACACATGCAGTCTTTAAAAAACATTTGCCAACTTGACCAAACATGCGGAGTGTTTACACAAAGCACTGCACAAACAAAACGCTGCAATACAAAGCACAGCAAATAAACACAGGAACCAGGACACTGCAACCCTGAGCCTCCTTCAGTCCGAGAAGACACGCCTAGTTGGTCAGAAGCATAAGTTGAGTCCTTAGCAATCATAGTATTCACAGATAAGTCATTTTTGACTTCTGAGCCGTCCAATGGAATACCACCCTCTGTTGATATTTTCCTAGGCCCACAGCTTTGACCCAGTGTATCTGTTTGTACTGCCCTCACTGAGCACAGGCCTGCGACCTTGGGCTGCTCTCGATGTTTTGTCCCAGAACTAGCATGTATCTAGCTGAACCAGCTAAATACATGGGGCTGGGGTAGAGATCTTCAGAATTGGTCGGGCAACTGCTGTTTCAACATGTCTTGTCAGTTCTCTGGCCGTAACTCCATAATAAACCATCAGTGTTTGCCTTCAAGCTCCAGCTCTCACCGTGTCTCTCTGAGTTTCGTCTCCATTGCTTCAGAATTTTCCACCACACCCTCCATGATGTTCTCTGGAACATGGCTTTCTGGCCCTTCAGTTCACCTGCTGCCAGCCAGCAAGTCATCGACTTTCAATCCTCTGGACGCATTGTCTGCAGTTGACCATATATGAACCATCCCAGAATGGTCCTGCTTGAATTTCCACACCTGTTTTATCACCTCCCATTGTCCCAATTACTTGGTAGCATTGGTTCCAATCAACATGTGCACAGTTACTTCAATGCTTGGGATGCATACCTTTCACTATGTCATCAGCCGTCACTGGCAACATCTGGCAGCAGATAGAAACCTGCTGTCAACGCCAGCAACCTCCAAACCAGTCAATGAGTAAGCCGTCTCAACTGCTCCTTACTTCAATTTGCGTAGCAGTAATTATTTTACCTGCAGCATTCAGGTTCTTCTTAAAATGTTTAGAGCAGAACTTATGTTTGCTTGTATGTGACCTTCACGGGAATGATCAGTGGAGCACACTGTGTGTTCACATGTTGTGACTGCAGTTGGCTGGTCATTGCATGGTTCCCTCTGCAACTCCAGAGCTGCTTGCTTTTTCATGTGGAGTACAGGGGGAGTTTGACCACAGACTTTGCATGTCAAGCTCCTCTGGCAATCACAATTCATGTGACCAAAAAAATCTCCCTTTACCCAAGAAGTGATTTTTGCTTTGGACTCCTTCCATTTAGCTCTTTACACACTTTTGTTTTCCCGCTGTTTGACTGTATGAGTGTGTTCACCTGCTGCCCTCGTCAACTGTGTCTTGTCTTTGTGATTAGTTGTGTGTGGACAGACCTGTCTCCCCTTGTGTTCTTTGTCAGTTCTTCCTTTTCTTCCTGTCCAATGGACGGGAACACATTGTATTTCGTCCCTGCCAGATTCCCAGTGCATCCAAATAGGTACTAGTTCTGAGCTATTACTCTCATTATGTGTGCAATTTAGATATGAGTATTTTATTATCTATGATACCATAACTTGATAGACACGATTAGCTTACAAACTTTATTTCTGAACTTTAATGTCTGAAAAAGAAAGACTGCGTGCAAAACCAACTGTGGGGAGTTTTAACCTGCCTGCTAGTTAACATGCATACAATATGTTTGTATATTTTGGATTGGAAGAATGAGCAGGAGTTGCATTGTGCGGTTGTGAAGGTTGAGGTGGCGTTGTCACAGGGTTTAAGGATGTTATGAACCGAGACACAGGACATAGGACCCAAAAGCAGGACTCGA
>CALSBZ010042104.1:79571-93410 GCA_943591055.1 Gobionotothen gibberifrons | reverse complement strand
CAAAGACTGAATTCCCGGCAAGCCAGGTGGTCGTTATTTTTCACCCGGTTTAATTTTTTTCTCTCCTACCGCCCGGGTTCCCGCAACGTGAAGGCCGACGCTTTGTCCCGGCAGTTCGGAAGGGAGGGAGACACCTGTATCCCGGACACTATTCTTCCTGCTCCTCGAGTGATTGGCGTCCTCGCTTGGGAGATTGAGGAGAGGGTTAAGACCGCTTTGGTGGTCCAACCCGGTCCTAGTTCTTGTCCTCTCAACCGGTTGTTTGTGCCTCAGGTTTTGAGGGCTGAGGTGCTTCAGTGGGCTCACAGCTCCAGACTTTCCTGCCACCCTGGGATTCAACGTACCAGAGGGATGGTCCTGCAACGGTTCTGGTGGGCCACGCTGGAGGCTGACACCCGGGAGTTTGTGAACGCCTGTCCTGTGTGCAATCGGCACAAACCATCTCACCAAGCGCCAGCTGGTCTCCTTCATCCTTTACCGGTCCCACGTCGCCCTTGGTCACATATTTCTTTGGACTTTGTGACTGGTCTACCACCGTCCCACGGACATACTGCCATCTTGACGGTGGTAGATCGGTTTAGTAAGATGGCTCATTTCGTACCCCTGTCTAAAATCCCGTCAGCTAAGGAGACGGCAGAACTTGTTCTTCTCCACGTTTTTCGGATTCACGGACTGGCGACTGATGTGGTTTCTGACCGGGGGCCCCAGTTCACCTCTGTGTTTTGGAGGGAGTTTTGTGAACTGATCGGGGCGACGGTCAGTCTCACCTCCGGTTTCCACCCACAGGCCAATGGCCAGACCGAACGGAAGAATCAGGAGATGGAGACCACTCTCCGCTGCATGGCTTCCGATCATCCTACAAACTGGTCAAAACAACTCCTGTGGGTGGAGTATGCCCACAACAATCTCTTCAGTTCCGCTACTGGTCTATCCCCTTTTCAATGTGCATACGGTTTTCAACCCCCATTGTTCTCTGCATTGGAGAAGGAGGTTACCTGTCCAGGCTTTCATCAGACGTTGTCGAAAGACTTGGAGACAGGCTCGAACAAATCTGCTTCAGTCTGCTAAGCGGTACGCCACATCAGCAAACCGCCGACGCACCAAGGCACCTGTGTACCAGGTAGGCCAGAGAGTGTGGCTTTCCACTCAGAACATTCCCCTTCGGGTGGAGTCTAAGAAGTTAGCGCCCAGGTTTATTGGACCCTTCGAGATTGTCAAGATCATTAACCCTGCAGCGGTTCGACTTAGTTTACCCCGGAACATGAAGATTCATCCCACCTTCCACGTATCTCGGATTAAACCTGTCTGGGAGAGTCCTATGATTCCCGCCGTCCCTCCACCACCACCCCCTAGGATGATCGATGGGGGCCCTACCTACACCCTTCATCGTATACTCCGTTCCCGTGGCAGAGGAAGAGGGGTTCAGTATTTGGTGGACTGGGAGGGCTATGGTCCTGAGGAAAGGCAGTGGATTCCTGCTCGTCATATCCTCAACCCTCAACTCATCCGGGACTTCCACCGGCGTTACCCGGAGCAGCCTTCTGGGACCCACACTCTACCAGGCGTTAAGCCAGGGGGTACTCGTCCACTACTGAACAGAGGCTTCGTCGAGGAGGGGGAGGAGTCATCAGTAGAGGAGGACGAGGAATTCCAGGAGGGAGAGGCCGAGAGAGCATTATCAGATGAGTACTAACCTTCCCCATACCCCCACCTTCCACCCTTTGTCTGTAGGATTTTTGTTGATTCTTCTTCTTTACATTTTTTTTTTCAGCTCCTAGAATTGTATAGACGTCATGAGCCGTCCATTAAGGGGGGGGTTCTGTCACAGTTCTGCTTTCTTTCTCACCTATTTTCTGCATTTACATTCCTGAGTCACCTGGTAGCCACACCCTGTCTCTCTCCCACTCTGTTACACCCATCAGTTCCATTTAGTATTTAGGCTCACTTCACTTTCACCTCAGTGCCAGATCGTACTTTGCACTATGCCAGTCTTTCCCGTATTTACCTCCAGATTGCTCTCCCGGTTTCGACCCTGCCTGTCCCAGACCATCCTGCCTCGTCTGTTTCCCGACCCTGCCTGTACTCGGATTATTCTGCCTTGCCTGCTCCCTGACCGGTTCTGTACCTGCGACTCCCGCCTTGCCTTCTCCTGGACCCCTCGCCTGTCCCCGACCAGCCCTTTGCCTACTATCTGCCGTGTTGTCTCCTACCAGCCTATTGCCTACAATAAAGCTGGTTACCGACTATCCCTGGTTTCCCGTGTGTTGCACTTTGGTTCTAAGCTCGTTTGTGACACTTGGTCCTGGATGCCTCAGGTGAAGATGATTCAGCTCGAGTTCTCTGTCTGTTCGATGGGGGAGGAGGAGTCTCTTGTGGTGAGGTCATTTGTCTGCTGGAGATGGGGTCGTAGCAGTCTTTCAGGCAGAGAGAGAGAGAGAGAGAGAGAGAGATCTCGGGACGCATTACCTATAAATAATTCTAACACACTGAGGTAAAATAAATCCAATCCCTTCCACTCTATTCTCTTAATCATACTATCTGTCTTAGATGTTAAACGCCCTCTAAACACAATCAATGTCTACTAATAATTTTACCATATCCCAAAACATTGCTTTCACCCACTGTAACATGTTTACCCCAAATAACTCTTTTAGGAGACCATTTTCTTCTATAAACTTAAAAATACCTACATGCTTCGAGCACCTCATTTTTCACACACTATAAAAGAACGTCCCCATATTTCCTCCATCATTTTAAATCTCACTGTTATTTAGCTGGGGAATCTTGTTCATAGAGTTTGTGCGTACAAAGCTGTACTTGTGGGTTGGTAGCCTGTTTCTACTGTAGTAATTCTCAATAATTTTGCTCAGACAGGTCACCGATCGGTTGTTCATAACTTATCAGGGGGTGTTATGGTACAGTCTAAAACATGGATCCCGTGCATTTGGTGATTCCCCTAATCTGTAAATCCCCATCACTTACATTCCTGATCACTTAAACCCCTCTCATAATTTGATCCAATAACTGCATATAGAGGGGGTGAATCCTCTTGATTATAACCTCCTCACCTGGCAACCTCGAAGGGACTAGTGTTTCCAACTCTTTCTCTTGTTGCTCAGGTGATCTTTTGGCTCTGGGGATAAGTGAAAGTCTCTGAAACACAGCTGGAGTTTTGTTAGTGATGTGGGCATTCTCTCTAAGTGAACTAATGGATCCATGTCTTACTTGATATTGTACTCCCCTTCCAACCAGAAAGGTGCCAACTGTAATGAGCACAATCAACAATGCTATTCTGACTCTTTTCCCTAGGGGAACCCACAATTGCTTTGGCTTTGTTCTCGACATAATCTCTATTTTCTCCATGGTTGTGTCAGTTACAGAATTTAAATGAGTACAAACATAACTTATTCTAATATTGGACTATTTTTCAGGTGTAAAACAAAAAATAGGTTTTCACTTTAGTGTACTATTTATACAAATCTAAAGACAATTCATCTATCGAGCTGTTTCTATCTTATTCTTATTTCTATTTATTGTTTTGTTCCAGCTCTGCCAAATCAGTCCTAACTTCCAATAACTTTCTGGAAGGTGCCAGTGAAGGGTGACAATGTGTGAGGTGGTGTCAATTTGCTCCTTTTATCTTTACCTTTAAACCGGAGCGCATGTGAAGTTCGTTACAACTTCTCACGGTTTCGACCACCGGGATCAATCTCACTGTCTTTTGTCAACTTTCACCCTCACCCAATCACCTGGCCGAACAGGAGTCTCTTTTGGTGTCTCGTCTGGTGTCTCTGCAGTTCTCTGAACCTGTGTAGACAAGACTTGGATAATATTACTCAGAGCCCTGACACTTCAATTTTTTAATACGTTGTATTAAATAAATATAACTTCTAGTGTACCCATAAGGCATACAAAAAGATCATATGATATATGGTATGGCAACATATTCGCTAAAAACCTGTCACTAGTACAAAAAATGGTTTACTTGTTTCAATAACGGCTTTAGTGGTGGTATTATGCATCATTGTTTCTGCGAAAAACAATACCCCTGGTTTCGCTAATGCATCTCAATAATTCTAGGATTCGAGGCTTGGCTTACACTGCTGCACTGCACCCGGCAAACACAGTTGTTTCTCGAACCCTCCACTGTTGTCTAGCGGGTGTAACTAAAATACAATATGTCATTATTTATATATATATATATCTATATATTGTGGTGACACTGTATTAGGGACATAATTCACGTTGTGTTATGTTGCTACACGGACCCGTTATGGGAAACACCGGTAGCGTTGAATATGTCATTCCTGCTAGCTATTCACACAGAGCAGATGTATATTTCCCTGTTATGTCAAACAGAAATAAAGAGTGGAATTCCATCTTAAATACTCCGCCTCCGACTCCCTTGTACCGGCACCACACTGGTGACCCTTATTTTTCCGACGAAGTATCCGGAAATTTAACGAACATGACTGCTGCATTCGTAAAATTGTCGGAGTTCTGGGAGCACGCCGCGGAGGCCTGGTTTGCACACGTGGAGGCACACTTCGCCTGCAGACAGGTCCGCGACGAGGAGTTGAAATATTACCACGTTGTGGCAGCGCTAGGAAGCTCCACTTCCTCCAGGCTGGTGGGTTTTATCGCTTCTCCCCCCACCTATGGCAAATACGAGGCGGTGAAGGCTCTTCTCCTAAAGACATTCGGCTTATCGGCTAAGGAGAGGGCCCGCCAAATTCTGGACATGCAAGGCCTTGGGGACAGCAAGCCATCCCAACTCATGGAGAAGATGCTAAACCTGCTCGGGGGTGAAGATCCCCGGATATTGTTCACGGAGATTTTCCTGAGCCACTTACCTCCCCGGGTCCAGACGGCGCTGGCCAACACTCCGGTCGCAGAGCCCCGTGCCTTAGTGGAGGAAGCTGATCGATTCTTCATGGCGGCACAGCAGCCCGCGGCAGAGCCGTTAGCCGCAGCACTCAGCGGCTCATCGGCTGTCATGAAGAAGTGGCGGAGGCCTGACACGGCTGTGTCAGGCCGACGGGGAGACACCGGAGAGTGCTTTTTCCACGCACGGTTTGGGACAATGGCGAAGAAATGCATCGCCCCGTGCAGCTACAAACCCCCGGGAAACGGAGGGGCCGGCGCTCAGTAGTGGCCCTGAGCGCCGGCGGCACAGGCAGGCTCCTTTTCGTCAGTGACATCATTTCAGGGAGCCTTTTCCTGTGTGACACGGGCGCGCAACGGAGCGTAGTTCCCGCGTCGAGTGAAGACGTCACCCGTGGCGGACACAGACCACGTTTGTCGACAGAGAACGGCGGCCCTATTCGCACGTATGGCATGAGGACTATGTGTTTATGCATCGGTGGACAACGTTTCAACTGGGATTTTGTGACGGCAGACATTTCTTTTCCCCTCCTCGGGGCGGATTTTTTGTGTGCTCATGGGCTTTTAGTGGACGTTAAGAACAGACGTTTGGTGGATGCTTTAACGTTTTCCTCCCTCGTGTGCACACTGGGCAGCGCAGCATACAACGGACTGTCGGGCTCGCTGACGGGGGCGGACACGTTTCTCAGACTTTTGGCCGAGTTTCCGGACCTGTCACAGCCCACCTTTTCTGCACTTTCCACCAAGCATGGCGTGGAGCACCACGTCACCACCGAGGGGCCTCCTGTCTACGCCAGGGCCCGACGGTTGAACCCTTCTAAGCTGACTGTAGCGAGGGCGGAATTCGCAACCATGGAGCGCCTGGGCATTGTCCGCCGCTCCAACAGCCCTTGGGCTTCTCCCCTGCACGTCGTCCCCAAACCGAACGGCGGGTTCCGCCCGTGCGGGGATTACCGACGGCTCAACGACGGCTCAACGACGGCTCAACGACGGCTCAACGACGGCTCGGCACTGGTGAAGCGTAGGTGATGGTACCTCTTGATACCTGGAAGCGGTCTGAAGCTGGGGGCAAGGAAGTTGTGCCAGTCGTCTGTTTTGACGAAGGTCTCCCCTGACTCATTGCCAACCAGCTGGGGGATGTTGACTCCAGTGACGGTACTGGACCTGACAGCCTGGCTGATGTCCTTCAGGCAGGACACTGGTGTGCGGCGGAACTGCTGCTTAAACAGGCCAAAGCACCAGTCAGGTGCAAATTTGTGTGGCCAGCAATCAGAAAGTTGAGGGAGATATCTTCATGGAGTCCCACCATGCACCGCCAAGCAAGGTACCAGAGGAGGTATCTGTTTTTGTTCTGACCAGAGCAGTTGTCACAGTGCAGGTGACCATCCTTCAGTTTATGTCGGCAGCTCTTAAAGGCAATGTGAGCGTCCATTCCCATTGGATAACGGAGAATTTAAGTAAGTATTCTCCTTACTGTCGATTTGACAGTGATATCTCCACTACTCATCAACTCAAAAACACCAGATTACCTTTGTTAATTAAACGACATTGATAGGTTTAAATTGTGTACAATGCTTTTGTGTTTTTCCCCTTCAATTCTGAGAAACAACTTGTTTTCTCTGAAATGTGGAGCGCCAAAGAGACTACACTACCCACAATCCCCAGCTATTGTTGTGACGACGCCTGTCCGCTTTGCGACAAACCCCGTGATTAATCTTCAAGCTCTGAGATTGGATGTTGGAGTGGCAGTGCGCCAAGGTTACGCCGAGCGTCAAGCTCTTTGAAATGGAACGAAACCACGGCAGACTATTCAAAACTGGACTCGAAATACACATGCTGGCTATTGTGTTTCGCAACATGTTCTCTATGGCACGTCTCTACTGGGAAAAAGGACGTTTTTGTTTTTCCCAAAATTAGAAGTTGACATTATTAAACTGTGTACAGCCCTGGAGGTTTAGGCGATAGGAAACAAATTGGTGTGTACAAATTTAAAACATGTAATTACTAAATGGGTGAAAATCGCTTGTATCCATAATGGGCAGCATTAATATATACCCACATGACAGCTCATTGTTGCTTTGTAATTCTACTCCACTACAATTCAGAGGTTAACCTGGTATTTTTACTCCATTACATTTATTGTAGTTACTTTGCAGATTCTGATTAATGATGTGAAATATAAACAACCCTTAAAGCAGACTTTAGTTACACCTGAGTAAAATTCAGGGAATGTGATTGTCAAGTGCCAACAATCAGGAGAGATATTTGATAGTTGGTGCTTGAGAAGACTAAACATTTATCTGCAGATCTCTATAAAGTCATCCCTTTCATGCATGAATTATGAAAACCTCAGTCAGGATTTTTTTACCAAGTGTTTTTATTGCTCTTGGGGCATGAAAAACAAGATTTGAACTTTAGTTTTTTTTAATCTAGTTTTTTCAAATAGATTTTTATATGTCCACTCAGGTGGACAGTATGCGTTCAGGGTTTGAACTGAACAGATGTACATTTTGAAAAAATTATGAATAAAGATGTGCAAACTTAAAATTACATTATAATAACATAAGTATGTTGATTTACGGCCCAAAAAGATATTGCAGATGAAGTATTTTCAAGAATTACCAGGGCCAGGGGCCAATTTGAGGCCCCACGCACAGTTATTTGATGAGTGCTAGTGGAGCCTCGCAGCGGCGAAAACCGTGCAGCGCCACCCTAATTGCGGCACATAAGCACATACAGATGAAGCACTTACTTTCGGACTCTTAGGTGTTCCTGCCTACTGCAAGCCAACTCCCAGTTTGGAGGAAGGTCAAGCCCTCCCACTATTTTCCAAGAGGGCGTTGCCAGATTTTCAATTTCAGGTTTTAACCAGGAGATGGCGCTTCATTCACAAATACAGAAATGATGTCGTACACAGTGGCTGCTTGAATGAAGAGCATTTGAAAATATACAGTAGTCTTTATATATTAAATAATCATAATAATAATGTAAATGTTTACATTACATTAAACCATGCATTTTGTAATGTCAGCATTTCATTTAGAAGAAAAGTAGTTAGTTAGTTATTTTCATGTCGTGGACACTGAATAATATTTTTGAATAGAGGATTCATAATATTGTTTGCCGAGAACAAAATTAACGATCAAGCAGCATTTTAAATTCTAAATATCCCTGCAAATATAGCAATGACATTTCTGCTTCTATCTTTGCAAAACGAGTAAACAGTCACATTTGATCTTGATAAGGGATCAATGTGTGTAGTCTTTAATATTAAACATGATCGCTGGTAGATAGCCACAGAAGTCGTATCACAGTTTAATCTGAGCGGATCACTGTTTATCACAGCTATCCACGCTGCTCCTAGGCGGAGCAGCTGAATACTTCTCCACGCTGCTTTCAAACTGTGAGTAAACAACGTGGTGTGTGTTAGTCGTATCTTGGCTCTCTGTTCGGTCAAATATTAAAGCTACATGTGCGCGTGCGTTTCGGAGAGTTTGTGTGTGTGTTCCTGCCAGTAATTAGCCGTGTCTCGGCTCGCTGTACGGGTAAATATTGAAGCTAAATTACACAACAACTACATGTCCCACAATGCATTTCGTTCTGTGACTTTCGCTGCTTGCGCACTGTCTTAATCTCAGCCATATTTTAACCGCCGGCCGACAGGGGGCGAAAGAGACGAGTGAGCGATACAGGGAGAGAAACACAGAAGAAGAGATGAGAGCGCAGCAGAGAGAAGCGGAGAGGATATCTGTATAGTTCAATGTTCATTGACAATACATATTGAATTGTACTTTCTTTATTTGATTGGCAGTCAGTTGTTGATTACATGCAGACGTTGATAAAGCTACAGGTTACTTCAATATCACACCATGGGTGTAGGAAGCATCCTGAATGTGGGGGGGACATTTTTAACGGAGGGTGTGGGGTCCTCCCCCCCAAAAAATAAAATATATTTCCTGTATTCAGGTGGTTTGATACTTTTATGTGGCTATAGCATGAGGAAAATGATGGGTACATTTTGTAATTTCATCCAGTAGTAAAGAAAGAAAACATATTTGATTATTAATTCAGAGCCGTCTTTGAATGAATAAAAAGCAGTTTAAATGCCCATTTTTTGTACATTTATATAGAACAATAAATATTTGTGAGTGCATTGAGAGATATTGTTGTGGAGAGTCATTTATATATAAAACGCAAAATAAATGTGTGAATCCTTCTGTGAGCATTTATTAATATTGAGACTGATCTGACTCCATACAGATGTTAAGTTCACCTTGGAATGGTATCATTGACTTAAATGTTCAAATAAATGTTGCTCTTCTGTCTATATTGGTCATATGATGCCCCTTGACTGAAATGTTTCCTGTTCAATATCCCCACTGATTTCCTTAAAATTCTGGGATGAGAGTCCACATCACAATTTACTCTAAACTGTCATATCCCTTTCATCACTCACCTCAGCAATGGACCTCTCTCCACTGTCCCTGTATTCTGCCTCTGACTCACTCTCAAGCGCCTAGATGTCAAGAGAGGTGGTGAAGTGATAATTATTTATTGAGCAGTATACTCTTTCACATTGAATCATAACAAGTCATACTGAATGTAAATACAACTGACTCTAAAGTAAGTCCCAGTCTGTGACATTGGACATTTTGAAGACTCAAAGTCCCAAGCAGTAGGTAGAATATTAGCTAGTCTATGTAATGTGCACAGAAAATAAATAGTTAACTGAATACTGGGATGGAAATTGCCTATAAGCACTCAGTAAAACATAAACACACACAAAAAGCTTCTGAATGATAAGAAGTATAATTAAAACATAATACACATTATCATTTTGAGAGAGAGTACCGAAGTTAAAGAACTCAGAAAATAATCTCTTATCGAACTGAGGCTCCAGTCAAACACACTGCCTGCGTCTCTACATGGATCAACAGATCTGAGCTGTCCAACTATGAAAGCACTCCTTGAACATGCGTGAGAATCTGCCTTGGTACAAAGTAGCAGTGAAAACATGGCACGGAGTTTCATTGATTTGGGCATTCTCTCAATAAGCAAGTGGAATGGATTTGATAGTGAAGCACTGACACAGCGCTCTACAGAGTGCGGCGAGTGGATAGACCGATGCACGGACTTTCCACATGGTAAAAGTGGGGGGGTCTAAACTAATCATTTGAAAAAGTGGGGGGGACTTGTCCCACCCTCATATAATGGCTGCGACGCCCATGTATCACACTAATTCATGAAGCAACTTAGACATTTTGATGTTCCGGACCTTTGCATGGGGACATTTTCTTATTCTTTGTCATGTTCTCAGTTCTTATTACTTTATTAAGGCCTGCTTCATAATGTACTGTATCTAAATGTGTGTTCTCTCTTACAGACAGATTTCAAAGAGGAAAAGGAAGTGTCACGAAGAAACTTGCATTTCATTTGATGTTATAATTTGTATGCATGCATATCTGTTGTATACTGTATGTTTATACTTGAAAAAATAAAAATATTTCAGCATCTGAAGTAGTTTTATATACATTTGGGTGAGTAAATGAGAAAATGTAAAATGCGCTGTCCCACGGTAATTCAGAAGGCTCACAGGTCACATTCCGAACATTATTAATAATAAATAAAGTAAAAATAAATAATGTTACGAGAATAAAGTCATAGTTACGAGATTAAAGTCGTAATGTTACGAGAATAAAGTCATAATTACGAGATTAAAGTCGTAGTTTCATAAGTGACTTGAGAAGGAGACAACAGCAGCGTCCAGCAATACAATGAGGAATGTGGAGCATCTTGTGAAGCATTACTTTAGTTTAGGCTTCTCAAATAACGAAATAGTTGATCTTTTTGCACATCAGCATCAGATTATCATAAGTATTAGAACTTTGAATAGGTTGTGCAAGAAACTATGTCTATTTTATTTCGAAGAAAGAACCAAACGGATTTGGAGGAGATTGTCTCCTTTCAGCTAACCAGGAAGTGTTTTAGCACACCACGTGACGCATCTGAACGAATCACGTTCGACAACAGAAATGTTGTCTAACCCTTGTTCACAGGTCTCACTCATGGTCTCACTGCTTTCACACCGATTTGCATACTGTGTAGAGTGAGCGATTAGTTTATTCCCTCAGACGCAATTCAGGGGGGGAGGGGGGGAGAAAGTGTTCTCAAAGCTGGTAAAGGTGCAGCTAGTTTGAATGACTTTGTATACTGCAGGGAAGCTTGTGAATTTACTCCAGGTGGAACTAAAGTCTGATTTAAGACTTGGTTATATTTCACATCATTCATCCACATCTGTGAAGTAACTAAAGGTATTAAATACCATTTACCTCTGAACTGTAGAGGAGTACAATAACAAAGTAGCAAAACATTGAAATACTTAAAGTAAAGTCAAAAAATCTCTTTTTATCACTCCATAAATCAGAAAACACTGTCAACAGTATGATTTGCCTAATGTGGGACAGTCCTAAAAAGGGGCATGGATTGTGCAAGAGCAATGGTTATTTACAGGGCTTTAGTCTTCTAATGCATTATTTTAGATATTTAAGGTGAAGGGTAAATTATATTAAATAATTGGGGGTATGTGGGGCGTAATTGGGGGTAATTGGGGGGCTCTGTTAAAATGGTATGACAAAGTCAGGGATAATGTTAGGGATAAATGTCTGAGTTTAAAAAATGGCAATTAATTTAAGCCCAAATATTCATAGTAATTTAATAAATCCTTCCAACACACGTTGTAAAAAATAGCCTAAATTAAGAAATCATTTCAATAGGTCAGTAAAAAAATGTCGAATATGCATAAATCTGTTTTATTATACATCCATGGTTAGAACGACTCCATTTCCGCATTCCAGCTGTCCACATTCCTGGATTCACGTCTTTCTCTTCCGACATTCCAGGCCTTCCAGACAGGCCTTGGGGGACACACGCTGTAGTACATATGCCGGGCCTGTAAGTGGCGCTGTAACTCCCTCCACAAAAGCAGCGAAGAAGCATAGTTGTCATGGTTGCCCTTCTGTTTATTCTCCACGTTGGGGACAGAGGGAACCGGGCAGAGTTTTTCGCCAGTCAATGTGTATTAAAGTTGAAATCTTCCGGACAAAATTATAAAAGTGCCGGTCAAAGGTCTTCTTTGTTATTTATTGAGCTTTAAAACAAATGAATAACGACTCTATAGGCCTATAATATATAAAATACACGGAGCCTCTCTTTTTCCTCCCTCTCTTCGGGCAGCTGTCTCATGCAGCAGCTTATCCAGTAATGAGTGACCCGGCCGACAGTAGGTAGTGAATATGAGGAGAAGAGGCGTGTGGATATAAGCAATTAATGTAACAAATGTCGAAATCTGTTTTACGCGATGTCACAACGGACTATTTTTCTTAGCGGATGCATGTCAATTTATATCAATACATACAACCAGGGACGTGCACAGACATTTGGAGGGGCTATTGCTCTAAACTGGAAAAAAGGCACCCCCCCCCCCGAAAAAAAAAAACACAAGACCTTTTGGAAATTCTAACTTGTTTTTTATGTAAAAGGTTCAAATTAAATTAAATAAACTGTCATTGTAAGTGACACTCAGTTGACTTTTAGACTTTAGTGTCCACCTGCTACATTTGTGATTCAGTCTGTGTTCAGTTCAGGTACAGCTGAAAGTGTTAGAGAAGAAGCCTCCTGTTGGGGACCATTTCAATGAAAATCTTCAGGACCTCGTTGTCAACAGGGATCTCTCTTTCTACAGCCAGTAGGAGAAGATCAGACAGACGCTCTTGACCACATAGATTTCTCAGCCTTGTTTTGATTATTTTCAGCTTTGAAAACGTGCGTTCTACAGTTGCCGTTGAGACAGGCAGAGTGGCATAGGTTTTGATGAGCTTGAACAGTGTGGGAAATATGGTGTGAGCATCAATATTTTACATATATTTGTATTCTTAAACAGAATTATTAGAAACAGAATTAAGTAACATACACTTAATTATTTACTGCTATACAAACATACATTTTAGATTGGAGAATGTTATATCTAGTCATTCATGTGAAAATAAATATGTTGCCTACTTGTATAGAATATTTACAACCTGTTGTAAAGCCTTTGTGAACCAGTTATCTGGCCATCTTATCCATATTATACTACAGCTATTAGTAGTATCACTAGATCACCGAGCTCTCCAATGCGCTCTGAACTGGAGGCTTGGGGTTGGCCCCCAACAGAGAAATATTAACTTCACTCAGCACAGATAGAGGCTTTGCATGTATCACTGATTTACATATTTGTTTTAATGAGTTATTAGTGTACTCCAACTTATGTAGTTGCTTGACATAATCACAGTGCTTCACCTGCAGCTGCCCTGCTGGCACCTTTTATCCAGCTCTGCAAAGTTGCAGTCCTTTTAGCTGCCTCCTTCAGATCTCTCTCTCTCTGCTTCAGTCTCCTCTGTCTTGAAGGCATTCTTAAGCACAGAAATGTAACATTAGGCTATGCATAAAATAACCAAACGATTATTACATTAACTAATTTGAACAGTAATTCAAATCATCATCTCATAACAAAATAAGCTAAGCAAGGCGAATTCAGTGACTTGATTTTTAAAATGAAAACAAGGGACATTTTTTGTTTTGCAGTCCATATCTCATTAAAATATGTAATGTTATAACTATTAAAGAAAAAATGGGGACAATTCTGTTTCAATGTAGTGTTTGACCATTGTAACTGCTGTGCAGACATACTGATAATAAAATATATAGCCCCTCCAAATGTCTGTGCACGTCCCTGGGTCTTTAACGCACCGGCACCAATACAATATGTAAAACATGTAATCACACACAGCGATAAAGAACATAAATGATAAAAACGTACCTGGTTTAAAACACGTTTGTGGTCATACTATCCATTCAAAATATCGCGGGCGAAGAAGAAGAAGAAGAAGAAGAAGAAGAAGAAGAAGAAGAAGAAGA
>CALSBZ010042104.1:48287-79561 GCA_943591055.1 Gobionotothen gibberifrons | reverse complement strand
AGAAGAAGAAGAAGAAGAAGAAGAAGAAGAAGAAGAAGAAGAAGAAGTAAAATAAGTAGTAGAAGAAGAATGAGGCTGCTAACGCTAAATGCTAACGATACAATAATTGTATTGCTGCGAACAAGCACCACGCCATTGAAACATCAACTTTGTTACAATTTTATTTCACCTTGCCATGTGTTTATCAAGCATACGGGGACAGATTGAGCCGGGGGTTGGCCACCAAAGCCAGGGCAGGTAGGCATTTGGTATGATCACCGTCCATATGAGGCCGGCCGCTGGAGGGCTTTCCTTTGCTTCCAGCTGTCAGATTGTAAACAAAGTCATGTGACTGGTGGCAGATGACAGCGCTGAGCGCTGACAAGGTGTGTTTTATTGCAGCGAGACGCTACAATACTAATTGTGGGTTTATCATGTTGATTCGGCCACAACAGAAAAAAATACTTTTGCTCTCTCCAAAAGGGCAGGTCAGCCAAAGAGGGAAAAAGGGCCGATGCCCGGGCAACATTAGCCCGTACCTGTGCACGTCCCTGCATACAACTATTTTTTAAATCAATAAAAACATTTTCTAAATCCATAAAAGCATTTCAATTAATATTGGGAGTCATGTCGTTACTTTGTTGAGAATTTGGCCATGTAATAAACGGGATAATTTGCAGCGACTTGTTCCTTATGGGGAACACCCTTCATGCTGAGCAAGATCCCTCCGCTACACCATCGAGGCTCCATTAAAAATATACATATTTGTAGTGAGTTACTGACGTTCATATTGAGTTTAAGATGATGCTTAATTTAGGATTAAAAATCGAGAGCCGGGCTGCATTTCCTCCCGTTCGTTTTTTTCGACTACAGTACATTAAGTTCCGCTGACCGCTGTACATCCAGCGTACTGTACAGTATCAGACTTTATTTCACATGAGCACCAGTGTGGAACCCCACTGCACCCCCTGGTGGATCAATGATCCATTGCAGCTGGCTTCATTATAATTACATTTATTTAAAACGGGGGCGGTCTCAAGTCAAGCTGGAGGCTTTCCCTTGAGCGAGGGCAGACCACTTACCAATCACTGCCCTCGCGTTTCAAACTGTCCGAAAGTATGTGCTTCATCTGTAGGTGCGCCTCAGATGAGGCCCCCCTCCGCAAAGTGTGGCCCCCTCCACAAGGTGAGGCCCCACACAGTCTGCATGATCTGCCTGTAGGGAGGGACGGCCCTGGGAACAACAGCAGCAGTACCAGTACAAATTGTAGTTGAAATATAGCCAGTGATGCATGACGTCCACTGTAGTGGACAGGTGGTTAACCATTTTTTCCTGCAAACATAAAAGCAATACTTTGATCATTTATGAATGATATGATTCCTTAGTTGTTACTTGATGTCACCACATTTTTTATACCTGCAGGGGACGCTTTCCATAAAAGGATTGGCAAGATATAAATGGGTGACTTGGTCCATGTGGCTTTCTGTCGTCCATCTTGGTTTAGAGACATGTATCATGCACTTACACTGACTTGGCACTGAGTAGCAGTGTATGGGATGATGCAATAGGGTCCTATGTAGTGGCTGATTGTGCAACTATGCAAACAAAAAAATACATATACAAGAAAACACATTTTGAATAGAGGTCCACTGTAGTGACCTCTATGCATGAAAGGGATCATTACTCGTTATTCTCTACTACTAGTTAATTAAAAACTGTATATAATTGCTATTTTGCACATCCCTTTCAAGATTTCAAGATTTTCAAAGGTTTATTGACATATCATATACACAACTACGGTGTAGTTATGCAACGAATGAAAAACTTGGGTCACAGGTTCCTCAACAGTGCATTACAAGACATCTATCAATATGTGTGTATACCTCCACCATTAAACTGTCAAATTCTGCACATTTCTTATACTATCTACATACATCTTATAAGAGTATAATTAATGTGTAATATATAGTTAACATTGCAGGAAAGCAATATATTAGACGTTAAGTACTTTGTCAGGCTTAATATTTATCTGTAGATAGATACCACCAAAGCTTTTTTCTTATTTGAAAGAAGACCTTAACCTAAAGTATTCTTTAATGTGTTAATAAAGGTTAATTAGTTTGTCTGTTTTGCACATCCTCATATTAATATCTTTATACATCGTGCACTAAACTGTTTTATTGTAGAGATCACTTACAGTATCTTCTTGATTTTTTATTTTCTATATTTCTATCATTGACCTTCTACTTTCCCACTATGAAAGTATGTACTCTTAATATTTTTTTCATCAAATAACATTATTCAACAAAAATAACATTATTCAACAAAAATAACATTATTCAACAAAAATAATTAAATAACGTGCTTTAACCACTAGGCGGTGCACACAAGGTACACACAGCATACTAATAATAACTTTGTATTATTAGTGTAGGACACTTATGTATGTATAACATCTGAAGATATTTGGTTTTATTCATGTTTTTACATAATTGTACAGGATATTGCTATACTATTTCTCATGTTTTACTTCTACACATTAATATCTGATTTGTAAAACAACACAGACAGAAAGGTATATCCGTCATTTAATGGTAAGCTATTGCAATTGTGATTCCATAGATGTGTCTCCCATCACCCAAATCCCCTGACTATTCTCTGAACTCAGTATTTACATTCTTATATTCAAAGAAAATCAGTAATATCTTTAAAAACGTGCATTGCGGCTAAAACATCCAATCAGCGAGCTGAGGATCTTTGCTACGTCTGTTTCCGGTATTGTTCCTGTGATGAGAGTTCACATTTATGCTACATTGAAGGGTGGAATTGACTACACATCTTCAGAAACATAATTTGCTTCAGATATAACTCATAGCAAATAAAGTATAAAAATATAAGTAATAAAAAGATAAAACCCTGGCATGTAATTTACGTTAGAATAAATAGAATGGTTTTGAATAATAGATGAGAGTAAATCTACGTCACTTTACAGCCCGCCCACTTTTGGGGAAACCAACGCTGTCATTTGAACGGCGATCAAGCCTGAAGCCACAGAGCTCTTCTGTTACTGTCCTTTCTTCTTAGAGGAAGTACAGAAACACGTAACTCTGGATTTGTTTTAATGTTTCAGGTGCAATAAACGACACAGCAGCTTTTTGGCATGTTAAAACTATTATTTTCTGCCTCGCTCATGAGAGTAACAGCTGGCGAAATGACAGCCTCACCTACTGATTTGAATTCAACCATATATGTGACCTGCTCCATCGAAATCAGTCGCATTGACCCGAAGACACATTTTGAGTTGTATACACTGCTGGAAAGAGGAGATTCCTAGCTTTCTAATGATATCAGGATTATTTTTGTACTCGAAATATTAAGCAAAATATGTCACATTATATAATGACTGTCACCGAGTCATCATTTAGAGAAAAAAGCCTTTAAAGTTTCCTCTTCTCTGGAATCCATCGATCTGACTGATTATTAGCGGAGCAAATGATAAAAATACTACGGAGGGAAGATATTTTCGTTTGGATTACTGGTCTGGGGGAAGCTCGCGAGTGTGTGTGTGTGTATACGTGTGTGTGTGGTTGTGTAATTTTGCATTTGTGTGTATTGTGTTTGTTTCCCGGGGAAACACTCACGAGAAACACCGGCTGTTGTTTTGCCTGCTGAAATCAGATGAAAACAAACTTTAACGGACCCTGCCATGTTATCTATGATTACTATAAGCTTACATTCATAATTTCAGCCGGAGGGAGGGGGGGCGGCGCTGCGGAAGAGCAGAGTGGCGAGGGAGAGCTGTCTTCTTTCCTTTACAAGCTTCAAAAATGTATTTATCGTGTGATTTTGGAAATAAAAGTTTCATATTCTGAAAGCCAAGACTTTGTTTATTTAAAATCAAACAAAACACCCGAACCCCGAAAAAATAGTTTTTAACGCAAATTCACGTTTATTTTGAAATGAGCCGTTGCGACTTCCGACTGATTTCGATAGAGCGGGTCACATATTATCGAGCCCGAGTCTCGATTTCAAATGTGTGCTCTAAATTTAAAATGATATTCATAAATGACTATTATCATTATTATAAGCAAGACAATAAATGGCAAAGATATGTAGAAAATAAACGTATTTGAGATACGTTCATAACAAACGTAACGTGGGAGAAAATACGTTTCTAGCTAAACGTAATTGAGAATGCAGTTTAGTTCTGTTGGAACGTGATTTTTAGGAGACAGGGTTGGACTTTTTTTGTATGAATTTATGTTTCATCCAATCACAGAGCTTGTTGACTTATCACGAGGTTTGTCAAAGCGGACAGGCGTCGTCACAACAATAGCTGGGGATTGTGGGTAGTGTAGTCTCTTTGGCGCTCCACATTTCAGAGAAAACAAGTTGTTTCTCAGAATTGAAGGGGAAAAACACAAAGGCATTGCACACAATTTAAACCTATCAATGTCGTTTAATTAACAAAGGGAATGGACGCTCACATTGCCTTTAAGAGCTGCCGACATAAACGGGTGCGGTGCTTCCATGAGCGTCAAATACCGTCGCCGATGGGAATACATCGCAATCAGTTGAAAGCTCTTTGCGTCCGATAGGTACTGGGGGGCAAGGGCATGGAGGGACTTGTAGGTAAGGAGGAGGACTTTGTAGGATATGCGGGACTTGACCGGCAACCAGTGTAGGTGAATGAGGGTGGGAGTGATGTGCTGCCACGGCTTTGTGTGCACTGTAAGCAATTGCTGTTAATTTACAGCCAATTGTCAACACTAATCTACTGTATTCATGTAATACGGTTTTGTACTGTAGTTAGCAATGCATTGTGGGCTGGCCAATGTGAAGCAGCAGCACAGGGACCCTAAACAGTATGCTAATGTTTTAAAGTACAGTACACAACAGTATTTTTTGAAAATTGGCGGTAATATTGGGGCTGGATCATACAGTCTATGGGCTGGATAAGAAACGTCATTAGGAGAGCAGCTTTTCCAGAGAAGGACGCATTTCGGAGGACATGTGCGGATCAACACGAAGTCCTGCATCATCTGCATCGATCGGGTTGTGCATCTACAAATTCGACGGTGATTAAAACCCATCTTATTTTCCTCGTCAGTAGGCTATATTATTCATTCTAGCATTACTTCAAAAAATGTTTAAAATCAAACTGATGCTCAGCCAGCCAGCTGTCTAAAGTTAGCTAGGGAGTGTGTGATTTTAAAATGTCACTTATGAGGCCTCTTTGAATAGCTCAAACATGTATATTTCCTTGCATTTCATAGTCATCGTGTTTTATCAAATGCTAACCGTTTTGGATCATCTGTGCATTTTCAGATTGGTTAGCTGTAACGTTAGCGGTTGTTGCTAGCTAACTAGCTGATATCTTTGCCCCTTGTTTAGCTGCAAATGCGACAAAAAAACACTAAACAAACGTGACGGTTGGAATGGAGTTGGGATAAGTAGAAAGGTGGTTTTGAGAGGAGAGCAAGCTGATGTTAATGTGTGTTAGTGTTTATTGATTTATGATACTGCTTGGTATGCATTTCATTGATAGACATAATTATATATCAGATTGGCCATTGTTCTTTGAGTTTACAGATGTTTACGCAAGGTGAGATGCATTCTGATGTTGCTATTACTTTAACTTTCAGGTGGAACCGGGCAAGTCACTACTGGACGATGGATGATCACCCTTGAGGGCCGTGTCATATCTGAGGGCATCACACCAACCTTTTTGACGGGACTTGCTGCTGTCTTTGCGATCTACTATGTATTCAACCTTCAGTATCAGGAAGAGGCAGCCTGTACTCTGGAATTCATTCAGAGGTAAGACTCCTTTCATTTCCTTGTAATCATTATGTTTTTTTATTTACAATTAAAATCTTTGAAACCTGAATAACCACAAATCATTACTTGTCACACTTAAAGGGATAGTTTGGATTTTTTTAACGTAAGATGGTATTAGTTACTTACCGGTATTGACACAGACATTAACTTAGGCAGGCAGTCATACATTTCCCTGCCAGCTGGTCAATTGTTAGGCAAAAATGAATAGCAGAATAACAAAAACACAAAAAAAACATGAACCATTCACACAAGAATACAACATATATTGAGTAATTCTGCTGCTTGATGCTCTTGTACTCTGTACAAACTCTGTATATCTTGAAAATATTTTCTTTGTTAATTATGTGTATTACTATTCAGTGGAGCCGATTCCAATATCAAGCCGCCAATAATAAGAGGCGTAATATGTGAACTGGCTCCAGTGCGTAGTAATACACTGGCAATTTTCAACAAATGAAATAGTTCCAAGATATAGAAGGGTCTGATAGGAAAAATCAAGCAGCGCCATTACACTAAATACGCCATTATGTCAGTACCGGTTAGCAACTCATATCACCTTATGGAATAAAACCCAAACTACCCCTTTAAGACAACAAAGTGTTCCTAATAGTTTTCCATTCAGACTCTGATCTTGATATTTTTCTGATTTCAGGCGCTTCATTGGTATCAACCCAGAGAGAGGAACAAAGGCCATCCGGGGCAAGGTTGTCTCCAAGAAGACGGGTGTGATCGTCCCGAAGAAGTCTGCCACAGTCAACACACACGTCTCCACACTACTGAAGAACCTCCTTGACTTTGAATGGGACTTCATATAGGTCAGAGAGCTCTCTCTCGTCTCTCACTCTCTCACTCCATGTGTTGTTTGACAGACTGACGTTGCCACATTATGCCACAAGACACTTTGGTATTACCAGCTTTATAAGCATTGTTATTGTACATTCCCAATTCTAGAGTTATTTTTGATTAATTATTTTTGTTTGTTGCTGTTTTACAGTGGCAACACTGGTAAAGAGAGGAACAAGGACCAGCAAGGTGTTGGTCATCTCTACCTGAACCAGAAGATTCCTCTTTCTATCAGGACTGTCCGCACCCATCCAGAATCTTCCTGAAGTTAAGCATGCGCCTACGTCACAGGACTATTTCAAGAGGCAAAACACAAGCCCCACATTTAGCTATTGCTGCATATTTTCTAAATGTTCTTACTGATGTATATTTTAAAAATGGTCTTAATGCAAATTTAAAAATGTTTTAATAGTACAGTTTGTTTTCTAAATGTTGCTTATAATGCATTTGTTCAGAAATGTTCTTACTGATGTTTTTTTTTTTACAGTAGCAGTATTTATGTTGACACTGCCTTTTTAAATAAAAGTGTGTTTGCATTAAATCCTTTCCAAATGGTTTGCTTATTTTGCATAATTTTCATAATAATGCATATTTTAAGCAGATGTCTGTAACCCACAGAACAATACATATTTTATGTTGATTCATTAATAATGACTTTTTAGATATTCTCAAATGCTAAATTTAGTTGTTGTATTGTCAATCAAGTAATCTACTGGCAACCCCCTAACCAGAATGTTACTGTGAATTATTACATTTTTTACAGTAATAAACTGAAATTGTTTAACAGTATGAATACTGTAGAATTTCAGTATATTGCTGGCGTCTCTGCTGCCAGTATTTTACTGTTAATCGAAAAAATACAGCAGTATACTGTATTTTATATTTACAGTAAGAGGCTGTAAATTCATTTCACGGTATGAGTACTGTAGTATTACAGTAAAGTACAGGCGTCTGTGCTGCCAGCACTTTACTGTTATTTGACAGGAAAATGTGTTACAGTGTGTGTGAGTACCCTAGCAGCACAGTTTTGGACATACTGGAGCCTGTCCAGGGTTTTGTTGGGAACCCCGAACAGGACACCATTGCAGTAGTCCAAGCGGGAGGTGTCTGGCAATGTTCCTTAGGTGGAAAAAGGCCGATTTGGTCACAGATTTGACGTGGGAATGGAAGGAAAGGGTGGAGTCGAGGATGACACCCAGGTTGCGGGCTTCAGGAGATGGGGAGATGGAGCAGCCGTCGACCTCGAGGATGAAGTCACCAACCTTCTGGAGCAGGGCCTTGGGTGCCATAACCATGAGCTCTGTTTTATTGCTGTTCAGCTTAAGGTAGTTGGAAGACATTCATGTTTTGATGTCATGCAGGCAGTTGATGAGAGACTGAGGGGGGAGCTGGGAGGATGGAGTGGTGCTGAGATACAGTTGGGTATCATCAGTGTAACAGTGGAAATTGAGTCCATGATGTCGGATGATCTGGCCGAGGGGGAGCATGTAAATGGTGAACAGGAGGGGGCCAAGCACAGAGCCCTGGGGTACACCGTGGTGGACTGGGGCCGGGGGTGAGTTTGAGCCACTGATGGAGACAAACTGTTTCCTGTTGTGGAGTTAGGATGTCAACCAGGACAGGGCTGTGCCAGTGACACCTAGGAGGTCTGAGAGGCGGGTGAGGAGGATGTTGTGAGAGATGGTGTCAAACGCTGCAGAGAGGTCCAGGAGGATGAGGATGCTGAGGCGGCCAGAGTCAGCAGCAATGAGGAGATCGTTGGTGATCTTGATGAGGGCGGTCTCAGTGCTGTGTTGCTGTCTGAAGCCGGATTGGAAGGGCTCATAGAGCTCATGGTTGGACATGTACAGATGGAGTTGGCCGGCGACCACTCTTTCCAGAGTTTTGCTTAGGAAGGGAAGGTTGGAGATCGGCCGGTGGTTCTGGAGGTCGTCGGGGTCCAGGCCAGGTTTTTTGAGTATGGGGGTGACTGAGGCCATTTTGAAGCTGGTGGGGACTATACCAGGAGCCAGAGAAGCATTGATGATGACCACCATGTAGGGACAGAGGGTGGGTAGGCAGTCCTTGACCAGGGCTGTGGGCATGGGGTCCAGGGAGCAGGTGGAGGTCTTGGCCGAGCTGACCAGTTTGGCCACTTGGAGAGCATCCACAGGGGAGAAGGAGGAGAGGTTGGAGTGGGAGAGGCGCGGCGCTTGGGGTGCATTACCAGGTGGCTGAGGTGCAGGTAGTGGGGGAGGGCCAGTCACCAGGAGCTGCTGATGGATGGCCTCGACTTTCGCCTGGAAGAGGTCGAGGAATTTGGAGCACAGATCGGGAGCCCCTGAGGGCTGGGGGGCGTCAGGGGGCCGTAGTAGATGGTTGATGGTGGAGAACAGTGTTCTGGGGTTGCTTTGCTGGGCACCAATGAGACGGGAGTAGTAGTGAGTCTTGGCATGGGAGAGAGCTTCCTTATACGTTTTGACATGGTCACGAAAGGCCAGGAGGTGGACTGTGAGGCCAGTTTTTTTGGAGAGCCTCTCCAGCTGGCGACCAGAGGCCTTCAAACGGCGGAGTTCGGGGGGCAGGGCGGGTGAAGGAAACAGTCCGGGTTTTAATGGGGGCAAGAGAGTTGAGACTGAGGGATAGGGCAGTGTTGTAGTGGGCTACCAGGCCGTCCACGGTGGAGTCGGAGGGACCCGAGGCCAGGTGGGTAGCTATCAGGTCAGATAGGGCCGGTGCACTCACAGTCTTAATGTTCCTAAACATAATGGTGCGTTTAGGATGCTACCTGGGCAGGGAGACCGGAACAGTGAAGAGGATGGCGTGATGGTCAGATACAGCCAGGTCGAGGCGCTGTAGGTCGGGGGGCGGAGAGCCGGTAGAGCACACCAGATCCAGCGTGTGGCCTTTGATGTGGGTGGGGCCCTGGACATGTTGCTTGATGCTGAAGCAGTCCAAAAGTGAGAGGAATTCAGCAGTGAATGTGCAGTTACTGGAGTCCACGTGGATGTTAAAATCACCAAGCAGGAGAGTTGATGGAGACATGGAGCAGAGCGAGTTGAGTAAATCAGACAGCTCAGACAGGAAGGTAGTGGAAGCTTTAGGTAAATGTCACATAGTTGTTCATAGCTGCTGGGGGGAACAGGGAGGGAGAAACCAGCACACTGTCAGAACAGGCCAGGGACCTCAGGTAGATAGAGCGAACGGGAGGTTTGGTCAGATGACGTCGTTTGTTGTGAACTGCAGGGATAGGAGTTTCGGAGTATAAAAACTTGCATCTGGATGCCCGGTGTATGTAGCGGGGACGACGCAGAAGCCCAAGGGATTTGATAACGGCAAGGCAGTCGGGGATAGTGTGGTAGAAAAAGTTACGAAGTTCCAGCGAGGATTATTGGAGCAGCATCACGAGAAGAGCGGCAAGCCAGCTAGCAGCTAGCACCATTAGCCCTGCAGAAACCGGACCTCCAACCTCGGCAGCGGTGATGGAAAACAGCCCAGTTGGAATGGCCGGACTGAGGGAGGGTTTGTGGATAGTCCTGGGAGTGTGGCAGAGAGGAGCCCAGTCGGAGAATTCCGGAACGGGGACTACGCGGATAGCACCTCAGTACAACAAAGGATCCGGTTGATCGTCTGGATTGCTTCTGAGGAGGGGGCGGAAGTGTCCCCCCTAAAATAACCCAGGTGTCACCGCTCACCTGTCAAAGGTTCCACCTTGGCGCTACTTACTCTTACTGTTTCTCAAATAGTACAGATAAACCATAAAATGATATGAATGTCATCAAAATAAATACAGATAATGTTGAGCTTTTCAACACAATAAATTCACTGTTTAGCAAAAATAAATAAAAGTAAATACACAAATAATTGTACCATTTTTGGGGTGTACCACATATGAATACATTTTATACATTTAGGGGCATAATTGAACCCTCTTCCTTAACAGTTCCCACATTAGTTTGTATGGTGGTGTGTTAGGATTACTACACAGATGTGGAAATTAATGTGAAATAATTTATAGATATTGACAAGTGGTTTTGATCATAAAGTAAAATACAGTCCAGTCCCGGAGGACTATATGTTTTGAGACTTTGTATCTACAACTGTGATCCGTAAGTTGTAATGCACATGTGTTAATGATAAACTGAGGCATTACAATACATTTCAGTTTGTTAAATGTGAGCTTTTGCAGATTGTTCTTGTACGTTTTGCACTTAACACTAGAACCGCCAGAGGTTGCTGTATACCTAAAAACTAAAATAGAAAAATACTGTGCAATTTTCCAAACTCACATTGGTTTCGCATACAGCATCTCTGTAAAGTATGTGTATTCGGCAGTATTCACTTTCTCCACTAAACGGCTCGTTGCCGCTCCCTGTGAGCCCAGTGTGCACGTTGTGAATCGCGCTGAGCTCCGTGGAGGTGTGAGCCAAATTCAACCTGAACACACACAAAGTCACAGTCGAAACAAAAACAATAAGTGTGGCTTGATCTTGAGTAAGAAGTGGGCGAGTGACTTCGCCGACCGGCCCACCTCAGTCCGCTAGTAAGTCGTCAGCGGGGGTGCTAGTGACTAATCCGAACGGCCCGTTTAGTCAACGGCCCACCGGGACGATGCCCGGTATGACAGATGGCCAGTCCACCCCTGATAACACACAAGGGGACGGGTAATAACCGGAAAAGCATGACATGTCACCTTTAAGGTTTTCTCTGCATCCAGCTGGCTGTGTGCAGCTTCGCGACTGATCCAGTCGGAGCCGCGGGGTTACCCGTCCTCCAGGAGCTGTGGCCGGCTGCGCAGAAAACTTCAACGGACAGGTTGGATTCAGCTTGGTCGGTGACGGCAGTGTTTCCACTCCCTCTCCCAGCCAAGTTGTCCTGATTCTGTCTTGGTTGCTACCTGGCTTTAACTTTCTGGTGACGGCAGCGTTTCCGCCCCCTCTCCCAGGAGTTGCCCTTGTTGCACTCTCTGCACTTTTCTGAGCCAAGCTATCATTATCATCTTGAGTTCCAGCTTTTGCTGTGTCCTCTTGTTTAGCTAGTTAGCAGTAGCGCGGCTCAGCCTAACTGTGTCCTGCCCGGTCAGCCACTTTGGCTGACACTTGAGGTAAGCACCGCATTACCCGTGCTGTTTTTTCTTTAGAAGCCAGTTTCCTTAGCTTGTGTTTCGCTATTTTACTCAACCAGTGAAGGCACCCCCAGCAGCCGGCTGGCTAGCTGCCCTGTTAAGCTTCCTTATTTGGTAGCGCTGTGCTTCGTTTACTCAGCTTATTGAAGGCAGTGCTCTCGCTCCCCGCTCCCTCTGCTAGTTCTCCTTTAGAGGAGTACCTGAGGGAGCTCCATGCATGCTGGAGAGACACCAAGGCCCTCTCCCGCTTTAGCTCTGATGCCTGGACCATGGCTGCCATGCAGAATCCGGCGAGGGTTGGGCTGGGTCGCTTGCCACCCATCAAGCCTGCCATCGCCTCCCTGATTCTGGCTCCTGATGAGGCTCTAAGGCCTGATGCCAGGTGCCCTCGGCCTCAGTGCAGGGTCACTGACGAACTGCTCTGTAATTCCTACGACGCAGCGGCACGTATGGGTCGCATCGGGAACTCTCTCTCCCATCTAATGCTGGCCGCCTCCGCCTCTCTGCAGCAGGCTCCGGCTGAGCCTTCTTTGCTGGGCCTCAGTGATGCATCACTGCAGGCCTTTGCCCTAATGTCTAGGGAATTGGGACGAGTTATGTCCCTACGGGTGCAGACTCAACGCCAGGTTTGGCTGGCTCAGTCACCACTAACGGAGACATGTAGGAGTGCCCTCCGGGCGTGCCAGTCGAACCAGGGGACCTGTTTGGAGCAGCTGCCCTGGCGGCACTAGAGCGTGCTGCCCAAGCTAAGCAGACCAGGCAGCAGCTCTCGGGTCTACGTAGGCCTGTGCCTACTCCCAGCAGGCCCGAATTGCAGTTCCGATGCCGGCCCCTAGCCTTCGGCCGGGTCAAGATGACGGTTGTCAGCGACCCCGCGAAGGCCTTAGCTCTGGCCCAAGAGCTGTCCGTCCTCTTGGCCAAGGGCGCAATCGAGCCAGTAGACCCCCTGCTTCAGTTCGGGGGGTTCTACTCAGCGTACTTTCTGGTGAGCAAGAAAGTCGGCGGATTTCGTCCAGTACTGGACCTCAGAGGAATCAACAGATTCCTGAAGGTGCTGCCCTCACAGCAGACACCCTCCGTGTTGTCACACAGGGGGAGTGGTTCACAACCGTGGACTTGAGGGACGCCTACTTCCATGTGCCGATTGCGTCCCAGTTCCTGAGATTTGCCTTTCAGGACCGGCATTATCAGTTTCGGGTACTTCCCTTTGGTCTCTCCCTCTCTCCAAGGGTGTTTACCAGGGTCGTGGCGGCAGCTCTCACACCCCTGCAGCCACAGGGCATGAAGGTCCTGCCGTACCTAGACGACTGGCTGGTCTGTGCGCCGTCCCGGTCCCAAGTGGCCCAGGATACGGCGTGCCTCTTATGTCACGTAGCCCGGTTGGGCCTGACAGTAAACACCGGGAAGAGCTGCCTGGTCCCCTCCCAACGGGTCACTTACCTGGGGTTGGTCCTAGATTCGGTCGCCATGAGGGCCTACCTGACACCTCGTCGTGTGGACGACATTTCCCACCTTCTCCCCATCTTCAGGTTGGGCAAGAATGTGCCTTACATTCAGTTCCTCCGGCTCTTGGGCAGACTGACGGCTGCCTCAGCCGTTGTGCACTTAGGCCTGCTGTCGCTGCGCCCTTTGCAGATGGGGCTGAACAGCCTTCACTTGGACGCCAAGCGGCACAGGCACAGGAAGGTCAGGGTGTCGCACCAGTGCCTTCACTCTCTGTCACGCTGGAGGAACAGGGCCTATCTTCTGATGGGCGTGCCCATGTGCCATCCCATTCCGCCGGAAGACTGTCACTGTAGATCAGGGGTTCTCAAAGTTTTGATGAGTGAGGGCCAATTTAGGTACCCAATATTGGATTGAGAACACACAATAATTCCAAAACAAATCCTTTCTTTATTGTACTAACCAATTATACATACAGTATACATTAAGATTAATCAAACATTAATTTGTCTCAAAAGTGCCTTGCAAACACACACACGCAAACATACACACGCAAACACGCACACGCAAATAACCACAATCACACACACGCCTTTTTACATACCTATATATACAAACAAACACACATACATTTTGTGTACATATCTTGGCATTCACCTCCTATTTACAATAAACATCATTTGGAGTATACATCTTCTCTGGCATTTTAATCAGATGCACCACAGCGGCTTCTCATATAATTTCTTACCAGTCAACTAGTGACTCATCCAAAAGAACTTTCGACTTTTCTTCTTTTTTTTTGTCACATTAACTATCGCGGGCCGCCAGAAACATTTCCGAGGGCCGCCATTGGCCACACTTTGAGAACCCCTGCTGTAGATGCATGTCTCTCAGGGTGGGGTGCGGTGTGGCAGGGCAGGACTTTTCAGGGTCTGTGGTCCACCCAGGAATGTGCATATCACATAAACGTGCTAGAGCTTCGCGCTGTGCTGCTTGCGCTCAGGCACTTTTTACCCCAAATCACGGACAGGCACGTGCTTGTTCATTCAGACAACATGTCCGCGGTTTCCCAGATCAACCACCAGGGGGGCACCAGGTCCACACAGCTGCTCCGGGTTTCACAGAGCCTCTTGTCTTGGGCGTCTCCCCGCTTGGCCAGCCTGCGAGCAGTCTTTCTACCAGGAGACCGAAATCAGGTGGCAGATTTCCTCTCTCGGCACAAACCTCCACCAGGGGAGTGGAGGCTTCACCCAGAAGTGGTGGAGACAATCTGGAGCCTTTTCGGCAGGGCCGAGGTGGACCTCTTTGCCTCGGAAGAGTCGAGGCACTGCCCCCTCTGGTTCTCCTGGACAAAGGTGTCCAGCCCAATGGGGCAGGACGCTCTGGCACACGACTGGCCAGACAGTCTCCTGTACGCCTTCCCGCCGCTGCCGCTGTTGTTACAGACGCTTCAGAGGGTCCTTACTCAGGGGCACAGGCTCCTTCTGGTCGCCCCCCGCTGGCCGGGGAGAGTTTGGTTCCCGCTGCTGCGCAGTCTCTGTTGCGGCCCACCATGGCGCCTCCCCGACAGGAAGGACCTTCTGTCACAGCTCAGGGGTCAGATCTGGCATCCCGACCCTCACCGCCTTCAGCTCTGGGCTTGGCCTCTGTGGGGCCCAACCCACTGTTGAGCGTTTTTACGGCATCTGTCAGGGAAACTATCCTGAATGCCAGAGCACCATCCACTCGAGCACAGTACGAGTGCAAATGGAAGCTCTTCTCCCTCAGGGAAGCGAGTTGGGGAGTTGCATGCCCTCTCCGTGAGCGATACATGCCTGAGGTGGATGGCTCGGGTGTTGCCCTCTGGCCGAACGTGGTGTTCCTGTCCAAGGTGCTTCCACTTGCCCACTCCAATCGGCCCATCCAGCTGGCACGCTTTAACTTCCCACAGAAGAGCCACACACCCGAGTTGCTGTGCCCTGTGTGTGCCCTAAGAGCGTATGTCAGTGCTACGGCCTGTATACGGCAGTCAGAGCAGCTCTTCGTTTGCCATGGCGGCACTAGGAAGGGTTGTGCTCTCTCCAAGCAGCGGCTGTCCCACTGGGTTGTTGATACAATCGCACATGCCTATGGGGCCAGTGGCCGCCCCCTGTTATCAGGGGTGAGATGCCACTCTACAAGGAGCGTCTCAACTGGCACATTCTCCAGGTTCTACCGGGTCAATGTCGCCACCCCCCATCCTTTGGGCGTGGTCCTGTTGCCAAGCTCCGCTGCTTCCAGCTAGGTTAGTATTTGGTTTCTTCCTGACATGGTTGGTATAAGTCATCCAGTGCTAAAGCACCACCTCTGCCGGTCATCTGGGACTCATAGAACCGTAGTTACAGACGTAACTATTGTTTTGATCGCACAGGGATGAAACTTATACCAATAGAATCTGTGGACTCTCAGCTTTTCATATGATATAGTTTGTGCAGATAGCATGAAGTATAAAATATCGCTACCAGTGCTGATTTAAACGCTTGGTGTTAGACTTGTGTTTTGTTAAGGTACAAATCTCTCTATCTCTCTCTCGATCTATCTATAACTATCTATCGATCCATCTGTAATGTTCTGTTCTATGGACATATAATTGTCTACATAAACAGACGACGCGGACTACTTCTCTCATTCCGAGTGTCCATCTTTATTCAACTGGCACGTAACCTGCACACATGCATTACGTCCTCAACGTGAGCTCAGTCATCCAAGATCTTGTATTCTCCAAGATGTTACACTATCTATAACTATCTCTCTCTCTCTGTATCTATCAATATATATATCTCTCTTTCTCTATCTATCTCTCTAAGGAAACGCAGTAGACAAAAGGCGTTGCTATAGCAACACGTCATGTTTACGCGGCATTTTCTATGAGGTAAATATTACCCGCTGGCGGATATGGGATTTTTTCAATCTGACTTCCTATTGACCATTTTTAACAACAGAGGGTGCTATATAACACACTTTCAGGAAAAGTCACAGACTGGGAGACTTTAATATGTTATGGAAAAAAAGTTACATACCATCAAAAAACAGCTGCGGGTAAAATGTACCCGTTGGCGGTTGCGGTGTTAAAATAGTTCTGTGTACCAAAAAATTCTCCTCAAAAAATTGGTAAATCGTGTTGGTGAACACGAATCAATAGATTAATTTCGTGACTATAACATGAAATGCTGTGAGACTGGGTTGGATATTGCCCCTTTTTGTTTATGCTGATGTTTTTTTACCAAAATGCACCCAAAACTGACCTCCAACCCCTCAACGAAGCATCCCATAATCTCTGCTGTGCCTGCACTACTCATCACTGTGTAATATATATATCTCTCAAATGGCCTCCGCTCAATATAAGAAGACATATTCATTTGCTTTTGGAGTGAATTGTTCATGCTGTTGATGATTCAACATGTACAAACACCATGTTTGTATTTGTTTTATTTGATTGCTGAGCATATGTATTTGTTTGTGGTCTCTCTGTGGACATGTAGTGTCACATCCTGGCCCTGGCTAATGGCTCACTCCCTCACCTGATGTGTTTTCCCTCCCTGTTGATCACCTGCTGTCCCTAACCACCCACTTTATGTTAAAACATACATACAAATAGCAAGATATACTTATGGAAAACAAACTTGATGTAGTTTGTTTACATATAAATATACAATACAACTGTTCAGTTGCCACAACAATGATTCACAAATGGATATGACCATAAAGCCGAGGTCCTCTCAACTCAATTTCTCCCAGAGAGCGCTCCGCATCACAAATAACAACACGGCCGTATTAGTCTCCATCTTTGGCATCCCAGAGTTGAGGCCGGCTCTACTTTTAATAACAAAGTCTGCCTCCTCCTTTATCCAGCTGTCCCGGTGGACTGAGGGGAAAATTGGATTTCGCTCTTGTTTTTAAGAGGCTGATTTTATCTCTTTGGGGCGGAAATCACGTTTTAATAATTAAAATGATTTTGAAAATGACCAATTATTTTTCTTTTCAGCTGTAAATGAACGCCTGGTCCCTGGCTCTTGGCATGTTGAAGGGAGCGAGCCTCCCTGGAGAGTTTTGCCTTTTAATCATTTAAGGATGATTGTCTCTATGCCTAGCTCCTCTCTGTTAAGCTGCTGAAATTATAAAGCTGTCCGTTTCTGCAAAGATGAAAAGATTTTTTACTCCATTTTATGGTTCATGCAGGAAAAAGCTAAATATGCCAGAGGTGACTCTGATCTCTGAGGAGTTAATGACTATATTCCGCTTCAAATGCTGCCCACTTTAATGGCATATTTATGGTTTAACTAGAACTAGTACCAACACTGAGCTTATCCATAATGGTGCGTTCACACCGGACGCAATTCGATTTTTGGGCGCGGCGCGATTACATGTAAAGTCACTGTAAAGACACGGAGAGACTCCTGGTTTTGGACTTCCTCTGAGTTCTCCTTAAAGGGGACCTATTGTGCAAAATTTACTTTTTCATGTATTTTATACATAAACATGTGTCCACTCTGTGTAAAGAGATTCTGAAAGTTTCATCACTTTATTTATCTCATTTTAACGGCTGGAAACATTTTACGTTTGGTCAAACATTGAGGTCAAGTTACTGTCGGTATTTCAGAGATAACTTCCGGCATAGCTTTTCAAAATAAATAAAAGCTTAACATTAGACCTTGTGCAAAAACTTATGTTTTCTCAGTAAAAATCAACATTTAAACTGATGGCATGTCTAAACTAAATGATGCCATAAAACATTGATTAAATTACTAACACACACTATAACACAGCAACAAGTTCTTACACAAATTATAATTATCCTTACTACAAAATGATATTACCACAAATAATATCAAACACTTGTAGCTAAGATAATAATTAGTAACTTGACTTACTGATAATGCCACGTTTAGAGCTTAGAACGAAGGATGGATGGGGATTCTGCAGCGAGTGCTCCCATTACATGGTTATTGCATTAGTGTCCATGTGTAAAAGGACTTCCTGGAACTTAAGGAAGTGGTCATAGCCACAAAGGAAGTGCCATCTCTTTCAAAGTACATTTCAAAATAAAAGCTGCCTTCTAACTGCTAATACATTCCTATTTGTGTTCCATGACACTCCCCGTCTGGCGTCATTAATGATGCCACATTTAGCTACTTCCTCTCTTCTCTTTCCTGTTACTCCCCAGAAGCCAGGAGAAGCACAAGGTCCGAGATAGGCTTTGTGTATGTATTTTTTAGGTTGGTGAGAAGACACTTTTAATGATTATATGCTCTGCTTTTTTGATCTCAGCAATAGTGGGACCTGTTGGGCAGATATGCCATCCCCTGCAGCTGGGGTTGTCTAATTGTTTGCTGAAACCTTGTGCAATGTGACAGAGACGAGCTGTGCTCTTCGTTAGAGAACCCCAAGATGAGAACCGTTCAAAACGTTTTGTGCCAAGCTCCTTTACTGAGACTTTGGTGGAACAAGCCGTAACTATTGGACGGATCTCGACATCTGAATCTGGATCGACCACTTCGAACTGAGGATTGTTGTCAGATGTAGAGTTCTCAGGCTCCAGGAGAAACGATGGTCCAGACAGCCAGTTGACACTTTGCAGTTGACCTGCAGAAATAGACCGTGTCCCATGATCTGCAGGATTGTTGTCAGTGGCAACATACTTCCGCTGACTTGGGCAAGTTGACTGTCTTATACGTTGCACCCTGTTGTGCACATACACGTAGAACCTTCGTGAGTCATTGCAGATATATCCTAAGACAACTTTGCTATCAGTATAGAATGTCACTTTTTCCAGCTTCTGCCCTATTTCTTCTTTGACAAACTCTGCAACCTCTAATGCCAGTACTGCTGCACAGAGTTCTAGTCTGGGAATAGTTGGTTCTGATGAAGATGCAAGTTGATAGTCGTTCTCAGTTCTCTGGAAGACTGTATTGCCGAAACTTTCCTCTGCTTCACGATTCTTTGGTCTTAGCATATGAGACCAGTCTGGAGTGACCTGTGGGACGCCCAGGTTGAAGTTCTCCTTGATTCTGACTAGACTCTCACAGGGTGTCAAATGGCTTGGTCGACCATTCTCAAGGATACAGGTTTTCAGAGTGCTGACCTCTTTTTTCTTGTGTGCACCACCAAGGCACACATCACCTACAATGACCCATCCAAGATCCAGTTTTTGTGCATACGGAGCATCATAAGGACCATTAAACTGTTTCTGGACTTTGTGGACTCGTAGAATGTCCCGTCCCAGGAGTAACAGGATATTTGCATTGTCATCAAGTGCTGGTAGTTCATTAGCTATGGCCCGCATGTGGCTGTGGTGATATGCGGCTTCAGGAGTAGGAATTTCTTCTCTATTGTTCGGCACCTGATTGCACTTTATAAGAGTTGGGAGAGGGATGCTTGTCTTTCCGTCGAGTGACTCCACAATGAACCCTTGAGCTCTTTTACCGGATACATCAACAACCCCTGCGCAGGTTCTTAAGACATATGGTGCTGGCATTCCCTGAACATTAAACACATCAAAGAATTCCGTCCTGGCTAATGAGACATTACTTTGGTCATCCAAAATGGCATACATTCTCTTACTTTCTTCAGGACTATCACATGGGTATACGTTTACCAGACATATCTTAGAACATGACTTTCCACTGAAACTGTCTCCACAGACTTGTGTGCACATTGGCTGTGCGGCTTGGTTAGATAAGTGTGCGAAGGAAGTTACCTGCTCCCCGCCATGTTCTGTATAGGGACCTGATGGCTTTGGTAGGTGTGGAGCACGACCTGGATGAAGTGCTGTTAAATGTCTCTCACTTTCACACTCTGCACATTTTACCACTATTTCGCAGTTCTTGGCCTGATGAGAAGTTGAGGCACAACAGCGAAAACATATGCCATTTTCTTTGAGTAATTTCTTCCTATCTGAAAGGGACCACCAGGACCGACATCAGAGCAGTTTTTATGGAGACCAGCATAAGACTGTCACACCATTTCATGATAATGAACAAGCTCTCAATCAAAACCGCTCATATTCTCATTATTACCCAGATCAAAGAAAAGAAATGTCAGAACTTGCCAAATTTCTAGCCAAAAGCCAGCTGGTGCTAGGCGGATTGACAACATTTGATGATCAGCCGGAAAATTACCTCGGGTGGAAGTCAACGTTCAACAGCTCTGTGGAGGGTCTGGATCTTTCTGCTCATGAACAAATCAGACTATTATTTTTTCTCTTTTTTCCTTGCCTTTACTATTATTATTTTTCTCCCTACCCAAAGGTTGAGACCAAATTGAATAGAAGGCTTATGCCACGGGCACATGTGGGCCAAATGTTGGGTCGGTTTGCTACTCTCTGTATTCTATGGACCATTGTATCAGCTTAAAGGCTGAAGAGGGCCCCCTTCCATCACTAAGAGGAAGAGACTTTCCCTCCACACTCCAAGTCTCCAAGGCCCAATATGTGGCCTTAAATCTGGAAGTCAATGTCACTTATGTTTGTGGATATTACTTTGTTATACTTTTTTTGGTTATAGTTTTGGATTTTATTAATGTTATATATACAACAGGGGATGTGAGAAATGATGTAAATGTAGGAACTCATGGATTTAAAATAAAGGCAAATAATCACCATGCAAAGTAAAGGGTCAATTCAAGTAATTACATACAATGTGAATGGTCTGGCAAATCCAATTAAAAGGAATAAAGTAATGTCAAAATTAAAAAGAGATGGAGCAGAAATAGCTCTCCTTCAGGAGACTCATCTAACAGAACAGGAACACCAACAACTTAAAAAGTGGAACTTCAGTCCATATTCATCCTCTTACAGAAAGGGATCCAGGAGGGGCGTAACAATCTTAATCTCCAGTAAATTAAATTTTGAATGCACAAAATGGGAGATATGTACTAATTGGGGGAAATGTGGAGGGTACTTTAGTTACCCTCCTGAATGTATATGCCCCCCCCCCGGGATCTGAATGGTCATTTTACAAACACATTATTTAAATAATAACATTGGAGGCCCAAGGAATTCTAATTTGTGGGGGAGATTTCATTGTTAGACTTAACCCAACTTTAGATACATCAAAACCCCTTTCCTCAGGAGGGATACAAATCACCAAGAACATTAAATTGATCTTGGGAGACCAAGGGCTCTCGGATATATGGCGAGACCTAAATCCGTCTACGAAAGATTTGAAGGAAATTTGAAGGTCTGTAATTTGTGAAAAATGTTTGTGTATATATTAATAATTTCAAATGTAAATTCATTCCAGTTAAATAATACTAATAAAAAGACGGTCTATTTGACATACTTTCTATGTTTACTTTCTCGATTGGTGGCATCAAATAGTGCATCTGATACAGGAGCAGTTGCTTTAGGATTGGGCCTCATATATAGCCCGCATCCCCACCCCCAAAAAAACACAGCCCCCCCCACATGTAAAATCCCAATTTAACCCCTGCATACATACAATTATAGGCTAATTGATCACAGGTGGGCAGTGGCAAACAAGTGTATACAAAGCTGTGTTTCATCGTTGTGATGAACTTGATGGCGGGTGTATAGGCTGGTCGTGTAGGACTACAGTTAACTGTGCTGTTATTGGAGAGATAGGGTAGAGGAAGAAAGTCTATGTTCTCCATGGTCGGGGGTTCATAGCGCTACTGATGGAGTAGTGGTGTCGCAAAAGGATAAGCTAGTTATCGCTTTTGGACGGTCTTCAGGCACGATCTTAGCACTTGTATACAAGGGTGGACGCGCGAGTCAAGGCGCCCCATCTATAATTCCCTACCCCCTCTGAAACCTCTTAATTCGGACTAAATTGAGCTGGATTTGCTGTCGCACTGGTGTTTATTGCGAGTTCATGTTTGTTTGTCTAATTGTTTGTATGGGGGGTCTATATTGGTTTGTCTACCCGCCGTCTTGTGTATTTTTTGTAACAACTAATAATGAATCAGTCCATAGCCAGGGTAAAATGAACTAAACTTTAGTTAACTCAGAGTGTTTTTATGTCCTGCATCTGAGTGTGCAGAGGAAAATGTAAACAAGAAGCACACTGTTCAGGGTGTGCGCTGTAGGTGTAAGAAGAAAATAAGATGATATTGCTTTAAGAATACAAAAAAAATCTGTCTGCTCAATTAGGTCAATGTTGTATTATTTGTTTAATTTATTCTTAAATCTATGTATTGTATGGTAATAATGGATAAGAACGTAATGTATTGAACACATTCCGAAACAAAGCAGATAAGACAGAACTAGACTCAGACATAATACTAATTGTTGTTGAAACCTTTTGTGCTGTTGCTGCAAAATGGAAACTTTGTTGATTGTCTATTCCAACTGGCCACTGGAATCAGATAATTGATATAAGTTGAAGTTCAATTACAGTTTTTAAATATAGTTTAACATTCTTTATTAAACTGTTTCAAATTATTTCGAGTACAATTGGTCTATAGACATTACTACAATTCTAATAGTTGTTAAACTACTGACAGGTTTTCTGAAACCGAGCTTATGAACAATAGAGTAAAGGTCGCTGGTTAAGCCAGGATCAATATATTTGTTGAGTTTTTTTATTGTATGCATAATACAGGGATGCAAACTCATCAGGTATGGAAAAGGTGACAAGGATCCAAAATTAAGAATAACAGAGGATTTTAGCAGTCAGAACAACTAAAGCAGTATTAATAATAACAGAAACGCCAAAGAGTCACATCTAATAGAAATAGATAAAAGCATTTATTTTAATTTTGTAGAAGTCAGTTTATAATTTTGGCAGCACTGTTGGAGAGTTTTAAAATGTATTTTCATGCCTCTGTGCAAGGCTTAGTCTTTCTATCTTTATAGCCACTGGTGTAAAGTAACTAAGTTCATAAACTCACGTACTATACTTGGGTACAATTTTGAGATACTTGTACTTTATTTAAGTATTTCAATGTGTTGCTACTTTGTTCTTCTTCTCCTCTACAGTTCAGAGGTAAATGGTGTACTTTTCCTCCACTACATGTATTTAATACCTTTAGTTACTTTACAGATGTGGATGAATGATGTGAAATCTAACCAAGTGTTAAATCAGACTTTAGTTCCACCTGGAGTAAATCCACAAGCTACCCTGCAGTATACAAAGTCATTCAAACTAGCTGCACCTTTACCAGCTTTGAGAACACTTTCATGATCAATCATTATAAAACATATCATAGATATTATTCTGAAATGGACCAATCTGCACAATCACTACTTTCACTGTCGCTACTTTCACTAGATTTTGATGAGAATACTTTTGTACTTTTATTTGAGGAACATTTTGAATGCAGGATGGCTCCAACACTCTGGTACTTCTATGTTGACTCTATTATGAGGGTAAAACAAGATATTAACATTCTAATAGCAGTATTTTAGGGACTTTTTAAAGTGATGAGTTTTTTTCCAAAATGATAAAAATAACATGTTCTTTTCCTCAGATGGGGTTTACAAAACGAGGACACTGCCAAAAAGTCTTACCTGATGGCTATGCAAGATCACCATGAAGACATTAATGTTGCAGCATCAGGGCTCATCCTCAACCCAGAGCTGCCATGGATTGGTGCATCCGCCGATGGTGTCGTGACTATGGAATGCCATTTAAGCCAAAATTAAATAAATAAATACATACATAATTACATGAATACATATATATATATATATATATATATATATATAAATATGCCTATGAAATAAATTCTGAAATAAATAAATGAGGCAATAAATATGTATACATGTACATTTAAATACACATTTATTTATTTCAGGGGACTTGTATTTCATAATGCCACATTTTTTTATTTCAGGGGACTCGTATATCATAATGCCACATTTCCATTCCTTATATGCAAATGAACGGGGCGTGGTTAGCTCACAGATCCAGAGACCCAGACCAAAGCAACAGCACCACACTGACTACTCGAGAAGAGGAAGAAAAAGGAGGAGAAGGATTACTGAATACAAATAAGGCAAACTACTAAATGAAAATAAGGCGGGGCAGACAACATGGAAGACGTCGGTGGGCTCCAAGATGCTATGCTATCCTTAGCAGATCAAATTGATCAACACGGTTTACCAACAGATACTATTTTGGCCCAAATTGAAGACTTTTTCGAAGTACTCGGGCGGATAAGCGCTCTTCGAGATATCGACACGGATGACGAAGTTGTAAATACTTTGACACTGATTGAGCACCGTGTTCGTGTGGAAGATGTCCAAGAAGTTGGTTCAAGCACAGGTGCAGGACGCCCGCCTCTGGATATTCCAGGCGATATGGTCGCTACCTATGTGTCGTCCGGTCTATCAACCCGAGAAATCGCGGATCTGTTTGGTGTGTCATCCCTTACAATTCAGAGGAGATCGGTCGAAGAAGGCCTAAGGTGAATTACTTGAGCGAACGTAAAATCAAATTATTGTTCTATTGAGCTAACGTCATAAAAATAACGAGCCCATAGAAATAGAATACGAGTATACTACTATACTCATATTCTATGTATATGGTCAGCCCGCTACAACTGTCGCTATGGCAACGGTACACATACAAATGCCCGCCGCTCTGACCATCCTGCATTATCTTAAAATATAATACATCCATTATCCTGCTACGTTGATTTGAATGGGAATGTCCGTTCTACTCCTATTTTATTTCATATTCAGCATCATCTTCAGTGTTTCAAGGAGGCATGGAATCACCTTTACAGTTGTGGTTACTAAAGAACAGAGAGGGACAAGATTTCTCACAGGTAAACAACGTTTTTTAGATGATGTAATGTATGCCATCTTATTCCCTGGCTCAATTATTTATTTAAAATACATGCAAAATGACCCACATTGTAATTGCTTACACATTCTGAACGGCTGTATTCCTTTTGTATGTCAGGTTGGTGAGGATTATGGTGTGGACTGGGAAGGACCACATACCCCCTGTGCATCTAATGTCTTAGTTCCTGAGATCCAGCTCCTGCGCCCATTGAGTGAACAAGATCTTGTGGCCCTACAAAACCCCCATGTTCCTTTCAGTCAAGCATTGGCAGTTTATCTTGAAACTGTTCAAACCCTCAGAGTTATGTTGAACCCAGAACCTTAGGTCAGGCAACATTTTCTTCGCACGATTTGAGCAGTGATGGAAGAAGTACTTAAAACCATTACTTACGCAAAAGTACCAATACAACAATGTAGAAATACTCCATTACAAGTCAAAGTACAGACATACTATCAACAAAAATGTACTTCAAGTATCAGCAGTAAAAGTACATGTTGTGCAATAAAATGTAAATAATAATAAATTCTGATGCAGCATGTTACTGTTGGAGCTGCTCCAGGTGGAGCTAGTTTTAACTACTTTATATAAAGTTAGCTAGTTTAGTCCAGTGTGTCCCGACCCCTCCTAATTTGAACACAGTGCACTTACGACCTGCTGGAGAATGAGGGGGACATTTGTAGGCAAGAGTGTGCTGTATTTGGGCTGCAAGGCCAGACCGCTCAATATCAGTTTTGGATATTTGCTTTGAAACTCAGTACAAATTATGCCCTATGTGCATGCTGAGCATTTTTAAACTAAATGTTATAGGGAGGCTATTTGGGTAGACACTGCAGCCTAAATTGTCCCCAAATCTACCTCTCCAGCAGTAACAGTATTTTAGAAGTATGTTTTGTGCATAAGTAATGAAGCAATAACAACTATTTAAACAGCTCTGGAACTAAATACATGCAGCCCTTTAAGAACAGTAGTCATTCAAAATAAACTGAAATACTTTCAAAGTTGTACATCACTTATTTATTTGATTCCATCTCGAGCTAAATACAATGGTCCAAACATAGAACAGAAAACATTGGAAAAATGTCAGAACTACTGAACTGTAACTGAACTACCAAGAAATAGAACCGTGAATAAATCATTTTAAAAATGTTGATCGGTCCAAAATGAATGTTTTGTTTGTTCTGTGTTGTCAGCGGTTAAAGTAGCCAGATAGCGTGGAAACCAACAACAAGTGACAACTGACGTTAGCAAATCAAATCAAATATATTACACTCATTGCACATATTAGCTGAACAACAATAACCCATACAATTACAATCCGGCATATGTCAACAAAACAACAGACATCACCCTGACAACCTGATAATCCCTGGTAATGAGGGATACATGTGACATTAAACAAGACCAAAGCCTGTGTCAATGGAGTTGAGGCCTGAATGTCAGTGACGAAAGCTTCATAATCATGATAGTGTCCAGGAAGACGGAGCGTTTCGAAACATGTTGCAGATTTTGGAAAGTCGCTGCTGACCACTTTCAGCGTCAGTTCACTCGGTAGAAGTTTCCATCCGGTCCAGAATTGGAGGAGTGCTTTGAGCTGTGCACAGGATGCTACGAAAGGAGAAGTGAAAAGTGTTAACCTAGTTCTTAACCTAGTCTTTTTGCATTCAAAGATCACTTTAAAAAGTTTGGATGACAGGCATTCAAAAATGTGTTATCCGTGGGCTAGGATGATGTTAGAACGACTATCAAGTACTCCTTTAAGTGCTAATTACACAATGTTTCATTCCAGTCAATGACTGTTCACTAAGCTTCCCTGCCCAGGGATCTGTCTACCTCAGCGTTTTGTCCCTCAAAATAATATATCATTAAAGTTTGGACAGGACTATTCATGGTTATGGATTGCAAAGGACATGTCACAATTTATATACATTTACAAGACAACATCTGTACATAGTTTTACAGCCCAGTTTGTGAATTTTTTTTTAATATTTTTCATTATGTATTTCCGAAAAATACTTCATTACTGTCATACCCTTTTCAATGAAGATGCGCAGGTATCCTGCGACTCTGCATTTGTCCTCCAAGCAGCATTCGTCCTCGTCCTCATCCTCCTCCTCCTTTTCCTCCAGGATCGGCCACACTTTGTATGACTGACTGCAAAAAATGTCATAAAATAATCTTTTAGTGCAGTTGTACGTGCAGTTCTACATAGTTGACATGGTGTTCTTGTGTTAAAGAGGAATTATTACACTGCTGCTGTGGACAACAGAGGAGACATAGACAGAGGATCTGGTTTGCCTTTTTTCACTTCACAAGTGTGGATGTCATTTTTACATGAAAATTGAGAGCAGCCTCTGAAGTCCTTGGTAGGAATGTGGGAATGACGTCTGCTCTCTCCTTCAGAAATGGCCAAACCATGGTCTCCTTGAGTCCTTTTCTCAGTTGCTTAACCTGACGGCTTGTTCGTGCAATCACCTTGAATCCCAAAACAGAAAACAGCATAAAAAGCAACCATATATTGAGTTATTGTAGGAACAAAATAAACAGCAACTCTATACAGAGAAACAAGTATTTCATTTGAGCTATATGGAGCAAATGCATTATGTTCTGTACTACAGCAGAATAAATAAAAAAAATACATTATTGAACATAATATTACATCTGCAGTTTCAAAAAAGTAGCGTGCAACGTCACCCACAGCATGGAATAAAAGCTGTTCATGCAGCCACTTCCGGTTGGTTTTCGTAACACCAGGCAGGTCCCAGGACAAGGCGAGGTCAAAGACAGCTTTCTCTTCCTGTTTTGTCAACTCAGCGTTGCCCTCCAGCTAGATGAGAACATATGTGTGTGTGTATATATACAGACAGAGAGAGAGACAGAGGAAACAAACTGTTCTTAATTTAAACAAATAACACAACCAACATTCTTACCAACTGGATAGTGGTATGGATGTCAATATCACGGCAATCCTCAATTTGGATTGTTGTGGTTTCAGGTGATCCCCCGAACAGGACATGAGTTATTGCAGGACTTAGGCCAGATATGCAGGGTCCACTGTGTAGGAATGAATGGCCCATCATCCTTCCTAAATTGCCAATAAAGAAAATATTAATTTCATGCTTTTATTGGTCAGGATAAAACATCTGAATAGCTCAGAACTGATTAAGGCATGTGTCCACTGGCCACTTTTTTCCTCAACACCTGCTCTTTTCTTTTCAGTTGTTACCAATGAGAACAGAGTGTATATGACCGCCTCGTAGCGCTTCAGGTTAAAAGTTTAACTTTTTTAGAAAGGCTCTCCTGTCGTCATCGCCGCTTTTCCCCAAACAGCCAATGTGGTGCTAATAAGTGAGGCCCGAGCATAAACACGATGGCCTATTTTCGGTCAGCTAAATAATTCAGGGTCAAAAAGGGGACTGAAGGCAACCTATCTCCTGCCTGCTAAAGGATATCCTTAAGTAAGCAAAACCGCTAAAGTGGTGATACTGGATCGAAGATATGTTGATATTTCAGTTATGTTGTCATAAAAACAAAACACCAGGTGCATTTTTCCCCCTCTACTGCACAGGAGCGTGCATCATCCCGCGCTTCTGTCAGAAAAATAGCACTCAGTGGACACAGGCCCTTAAAACAGCAAACTTTTTTTTTTAGTTAAGACCCCATAGTAGGCACCCATCATACCTGCCACTAGGAACATGTCACTCTCAAGAAGGAATTGAGCAGTTGATGGAGTTAGGTGATCTGGCTCTCCTTCAAACATTCGTGTGATGTTGGTGTTCCCTGTACACAATGCAGTGGGGTTTCAAATTTAAAAACAAGTGGAGAGCAACCTTAAACAAGTCCCCATTGTTTACCACAAACCAAAATTGATGTGAAATCCAAACTGCAGGAGGGTCATTGATTTTGAGAGGAAGAACCTGTTGACCCCCTCCCCAACAGCTGCATCCCCTATGGAAAGAAAGTTGCATGTTTTGAGTAAATTGTAAAGGAAACACATTTGAATATTTTTCAACACTGACAGACCACCAGTACCTTCCAATTTACAATTGAGAGGGCTAGCCCACTCCGTCTTCTGAGCCTTGTAGAAGGAGATTAAAGATCTCTCCTGGTCTTCTGCCGAATCTCGCAAGTCCATTCTAAGCAGGAGCGCCTTTTTGTTTTCGTTTTGAGAGAGTAATTTGGACTTGTACAGCTTTGCAGCTTTATCCACATCTGGTTCAGACTTCCAATCTAGAGTAAAGATACATAGTTCCATTATTAAACAAATTGGATTAAAATGCTGAGAGGCAAAGAGAAGTTCACGACTTTGGTTATGTGTACTGTTGGTTTTCCCCTAGCAGTGACTGTTCTCCACCTGGGCCATCCTCATCTTCTCTCACAGTACAGGGGGGCTCCTCTGTCCTGCCTGGGGTATTCTGGGCGTCACTGAAACTACAGGATGGCTCCTCTGTCCTGCTTGAGGTATTTAGTGCTTGCCTACTCTGAGTGTCAACAGAAGGAACTGGAGCAACACTGGGAAAGCTGAAAGAAGGGTTTACAAAGATTGACGCAATATCTTAAAGCAACATGGATGTTTGTAAGAACATTTTAATAGGACTTTGGTATCAATATAAGTCCCTATACGAGCATTTGTGCTCATCTGTAGTTCCTGGGCAACTGAAGAGCATCAGGTATGCTTTCGTGATCCATTTCAAAAACATAGTTCAGGAGGGAAAAATCAAGTTGTTGAAACCCTGTCATTCATTCATGTTAGAACAGGAATCGTCTTTCGTACTTTGGAGATATGCATCATTGGAAATCGGTATGTCATGAGCATAATTAGCTATATGGGAAGAAGAAAATATATAGTACCCTTGTTAATAATGTTACTATTAGCATACCTTCGAAAAAAGTATGACAGACGATCCCCCTTTCTAACACAAATCAATGACAGGGTTTCAACTACTTGATATTTTTTTCCAAAGTATGTTTTTGAAACAGAGCAAGAAAGCAATGGCAACTTATGAAGATGGGGGAGGAATTGTTAAACCTGATTCTCTCCACAGTTGCCCAGGAGCTACAGATGAGTGTGAGTGGACTTATATTAACACCAAGGTCATATTCAGTCAAAAGTTCTAACTAGGGATGTAACGATACCCAAAACTCACGGTACGATAATATCGCGATAAAAAGTCCACGGTACGATATTTATCGCGATATTGAAAAATAAAGGAAAATAAATGTGAATTTCTTTTTTCTTTTTTTACTTGAATTTTTTTTTCTTTATTAAATTATAAATCTGATTTGTACAGCATTTTAGTAGGATAGTAGTATTTTAAAGTGTCAACAATATAATAATCAGACCCTGCAATAGAATAAATCAAGTTTCACTTTAGTTTTTCAAGTAACTCAACTCTAACTCACTAAGTCACTCACTCAGCATCATCAAGGTTATCTTTTAGGAATATGAGCATGTCCACATTTCCAGGTAGCAGCTGGGATGTTTGGGGCGTTTACAATATCCCCTGCTGTGGAAAAAACTCTCTTGCTTGGTACTGATGTTGCTGGGACAGAGAGATATGCTTTGGCCATGGGTGACAGCAGTGGTAAAACTGTGCATTGTCTCTCCGCCACTTCAAAAACAATACAGTTGTTGCCAAGAAGGTGAGGCTTATTGACAGGGCGAGATATAAATATACTGATGGTACTTGTCTATGTCTCTAGGTATGTACATGTAGCCCTGTACATACGATGTCCTTTTGTGTTATCTGTTGTTTTATGTTCATGTTGTAACCTACTTGCTGCCATGTTGGACAGGTCTCCCTTGAAAAAGAGATCGATGATCTCAATGGGACCATCTGGTTAAATAAAGGTTTAAAACGTCACACACATAGTCAAACATACCTTGGGCAGTTAAAAATGTGATTTCTCATCTGATTTAAGGGGAAATCCTCGTCACAGGCTAAGCATCTCGTCAGTGGTCCTGGTTGCAGGGATGTTGGGGTCTACATAATAAAAAACAATTAAATCAAAGCTTTAACTGTTAAATTACATTAGTATTTAAATGCAAGTAGAAATGGCTCACACATACATTTACTGGTAAAATGTGAACAACCTAATGACATACTTACACATTCCAAAACAATACTCTTCTGCAATGGCCTGATGTAAATCATGGCTTGGCCAATGCCGGTCCCAGGGCTGGAGAGATACCACACCGTGTAGCCTTCATCTGGGTTTGGGATTAGGGTTAAATCCCTGGCTGTGTGTTGTCACACACACACACACACACACACACACACACACACACACACACACAC
>CALSBZ010042104.1:0-42184 GCA_943591055.1 Gobionotothen gibberifrons | reverse complement strand
CCCCCCCAGCCCTTTGACACAAAGGATATAACACCCTGTGGTGTTGTATAAATTAAATATTTGACTGTGTTGAGGTGCTTGTAATAGGAGTATGTTTGTGCACGTGCCCTTAAATTATTTGGCTTCTCTACAAACATTTCAAAACAGTCAATGATGGAAGTGCAGTTGCTAAAATTATCCCTAAAACACATACACTAACACTAGGGATGGGTATCGTTTGAAATGTATCGATTCCAATTCCGGTTCTGCTTATCGATTCCGGTTCTTATCGATTCCCCGTTTAGATTCCAACATTTTAAAAGAAAGAGGTCAAACGTTTAGATAACAAAAATATCTTTATTCTTTTAAGCTTTAACTGACATTTTTACAAATAAAAAATATACATGCAATACAAATGTATTGCACAATAGCTGTGCTTTATTTTAACTGAGCTATGCCTGTGGCAAGCTATTAACAGGCATAACACTGTGCCTTGTCTTTTTCTTTTTTAGTGTAGTGGAGCCTCACTTTAGAGCGCTTACTACCATCTTTGGTGTTATGAAGTGACTGAGCTTGTGAACTGTCTACGGGAGGCCGGGGGGAGCCTCGCTGCGGGGCAACTGTGGACCTCTGTCGCATGTCAGCGCAACTTACATCATGCCGTTTAAAAAAATTAAGGGCGGTGCCGGCCGTCAGCGTACCGAGCCGGCCTGTTGACGACCGGCCGTTCTGTGATTCTCCAGAACACACAGATGGCCAGTCCGCCGCGGCGCAGACGGACCCGGTGGAATACAGGGTCTACCGCGTTTAGGAACCGTTAAGCAGAACCGAAATTGTGTATTTTTTATGGGTACCCAGCAATTTCTTATCGGTTCTCATCTGGAACCGAGTTTCGGTTCTGTTAGTAAATTAAAATCAATGTTGATAAGGCGTAATTTGAATTAAATACACTATTTGAATTAAATCAGTTTTATTCTGAAAAACCGGAAGTTCACTAACTGTTAACTTGACACTTTTATTCTGAAAATTCGTCACTTCCGGTTAGCTTTAGCATCTTGCGGGATGCTACGGTTTCAAACCATGATTGAAGGTGAAATGACATGTGATGTTCTACACTGAGCACACTGGGATTAGCACTCATTTATTGACGCTGAATAAATGTGTAGCAGGGAATGTTTAAATAACCACAGACACCAGAAAGATGTAATTTAGCAACAGAAAAGACAGGAAATGTATTGGACCCGCCCCCCGACGCCGGCCAATAGGAGAAGAGCTCAGAAGACAACAGGAAGAACAAACCATGAAAGGAGTCTCTTCTTCACCCCTGCACGAGAGAGGTCACGCTGCAGCTTGCCTCTCATTGACTGCTTTCTGTCTGATTCATTACCGCGCCACATTTGAATTAAAGTACCATTTGAAACTTTAGTCGAGACTCATTGTTCTCATTATTTTAACCAGTTCTCTCCTGGACGCGAGAAAAACGGACATATCTAACAGTTCCCAACCCTAACTAACACAGACTAACCTGAATTTGATCTTTTGAGGACCAAAATATAAGTGGTGACAGTCTGACATACATGACATCTAAAGTATTGTTGAACATTCTGACAACACTGCTCTTAGACATATGAAAAAGATAAACAAAAAAATATAAAGGTAAGTTAAGCCTCATTCTAATCAATGTTAATAAAAAGCTATGAAAGCGAGTCAGTCTTGGACCGGCTTTCACAAACCCAGACAGGAAACCAAAAACAACCATAATTTTTAGCATAGCTTGGAAGAGGCCTGTTGGTTCCTGTACCATCTCATCATTTCCTTTGAAGGCTTCTTCATTGAAAGACAGCACATTAAATTTGTCCTTAAGACAATTAACCTCAGCTCTTAATCGTGCACACTCGTTTGTCAATGCCTTGACTGTAGCTTGGCAGGCTGCATTTGAGCGTGGTTCCACAATACCCGAGCTAAGAATGGCTTGAGAGTAACTGTGGTCATCTTTCACACATTCTGCCTGTTCAACTAAATTGATGTCAAGCCCAGTGGCATCACTGGTGCTGGTCACTATCAGGAACCAAAGTCTCAGTCCGTTTCCTTTTCATCTGCTGAGTATGCTCAAATCTGCTGGTGTCCAGCTGACGTGTGCGCAAACAGGCTGGGGATGTAGTCAGGGCTCATGGGGTTGTCATTTGTTCTTCCTAAGCAGACAGAGGCAAACATGGTAGAATATTAATGTGTATAGGCCTCCTACTAAGATAATGACTAAGTATTACGATCCTTAACTTAAGTAAAAGTAGCAATAATACATGTAGCCTAATATAAATACCCAAGTAATTTAAGGCATGCATTCAATAATATTGAGAACGGCAATTTCTTTCTCAGTTTTCTGCCAGAAATGTGTCTTTTATTCAAATTCAGTCGGTTTCAAGCGTAAAGGAACACAGAGCAAAATTAATGCAGTCCTTTCAAAACTGGGAATATTTTACTCGTGCTATGTTACCTTTACACTGCTAACGGTAATTATTATTCAGCAACTGAATTATCTATGTTGAAGTATTTTGAAAAAGTTTTTCTGACAAAAGAAGCTAAATGATAACAATAAGTGAAGAGCTTACCGGAAACAAAGTGTTGACTGCACAATCTGGAGTTAGATGTCGGCTGCCAGTGGTCCTTTCTGATGGCAGCCAGCCATTTATTACGACGGTCTAAGTCTTTGGGGATCGACAAACTACAAACTGAACATTTTACCTTTTTAGAGAGGTTTAGCAAAAGAAACTCCACCTCTGGGGTCATTTGGGTGGAAATGGGCATATGTGCCGTTTCTCTGGAACCCATTGGTCGATTTTGATGATTGACATCTCTTTTGAACCGTTAGAGCCAATAGAATCGAAGGGGAATTTCCACATACACACCAACGTTACCATTGAGAAATGAGAGCTATGCGCACGCAAAACCTATTTTACACTCTGAAATCTGAAAACTAGGTTGATTGCTGATGGATTATCAGAAATAATTTCAATGTGACAGACACATTGGATTAACCTATGGATTAACATTCAGCAGCGTTTTTATCGTTTTAATGCCATTTGAAGACGACTTTTGATCAGAATAACAACTAAGGTAAGAAATGTGCCGTGTTTGCTACCTAATGCCACGTGTTGTGATGTCTGTTTTTGTTTCTCATGTCGCGAGTTTTGATCATGGAGTGATGATACAGATACCTATCGAATCTGTGTAATGTCACAATGCTAATCGATGGGTTGGATGTGCATTTACAATAAGTAATACGGGTTTTATATTGTGAGATCTGTGCTAACAGCGTTAGCATTTTTTCCACTCAGGGCTAATTCAGAGGCTCAGCGTTAGTCTTGTGTTTTCTTTTGCAAAAAAAATGTCATATCAGTTTCTTCCCGTTACATGGATATGAAACATTCATAGTTTATTAAATCTTAAATTGTCCCAATCCAAAAGGTGGGATCAGTTTATTTGAAGAAAAATTGGTCCACACTTATACAGGGTTTCTACCTTCTCTCGTTACAACATGAAAATCCTACAAAACATATCATGCTGTGGTCATGTTCTAATATGAAACCTCAATTCACAGTTTTACATTTATTAGACTAAATTGTAACTTTAACTGCCCAATTCAGTTGTGACATTTAAAATCGTTCGACAGAATTTAGAGGCATCTCCTCATCAATGACCGGTGATAATAAAAAGCACATTCAAACTTTCATTCAACAAATCAATTCACGTACACCTACAATTCATTCAGCATTCAACAAAGAAATTCCAAGTTTGAGAGAATCTCTCTCTCTCTCTCTCTCTCTCTCTCTCTCTCTCTCTCTCTCTCTCTCTCTCTCTCTCTCTCTATATTATTCTCGGCTATGGCACAAACGCCTTTTTGGGGCCTTAGTATAGTATTACTTGAATTTGTTTTCTTTATTAAATAATACATCTGATTTGTACAGCATTTTAGTAGGATAGTAGTATTTTAAAGTGTCAACAATATAATAGTCAGACCCTGCAATAGAATAAATCAAGTTTCACTTTAGTTTTTCAAGTAACTCAACTCTAACTCACTAACTCACTCAATCAAGGTTATCTTTTAGGAATATGAGCATGTCCACATTTCCAGGTAGAAGCTGGGATGTTTGGGCGTTTACAATATCCCCTGCTGTGGAAAAAACTCTCTTGCTTGGTACTGATGTTGCTGGGACAGAGATATGCTTTGGCCATGGGTGACAGCAGTGGATCAAACTGTGCATTGTCTCTCCACCACTTAAAAAACAATACAGTTGTTGCCAAGAAGGTGAGGCTTATTGAGAGAGCGAGATATAAATATACTGTTGGTACTTGTTCTATAAACATTTATATACATCTCAAGTACAGACATCAAAGGCAGAGTTAGAACATTTCTTTGTGGATCTGAATTTACCAAGGACCAATATTATTGGAAATGATTAATGTAGCACTTAAAGAAGGACATTTCCAAAAGGATATCAATACAGCTATAATTTCTATCATACACAAGAAGGGGAAAGACCCAAATGTATGCACAAGTTTTAGACCAATATCACTTATAAATTCAGAAATCAAACTTTATGCAAAAGTAATAGCTCGACGATTGGAGAAAGTCCTTCCAACATTAGTTCATTATGACCAAACAGGCCTTATGAAAAACCGATTCTCATCAGACAATATCAGGAGACTACTGCATGTTATTCATTTTGCAGCAGACATAACATCGCCTTGCGCCGTATTATCAGTTGATGCTGAAAAAGCTTTTGATAGGCTAGAATGGCCATTTTTGTGGTATACAATGCAAATAATGGGTTTTGGGGCAACATTTATGATTATGGTGAAGATCCTATATAATAATCCAAGTGCTATGGTTCTGACAGGCAATCAGTGGTCACCTAGATTTCCAATTCTACGTGGCACATGGCAAGGCTGCCCTGTCTCCGCGCTTCTGTTTGCAATTTCTCTAGAACCGCTTGCACAGAAAATAAGACTATCCAAAGAAGTAAAACATATAGTAAAAGACACAGACCACAACATTTCCTTATATGCGGATGATCTACTACTGTACTTGGACGAGGTACCAACTATGCTTCCTAAGCTGTTAAATATTTTTACCCAATTTAGTTCAATATCTGGCTACAAGATCAATTTGAATAAATCATGTCTTTTACCCCTCAATAGTGCCATGGTTGAACTAAACTTAAACACAGAATTGCAGATCGTCCAACACTTTAAGTATTTGGGAATTGATATATATGCCTCATTAGACACAATAGTAGCAACAAACTACAAAATAATGTATACAACAATTAAAGATGACCTAAAAAAGTGGATTAATATAACAATTTCTTTAGCAGGACGAATTTCAATCATAAAGATGAATGTTCTACCAAGAGTCAATTTCTTAGCTAGTATGTTACCTTTATCTCCACCAGACGGTTTCTGGGACAAACTTCAGAATAGGATTTCAAAATATATTTGGAAAAACCAATACCCAAGAATCAGATACAAAGTTCTACAATATGACAAAAACAGTGGAGGCCTTAATGTTCCCAATCTCGAGCTTATTATTCCTTCACGCTTCGAGCCTTGAAAAACTGGATTGATGAAAGCACCAATGTACCTTGGATTAAAATTGAAAGAAGTATAGTCTATCCCCTTAAACTTGGTGATGTCTTATTTTCTGCCATGTCGCCATATGATTGTATGCAAACATTTGGACCAATTATTGGGCAAGCCGTGAAAATGTGGAAACATGTGGAGAAATTGTGCAATTGGTCTGTAGATTGGCATAGTAACATACCCATTTTTCATAACCTGTTACTACGTATTGGGGAAAAAGCAATCCAATTCCCACAATGGCAAACTCGAGGAATACATTATCTTTCTGACATAACCAACGACAACGGCTTGATGTCCTTCCAAGAATTGAAAGACACGTATAATGTGCCTGGCTCTTCTTTCTTTTTCTATTTGCAACTACGTACTGCCATGCGTACATATGGAGTTCCTTGGAATCAACCTCTGCCAACACATCAATTAGTTAAGGTCATATTAAGTCCAAACAGTGTGAGCGGCACTACTTCATATATATATAAAAAACTGCAAGATAAACTAACCGGATATATTGGCATCTCTGCTGTATGGAACGCAGATCTAAAAAATTACACGCAGACTATTGATTGGAAGAGAATATGGAATAATATCTCCTTAACATCGCGTAACCACAATCACCAATTGATACAGTATAAAATGATACACAGATATTACCTGTCAACCAGGAAATGCTGTCAATTAAGGATGATTCCAAGCCCCATATGCCTTCTCTGTAACCAAAAGACTATTGGCACATATGTACTCATGGTTTATGAATGTACTGCAGTAAGAACGTTCTGGAAACAAGTTATTGACATTGTATCTGAGATTATTGGAGTTCACATACCCTGTCTCCCAAATATTGTATTGTTGAATGATGATTCTTCTCTTGACCTACAGAAACATCAGAAAAGGGTGCTTTTCGCTGGTCTAACAGCAGCCAAAAAAATAATAGTAATACGATGGAAACCCCCACATACTTTGTTCATTAAGCAATGGATATCATCCTTCCATGACCTACTAATTTCAGAGCTGTCAATCGCTTCTGCTAATAAGGCTAAGGGGGAAACATTAGAGTCGATTCAAAGAGCTGCTGATCGGGTAATATCATTCATGTAAATGATGATTGTACATATACGCACACCTTGGTGCAATTGTAGATTATGAAATGAAAATGTTATGTGGAAAATGTTATGATGTGGAAAAAAAAAAGGTATGAATGTATCTTATGTGGATAAATTGTTATGCTATAAATTGTTATGCTATAATATATATAATATATAGATGAACTCAGACGATTGCTAAAAAACATCAGGTAGGATTTTCTGTGAAATGGCAAGATGGGTGGGAAGAGGGAGGGACGGGGTGGCATGGGAAAGGGATTCCCTATATTTTTTCTTTGTCTTTTCTTTTTCTTTTTGTATTGTCTATATAATTTGTATCTGTATAAATCCCTTTTGTGAGGGCAAAAAAAAAAACAACAATAAAAAGTTGGTCACAAAAGAAATATACTGTTGGTACTTGTCTATGTCTCTAGGTATGTATATGTAGCCCTGTAAATACGATGTCCTTTTGTGTTATCTGTTGTTTTATGTTCATGTTGTAACTTACTTGTTGCCATGTTGGACAGGTCTCCCTTGAAAAAGAGATCGATGATCTCAATGGGACCATCTGGTTAAATAAAGGTTTAAAAAAATAAATAATTAAAGAAATTGCAGTAGATTTTGTCAGTCTCACGACGGTATTGAGACATTTATTTACCGCAATATTCGATATATCGTTACATCCCTACCCATAAACCATAATAGGCCTTACACTCAACTTAACAAACCACTTGTGTTTTGTTTATACTGTAAATATAGAAAATCATAAAATATGAAGCATTTTCATCGTGGGTTATACAAGAATATAATTGATTATATTTGATTATAACTAACTTTCGTTTTAATTATTCAACCTAATATGTAGATCTTAGCAGGAGAGAACACAGTGTTTCCTCAGGTACAGGCACGATGATGGTGTTCAGGAAGTTCAAAAGAGTTCAAAGATAAAATGTTAAAGAGTTATACAAGAATAATACATGACGCTGTGAAAATCCTGCCATAGCATAATGATGACCTTGATGACCCAGAGTTCCTCTGAATTGCAGTGAGAGGAACATTAAGTAGTCTCTGAGGAGGGATGAATAAGAGACTGAGAGAGAGCTGCAGAAGATGAGGACTGGAATTCATTTTGTATTTCTACATCTGAATGTTGGCAGGTTGCCCGATAGTCTACTTTTCATAACAGAACTTGCTGACAAAGAGGGAATGTGTGAAAATACACAGTATATTTTCACTGCCTGTTTTGATGCCACCTGTCTACTGCTGTAGGTGAAGACGTAGCCTTCAAAGGGAGAAATATTCCAGGCTGTGCTGTACTCACACTATATATTTTGGAATAAGGACATCCTGCTTGTATCAGGATTGAGGGAGATGTTACAACAAGCAGCATTGATCAGCACTGTGGGGGCCAAAACAGTGTTTCCCCCAAACATATTATTTCCAAGTACTGTATCCATCAGTAACCTGTGGATGTGAAAGAGGACATCGGGTCACATGTTCTGCCGCCTATCAATCCCATTCTGACTTGTATTCATCTTGGCATCAAAATGGCTGTGTTTGTGGCTCAACCTGTAACATCACCCTGGAGAGAAGAGAGGAGCGCTGTTCAAATAAATATCCTCATGCGTGTTCCTCCATGACGTCTGTGTTTTGTTGAAGGTCACAAACAATCTGTCTTCAGTGGTCAGATATTTTCTCTTTGCTTCACTTTATTTGTGTGTGTTGATGTTCAAACTTGAACCACCAGTCAAACAAAAATTGATACAAATAGAACTAGAGAAAGATATAAACTCACACCGACACACACTAGAGCCGAACATTTGCCTTTTCTACGTTTGTTTTTGGTATTTTAGTAGACGCTTTTGATTATAAAGAGAACGACTGGATCAAACACAGTGGCTCAGGTTGTATATCAGCAGGTGAACATGTAGCAACATGATCAACATAAATTAGACTGTTTGTGGACTCAGTCAGCTTTACCAGCAACACGAGCCGAGGCATCAGGAACAAGAGGAGTCAACTCCTCTGACTCTACCTTTCACTACCTTTACCTCCCTACTTGTAAAAAGGCCTTTCTGACAGTTAGAGGATAAGCAACCATTGTTTCAGCATCAACATCTGAACACTGTGCAGCTGTACAGGAAGAAACAGACTGTTTACTGAAGGCTGAGACGCTTGATAAAAAAGTGACAACACACACTGAACCCATAAACCATTTTCTTCTGTGTGTCTCCTCAGCTGCCTCTTTCCTCTCTGCTTCAGAAAATACATGCTCAGAGTGAACCAGAACTAAAGAGAAAGTCACCTCAGACCGAGAAACAAAGACTGCATGAACCTTTTAATGCAAGTTACCGCTTTGCACAATAATATTTCCAGTTAGTCCTGGATACTGTGTCTGCCTCTCTAATATATGAAATCTCAGCTCCCACCGACACAAAGATGCATCAAACTCTGCAAACTAATGGAGGTTTCACTGAACTCGCATGACTTTCAAACAGACGGAGGGAGGGCTGTTATTGCAAACCTAACCAAAACCAGGACAAAGACTCATAATTCAGTTCAAACGTGAAATGTATTTTCTTATTTCTGTTCGGAGCATCCTGCGCTGCAGATAAATAGATCCACTGCAGACCGTAAGCAGAGGAGGGATACAAATGGAAACAAACGGCTTGACAGCTCTTTGAATATAGAAATAGGCTAAATGCCTCTAAAAAACTTGCCATTGCTTGAGAAGAACTCAGAATTACAGTATCAGCACATCCTCTTGTTTTGATCAGTTCCGAGATGACAAATCCAATATTACACTGGAGATGCAGATGCTGATCGTCTCAAAATCTTTCTATCTAGAAATGAGTTTTCTGTCTTAAATGCAGTGTAGTGTGTCGGTTCAGTGCAACATGCCAACACTATGAGGAGCTGCAGCTCTCTCAAACCCAGGGATGCAAACACAGGTATGGTGAAAAAAGAGAGAACTATTCGAAGCAGAGAAAAAAACAACGTAATATACCATCTGACAAAGGCCTGTGCTATAATGCTTCAATTAACAGCTATTCTTTATAATATACTCAGATCAATAGGAGACAGAGATGTTAAGTTAGAAATCAAGGCTTTTTATTATTATTTACAGCAGGGGTGGGGAACCTTTTTCCTTTACATTGTTTCAACATCCTCCGAGGGCCGTACAATTTATTGAACTCAACCTCTGGTTAAAAAAACTAAAATCACAGCCCATTCATTTGGCCTTTCTCTCATTCTGTGCAAAGAAAAAGCAACCTCTTAATCCAGATATCTCACCATGACTCACGCATGCATGCACGTGCACGGTGTGGCATGACCACCAAAACAGAAAGATATGGACACAAGATGTGTGCAAATGTATTTAGTATCCTATCCATGTGAACATGATTTAAGTGGTGGGGGACCTAACCTCCTCTAGGGGGGTCCGGGGGCAGGAAAAAAAAAGTTAACTCGTCTTGACGTGAAGTAGTGATGATGATGACACGACGTCAGCAGCTCGCGCATCACAGAAGGTAAACAACACCGTAGAGTGAACGTGTGGAGCTCACACGATAGAGAAAACACACAAGATGAACAAATCTAATCCATCTAATTTACAGACGAACATTTCTGCTAAAGACCGCGCAAAGCAGTAGGCCTACCCCGATGTCTTGCACGAAAGTGGGGGGAAACTATTCTGCACCCCGTGCAACTGTGTGTTGGAGCATAAGAGAAAATCGACGGTGACGACCCACTTTGATTCATTCAAACATTAGAAAATGCTTTTTGCTGCTGCGGACAAGAAAGCCAAACAACTCACGTTCACCGAGGCATCAACCTCCAAAACCCTTTCGAGGGCTACAAGAAACGAGGTGAGTAGCCTACAAGATTGAAGCAGATAACGAACGAGTAAATGAAAACAGAATGAGGCAGAGAAGTGTGTGTGTGTGTGTGTGTGTGTGTGTGTGAGAGTGTGATTAAAATAGCCCAATTGCTTTTACAATAAATAAACAGAATGTGTTTAATTGAATAGTAAAGGGGTTTAATGTTAGTGGCAGGTTGTGTGTGAGAGAGAATAAATAAGACAGCCCTATACATAGATACATATATTCCCGCAATTTCACCGCATAAAATCACATAAAAACCCTGCATGTTTAATCGCATAATCAAGGATTTTTGCCCGCATTTTTCTGGAGGGTCTATTAACCTCACTGAGCTGAGGTTATTTGAGCCTCTCAGGAGAGAGCTCCAGGGATGCAAACTCATCAGGTATGAAAAAGGTGACAAGGATCCGAGCCCCCCGAACCCACGGAATATTGGCTTTAAAAGGAGGAATAACAGAGGATTTTAGCAGTCAGAACAACTAAAGCAGCAGTGTTAATACAGAAACGCTAAAGAGTCACATCTAATAGAAATATATAAAAGCATTTATTTTAATTGTGTAGCAGATCGCCACAGATCGCCACTGAGCTTACAACTAAAGACACAGCCACGCAAACACTGCGGCATGTGTACGGCTACTTATGGGTACTGCAATATTTGAAGAGCTGGAGCGGTGTTCCGGTGCTCTCAGTCAGCACTCCTTTCAGACGAGACATATACCACGTGAAGACACGTTACGCTCGTGTTGTGTTCAAGGAACCTGTCCTTGGCCAGGAAAAACAGGCACTCGCTTGTTTAATTATTTTGCGGTCTAGATTTCTTCTTCTTTTTTGAAGTGAGAAGTCGGACTGACTGAGAAGTCAGTCCTGACTGAGAAGTCAGTCCGACTGACGGACAGACTCCAAACCCCCCCCCCCCCAAAACGAAAACTCCACGAATTACACAAATCACCCAAATCAGCGTTAAAAAAGCGGGAGGTGCCGAAAAGCGACTAATTTGCATCACTGCAAACCATACAACATACTGCACTGTGACAGCTACTTTGAAATTCTCCTTTAATTCAGTTTTTCAAGTCCATACAATCATTGACACATCATATCAATATTCTCTTTTAGCCTTCTAGAGTTTACAATGAAAGCACTAATCGAAGTATTACATATTTTGTAGGAAATACAGAGGCAGGACTCACCGACCTTCAAACATACTATAAAATAAAGTATGAACATGACCGAGGTTATGGGGGTGCACCTCAATGATACTCAAACAAGGGGGGCATAGAACAAATTATAATAAAAAGACACAAAAATCCACTTGCTGACAAATGCTGGTCGTACTGGTGTAACATAGCATTTTTCTGTTTAAGTACAACCTTGGTTTTATTTGAGTACATTTGTTCATCAAATAAATTGCTGAGATCCTGCAACATGCTGACCCTGCTTCAAACAGCATGGTTATAAACCAGCTGGAGGCCCCCAGCTACTATGGGCCCCTATTAACCCTTTGATTTCTAACACTCTTTTCACATCAACATTGCCCCACATTTGACGAGGGGGGTGTTCGATTAATAATTAGTTTTTGCACAGTAAAACACTTCGGTCTTCTTAGTGATGACACTGCCTGGCCAGCTCCAGGGAAAGTGCCATGTTATTATTTAATCCCTCATTTAAACGAAATTTGAGATGCTATTTTTGTAACAAGACAAGAGAAACATCAATATCCTCATTAGAGTAACTCCCATGTGTGATGCATTTGGTAGCACAGCCGTTGAATTTAAATATGGCTCTTTTCAGGTAGCCTCGTCCACTGGAGATTCTGACCTATTCAAACGTATTCACATTATTTGAACGCTCCAAAGTTTGACAGTTGAGCAGATAATCTGAGAGATTTCTAGAGAGCTATGGAAACTATTAGATATGTTCGTTTTTCTCGCGTCCAGGGGAGAAAGTTTAAAATAATGAGAACAATGAGTCTCGACTAAAAGTTTCAAATTGGTTACTTTAATGTAGTAAAAGGCACGGTAGTGTTACAAACAGGAATCGTTCAATGGGAGGAACACAGCTGTTTGTTCCTCCGGAGATCAGGTGAAGAAGAGAACACGTTGAACTGTTATATAATCAGTTCTCGCTCCTCCCCCGCTGCCAGCTGCTATTCACTTCCGCTGTTGTTTCACCAATGTCCGATATCACACTTTACAGAGGATTTTTACATTGTATATTCAACACATGACCAAACACGCCTCTTCTCTACACATGCTCTTTCATCACTTTATTTATCTAATTTGAACGGCTAGAAAACGTTACGTTGCTCATGGTTCAACTGAGGTCAAGTTACTGTTAGTATTTCGGACATTACTTCCGGAAAGCTTTTCAAAATAAACACAGACTGGAGCCAAACCGGAAGTATTTTCACAATAAAAGCTTGACATCAGAGATTGTGCGAACATTTCTGTTTTTTCAGTATAAGTCAGCATTTTAAACTGATGGCATGTCTAGACTAAATTATGCCATAAAACATTGATTTAAATTACTAACAAAACTGTGGAAAAAGGTTAGTGAGACAACCTGTGCTGCTCTGGAGGCGACCGTGGCATTGTCTATTCTTAGGCTGCATCTAGACGGAGACGAAACGGAGAAAGAACCAAATTCGATATAAAAAAGTCTTCCGTCCACACAGTATCGCCTCATGAAACATGTCCATCCACACGAGACCGCTCGACCCGTACATATGCCGGGCCTGTAAGTGGCGCTGTTCTTCCACCACAAAATACACCAAAAGCAGCGAATAAGACCTCCAGAGCATGGTTGCCTGGTTGCCCTTCTGTTTATTCTCCACGGTGGATTCAGCGGTGACGCGGGGGTGAGCAGCAGAGGCAGGGCTCTGGCTGTTTCGGCGGCCTCTGTTTCTCTTTTTCTCCCTCCCCGAGGCGAGCGTGTGCTCCTGCTGTAAAAGGCAGGTGCACCGCAGATCTACCCACCTTGGGAGCTGTTATCGTTTGAGGGCTCAGTTTCCCCGGTTCCGTTACGGCCTCGTGTGGACGAACCGTCCATACGATAGAGAACTGCAGCAGATACAACCAGTTCTCATTCATAACACTCCGTTCGATGTCTCACTTTGGGATGCGCCTCATCGCGTAGCAAACAGAAGCATCAATCTCATTACGCCAATCCTGATTGGCAGGTGATCTTGACGTCAGCGTCAGGGAATCCACCCCCTATAAGTAGCTTGCGCTACGTCGCATGCGTCATTCAAAACACCTCTTCTCGCTTCAGAGCACATCTCGATATCGGTAGCCGGGCTAGCAGTCCACAGACTGAACCCAAAGCTAACTTTCGGTCGACGGGCGCTCGCCGGCTACTTTTCTGCTTTTGCAAGAAGACTGTTAATACAATCACACCAGTTAGTATTACAATCGACCTCGCCGTTTTTTCTTTTCTTCGGAAATACAAAAGGTAAGGTTTTGATTTTCAAGCTAGTAACACACCTGTTGCTAGCTTGCCTTCCCTCACTACCGACACCACGATAGCGAGGACGTTTTTTCATTTTCTATCTCACACCAGAGGAGAATAAGATTAAAAAGGGTATTAACACACCAGTTAATATTCTTCGAGAATAAAATCTACACCGTCGCTTTTTCTCCGGATTAACGACAGGTTGGAAAATATTTTTTTATCGGCAACATACCTCTTACGAGCGGGTCCTCTCCACGCCACCACCATGGCAAACAAGATGGACACGGCTCTCCCTCACACCAGAGGAGTCAGGGATTCGGAGGCTCGGCTCTGCTGCTGCGGGTTGAAAATATCAGGCACAGACTCACACCAGGTCTGCTCGTCCTGCCTCGGGCTGGAACACGCCCAGGAGGCTATCGACAACCCCGGCTCGTGCGGGCATTGTGCCCGTTTCACCATTAAGAGCCTCCATCGACGGCTAGCACGCCAAGCTAGCTTGTCAGGACAGGGACCCCCTCATGTCCGCTGATTCACCGGATGGCAATCAAGACACGGGGGCGTCCGCCATAGAGATTGAGCCCCGCACTGTGTCGGTCTGGAACAACAATGGCAGCTGCAGAACCGGAGTCCCGCGCCGCGTCAGGCTGGGACACGGTGGCGGCAAGAGACGCGAGAGCGGAGCCCCGCGCTATACCAAGCCGGGGCTCCCGGCTGGACCTCACCATGGTCTCGCCCGCGGAGGATGTCCTGGAGTTGGATTACGTGGAGGACGAAGAGGATGCCTCTGAGTTCCTCCTGTCCGACTCGGATGAGCAAGAAGACAATATCTTCATGTCGTCAGCTCAAGCTGCAAAGCCGGGAGCGATGGCTGCTCTCCCGGGCGATAGCACACCAGCTTCGCCCTGTCTGAGCATGGACCTGCAGGCCATGTGTCAACGCGCCGCGTCCAGGCTGGGCATCCCATGGCCTGAAATGGCCAAGGAGACCTCCAGGTCCCGCTACGAGGGGAAGAATTTGCCCCAAGCAGCGAGGACAAAGAGGCAGCTCCTTCCAGTCTTCCCGGAGATGATGGACGAGCTGTCGAGCTGTCCCTCCCTCCTCCCTGGACTGTGACGGTATGGAGAGGCTCGGCCTGCTCCGCATACCGCCCATGGAACCGCTGGTGGCAGCCCACCTCCAACCGAGGCTGGCTCCGACACCAAGCAGGAACCCCACGCTACCGGTGAAGGCAGACCGATTTCAGTCGACCATGACTGAACGGGCCTACAAAGCCGAAGCGTTGTCCGCCAGGGCACTGAACGTATCCTCACTGCTGACCGCCTACCAGGCGGAGCTCTGCGAGGATCTTTCAAGCAAACCTGGGCCGGCCGTGTGGGACGAGATAGCAGCGATCACAGACATCTGTCTCCATGTTCAACGCTGCGCCGTCCAGGCCACGGGCAAGGCAATGGGCATTATGGTGGTGCAGGAAAGAGCCAGATGGCTCAACCTCACCAACCTCCCAGACCGGGAAAAGGAAGATGTGCTTGATATGCCCATCGTTCCCGAGGGTATTTTCGGCTCCGCTCTCGTCTCGATGCAGCGGAGATGTGAAAAAGAAGGAGGACGAGGCCCTCCACCTCTGTCTCCCTCGAAGGGTCCAGCCGCTACCTGCAACGGTCCAGCGGCAGTCCTTCGCCCAAAATACCGAGACAGCAGAGGCCACAGCCCGCCCCGAGTCCCCAGCCCAGGCAGGAGACGAGGTCGAGCTGGCCGAGAAAATATCCGTTTCCGGGAGCAGCCGCTCAGGCGCAGCCAACCCAGGTTGTCGGCCACCAGTCGAGGAAGAAGAAGCGGGCGGCCTGACAGCCTCCTCTTCTCCCCTCGGTGACAGAGCTGGAAGTCCCCTGTTCCCCAGCTCCAGATGTGTTCCCGCTGCCTCGAGTGATGCCTCAACGGCATCCTCAAGTTCGCACAAACACATGTCACAATATTGTTTCTCGAATAAACCATTTTCCGCTGTCGCATCCAAGCTTCAAGCCAAGGGCGCATCTCAAAAAAATGAAAAGAAAAACAATAAAAACAATAAACAGTCTGTCAACTGTCCCTCTTTTGAGAGCAGCTACGGCCTCTTTCAAAAGGCGGATAATAGACGGGTCTGTGAAGGCACCACCGCCACGCGCATGCGCAGTGTCGATGGGGGTTGTCAACCTGGGGTACCACCGTGTTCAAACACTAGAGGGCCCCATAACAAAACAAATAGAGACTCAGAGGGTAAGAGACGTGACATCTCCGCTGGCTTTAAAGAGCGAACAGTGGAGGATGCTCACAACGTTTGCTTGGGTTTTCAAGACAGTAACACGGGGCTACAGGCTCCAATTCGCTGTCACCCCCCCTCGCTTCTCGGGCATTCTGTATTCACAAGCCCGAGGAGAGTCAGCCCATATTCTAGAGAGAGAGATTCTCTCACTACTAGAAAAGAAGGCTATATCTATAATACCCGCCGAGCAGAGTCAGAGCGGCTTTTATTCCAAGTATTTCCTCGTTCCCAAACGGGGAGGGAACGGAATTCGGCCAATACTAGATTTGAGAGCTCTGAACAAATATCTAAAAAGATACAAATTCAGAATGCTCACTCACACATCTCTGCTGCATCTCGTGCGACAAAACGAAAACAAAACGAAAGATGCGTATTTCCACATCCCAGTATATTACCCACACAGGAAATATCTGAGGTTCGCATTTCAGGGGCTCTGTTACGAATACAGAGTACTTCCCTTCGGTCTGTCTCTCAGTCCAAGAGTGTTTGTACGATGTACGGAAGCCGCGATAGCCCCGTTAAGACAACAGGGTATTCAAGATGCAAGATGGCGCCTGTGACGGCATGCCGCTCCCTGAGCTCTCTGCCTTTAGCTATCCTGTTTTTGCTTTATGTTTGTCAGAATGTCCCTGCTCTGCTTGTCTATGATCGCCAAGCTCTCCTCCACCTAAGACCCTCACTGCGGTTTATACTGCTGCCCAAACCTATACCTGGCAACCGTAAATCGACTCCCCCCCCTCTACTGTCAGATATTCCCACCTACCTGCTTCCCTGCATCCTGCCTCACCGAAAGCGCTTCAGACGACGGGGAAAGTGCGGTGGCGTGTTTGTCCATTAATTAGCACACCTGACGGCTGCTCCGCGCGGCGTTCAACACGCACATCTTCGTCAGCTGAGACGCTCTACACCTTCAGCCACCCCGGAGAGAAAACTCTGCATGGCTTTGCTAAACGCTAGGTCAATAGCTAACAAGACGTTCCTGTTAAACGACTTCTTCACCTCTCATGATCTGGATTTAATGTTCCTGACGGAGACCTGGGCCCACACCGGCGAGTATGTACCGTTTTCTGAACTTCTTCCTCCCGACTGTACTTTCTTTAGCTCCCCCCGTACCACCGGCCGTGGTGGGGGTTTAGCTTCAGTGTTTAAAGCTAATCTCCAATGCCGCTTGCTTCACCCAGTAACCAGCTATTCTAGCTTCGAGTTACAGCTTTTTGAATTGAACCCAGCCTCGCCTATACTCTGCGCAGCCGTGTATCGTCCGCCAAAGTATAATAATGATTTTATAACTGACTTTGCTGACTTTCTGTCCGGGATCATGGTGAAATATGATCGTGTATTGATCTGCGGAGACTTTAATGTCCATGTGTGCTGTGAGTCTAAACCTCTGGTTAGGGATTTTTTTAAACCTCCTCGACTCTTTCGGTCTTATTCAGTCCGTGGCTGGTCCAACACATGATAAAGGACACACCTTAGATTTAGTATTATCGTTTGGATTGTCTATCTCCGTGGATGAAATCTTTGTAGGAACGCGTATCTCAGACCATTTACCGGTTCTGTTTACAACCTTGATCCCTTCTGCAGGAGTCGAATTACGTGCTCCTGCGCGTCGTCTGCGTTCAATTAACCCCTTGACTGCCTCACAGTTTTCAGATGCCTTTAATACTTATCCGATTTGTAAATTAGAGGTGAACTGTGCTCTTAGTGCGGATGAGCTTATCTCTTTGTTTGATTCAACATGCACACTAATACTGGATTCCGTTGCTCCTTTTACGCTTAGACGCAACAAAGTTCTCTCAGAGCCGTGGCTCAATGATTGTACTCGTGCTTTTAGACGCGCCTGTAGGCGTGCAGAGAGAAAATGGAAAAAGGATAAACTTCATGTCTCCTTAGAAATTCTTCGTGCCTGCCTTTCCGATTATCAGACGGCAGTCAAAGCAGCCAAAACAGAGTATATTTCTCTGTTAATCTCCAAAAACTGCCATAAACCTCAAGTTCTTTTTAATGTCCTCAACTCGATCATTAATCCTTGTGATGCTTCTCCAATTGTGCCATCAACTACTCTCTGCGAGTCATTTCTTGAATTTTTTATGGAAAGGGTATCTGCCCTCAGGCTGGCCCATACTGGTGTTGCCCCAGATCCTGCTCCCTTTCTGTGCCCTGCTGTTCTCGATCATTTTGAGCCTGTGTCTCTCTCTTTTCTCTCGGATGTGGTCAATCATCTGCGGCCGATGAACTGCAGCTCAGACAGCATTCCCTCTCGCTTTCTCAGAGATGTCTTTGAATCAGTTGGAGCAAGTGTTTTATTGCTTGTAAACACTTCTCTTAGCTCAGGATGTGTCCCAGCTGCTTTCAAACATGCCGTGGTTAAGCCACTACTTAAAAAGAAAAATCTTGATCCCTCCATAATGGCAAATTTCAGGCCCATCTCCCAGCTACCCTTTTTATCTAAAGCCCTGGAGCGAGTAGTCTACGCCCAGCTGCAGTCGTTTTTAATCACGCACGGCATCCACGAAAAGTTTCAGTCTGGCTTTAAACCTATGCACAGCACTGAAACAACCCTTTTAAGAGTTTTTAATGATCTGCTCCTCGCCGCCGATTCAGGCAGCACAGCTGTTTTGGTGATGTTAGACCTGACAGCTGCCTTTGACACAGTGGACCATAGTATCCTGTTGTCACGGCTTGAACAGTCCGTAGGCATTACAGGCTCTGCCCTTGCATGGTTCAGGTCTTATTTGACGGACCGTAGCTTCTCAGTGCAGTTAGGTGCCTTCTCCTCTGCCACAGCCCCTCTTACTTGTGGGGTTCCCCAAGGCTCGATTCTGGGCCCCATCCTTTTTCTATTGTACATACTGCCCCTAGGTTCAATTCTCACAAAACACAATATCCCCTTCCATTGTTACGCTGATGATGTACAGATTTACCTGCCTCTCAATCAAAATGCCAACTCACTACAGCAATTGAAGGACTGCCTAACAGAGATTAAATCCTGGCTGAGCCAAAACTTCCTCACCCTTAATGAGAGCAAGACCGAGGTTATCTTTTTTGGACCCCAACCAACAGTCTCCCCGGTTGACATTCTGGGCTCCCCCAATACAAATATCCTCCCCTCTGTCATGAACCTTGGAGTGACCTTCAATAGCGCCTTTAAATTTGATAAACAGGTCAGCACTGTAGTCAAGACCTGCTTTTTCAAAATACGACTATTGGCTAAGACCAAGTCGTTTTTATCTATTAAAGACCTAGAAAGGGTTATTAACGCCTTTGTTACCTCGAGACTGGATTACTGCAATGCTCTGTATGTGGGTATGGACCAGGCCTCAATTAGACGCCTCCAGTTAGTTCAGAATGCAGCTGCACGTCTTCTCACTGGCCATAAAAAGCGTGACCATATTACCCCCATTCTGGCTTCATTGCACTGGCTTCCAGTACGGTTCAGAATAGATTTTAAACTCCTTTTATTCGTTTTCAAAGCCCTAAACGGGCTGGCTCCTGCCTATATAGCCGAACTTCTCCATCGCTACACCCCAGGCAGAGCCTTAAGGTCGGCTGACCAGCTGTTGTTGATAGTGCCTAAGACTAGGCTTAAAACCCGAGGGCATCGAGCTTTTGCAGCGGCTGGCCCTAGGCTCTGGAATACTTTGCCCCTCCATGTGAGGTCTGCCCAGACCCTGGGGTTTTTTAAATCAACACTTAAAACTCATTTTTTCTCTCTGGTTTTTGTTTAATATTATTCGAATATAGGAATAGTAGATATGATTACTTAAAATATAGTACCTTATATTTCACCATGTAAATTACTTCTTTATCCATTTTTGGATCTCTGCAGGGTTTATTTTGAACCCAAATCCCCCCCTTGGGGCTTGTCCCTCCCTGTCTCCCTCTGCCGATCTAAGGTCTGGCAGAGGGGGATGGGGTACAGAGTCGCTTAGACAGGCGGGGGAGTGCATCTGACGAAGAGATAGGTTGTTGTGCTCCCTATCTCTGTTTCTTATCCTACATTTTCACCCTGAACTAGAGGGAAAGCGTTCTTGGACGCCTTTTCAGCTCTGTTTCCTACTATATTCTTCCTACCCCGTTTACTTTGAACTATTCTAGGAGAGTGTGTTTACGTTGACTCGTTGGGCCTTTCCTCCTGTCCTTTTTTGTTCCCCAGTACTTTTCTTTAAATCTCAATCCAGGAGAATGCATTTAGGCCTCTACTACTGCCTATTCATTGTTGTCCCTCTTCACCAGTATCGCCTGTCTTCTTTTTCATAATTCTTTCCACCCTATTCCAAGGGGAAGCATTGTGGTGCCTTTTCATTACAGTTTCTGGCTTTGTATTTCTTCACCTCTGACTCGTTTTAACATTTACGAGGAGTGCATGTACGTAGCCACGTTGTGCCTCCCTTCCTCTGTTTCTGGCTTTTCTTTTCATACCCTTGTTTCTCATATAAGAGAAGAAAAACTATTCTAAATTCACTTGTACACTTGAGGGGTCAGACTTGATAGATTGCGTGGGGAGGTTCAGGAGATCTTTCTTTAGGGTTATCAAGAATAACTTTTATCCAATGACCTTTTCCCTCTCTGTCTGTGTCTGTGTATTCTCTTGTTTCAGATTAACCCAGCCAAATCTCTTTTTCTTGTTTTTTCTTATCTATATCTACGCCGGGTTCCGGAGTCGAGGCTGATCGTCTTGCAGTAGTCCTGTGCCCTTGATCCTCTATCCTGAGCTCTGGATTAAGTCGTGGACTTTCGGGTTGTGGCTGAACCTATTCGCTGCGGTCCTGCCTGGGTCGTGTCGTGCTGCTTCCCTGATGGCTTCCACAGGATTGTAGCTGACATCTTCGTGGATTCATCTTCTTATTACAGACACACGCATTTCCTAAACATTCGGTCTATAGGCTGTAAAATGTATTATCTCTTCGATTTACACACCGCATTTCTTGCACGTCTGTCCGTCCTGGGAGAGGGACCCCTCCTCTGTTGCTCTCCCTGAGGTTTCTCCCATTTTTTCCCCTTTAAAACTGTGGGTTTTGCGCGGAAGTTTTTCCTTGTACGATGTGAGGGTCTAAGGATAGAGGGTGTAGTTTTTCTCATATTGATACTCTGAACAATCTGTGCTGTTGTATTTGCTGCAAAGTGTCCCTACTGTAGGCTATTTTTATTATGTACAGCACTTTGGCTCGACCAAAAATCGCTTAGAAATGTGCTATATAAATAAAACTTGATTTGATTTGATTCGCCTGGCAACCTACCTGGACGACTGGCTGCTTCTCGCACAGTCGGAACAGGAGGCTATTACGCAGACAAATGTCCTCGTAAAACACCTGCTCAACCTGGGTTTCATAATAAACACAGAGAAGAGCATGTTGTGCCCAGCCCAGACTGTACTCTTCCTGGGTCTACACCTGAACTCTGTGCCCTTTACAGCCCGCCTGTCAGCAGGAAGAGTGAAAGCTTTCAGAGCTTGTCTCGCTCATTTCCAGCTACGCAAACATGTTCTCTTCAGATCATGTCTGCGGTTACTGGGGCTCATGGCGTCAGCCATCCTGGTCATACGACTGGGACGCTTACACATGAGAGAGTTTCAGCGCTGGGTAGCCACCCTCAGACTAAACCCTGCGTGTCATGGCGCGCGGAGAGTGATGGTCACTGTGAAATGCGTAATGGCACTGCGCCACTGGCTGCACCCGACTTTTCTAGTACGGGGCGTGCCTATGGGTGCTGTCCTTTCACGGAAGGTGGTCACCACGGACGCATGTCTGACGGGCTGGGGAGGTATTTACGAAGGTCGACCGGTGAGGGGTCTCTGGAGCAGAGACCTCCAGCGGGCGCACATAAATTACCTGGAGCTTTTAGCGGTTCCTCACCCTGAAACGCTTTCTGCCTTTTCTCAGAGGACACCATGTCCTCGTGAGGACAGACAACACGACCACAATATCGTATATAAACCGACAAGGGGGTTTGCATTCTCTCCAGTTACACATGCTGGCACGCAAACTGATCTTGTGGAGCTGCGGTCGTCTCCTCTCTCTGAGAGCGACGCACGTACCAGGTGTGATGAACCTCGGGGCAGACCTGCTGTCCAGAGGTGTACCACTATATGCAGACTGGACTCTACATCCAATGGTTGTGAGTCAGCTGTGGGTGCGTTACGGCCGAGCCGCGGTAGATCTGTTCGCATCAAAAGAAAACGCTCAATGTCAGCTGTTCTTTTCAATGCGCGATCTAAACGCACCGTTAGGCGTGGACGCGCTCGCACACGTTTGGCCTCCGGTCCTTCTGTACGCGTTCCCAACCCTGGCTCTGATACCCCCAACTCTGGCCAGAGTGAGAGAACAGCGCCACACAATGATCCTGATAGCTCCGCACTGGCCTGCAATGTACTGGCTGGCGGAGATTTATCAGTTGCTGTGCGGTCAGCCGTGGCAGCTCCCCCTGCGCAGAGACATACTGTCTCAGGCAGGCAGTAAAGACGATCTTTCACCCACACCCGGAGCGCATGGCCCTATGGGCCTGGCCCGTGAGTGGTACAATCTGAATATAGTGGGTCTCCCGCAGAAGGTGATAAACACTATTCAGATTGCAAGAGCTTCCTCCACCAGGTCTCTTTATGACTGTAAGTGGAGGGTGTTTGAGGAATGGTGCCTTCAAAAAGGGCACACCTCTTTTCAATGTCCTGTTGGGGTGATTTTATCATTTCTACAGGACCTAATTGATAAACACAGAGCTTTTTCTACAATCAAAGTATACCTGGCTGCTATTGCTGCATGCCATGTGGGCTTTGAGGGTAAGACGGCCAGCCAACATCCTTTGGTCTGCCGTTTTATGAAGGGAGCTCGCAGGCTCCTCCCTGTTTCCAGGTCACTGGTGCCCTTGTGGGACTTGACAGTGGTTTTAGATGGGCTCACTCGAACCCCATTTGAACCCCTGGAAGAAGCTGACATGAAGCACCTGTCACTGAAGACAGTGCTGTTACTGGCCCTGGCATCCGCCAAGCGAGTCAGTGACATTCATGCGCTATCTGTACATCCTTCGTGCACTCAGTTCGCCCCAGGGCAAACGAGAGTGTTGCTGAAGCCCAACCCTGCCTTTGTACCTAAGGTGGTGGGTTCATGTACTCCAATTGAGATTGAGGCATTTCCTCCGCCGCTGTGTTCCTCCGGGGAACAGCGGCCGAATTTGCTGTGTCCAGTTCGTGTTTTACGCACTTATATGGACAGGTCAAAAGAGTTTCGTTGTAATGACCAACTCTTCATATCCTGGGCTAACCCTCAGAAGGGCAAGCCCGTTACCAAGCAACGGCTCTCCCACTGGATTGTGGAAGCGATTGCTTTGGCCTATACGAGTCAGGGTTTGCAGGCACCATCAGCCCTGCGTGCTCATTCGACTCGTGGTCTGGCTACATCCTGGGCTTTGTTCAAGGGTGTTTCCATCCAAGACATTTGTGCAGCAGCGAGCTGGTCCTCGCCGCTCACTTTTGTCCGCTTTTACAGGCTAGACGTCTCTGCTCCTAGTGTGGCCCGAGCAGTGCTGGGCACCTTGTTGAGTCAGAGCTCTACCTGTTAAGTTCTGGTTGGTTTGGTGATTTTCGAGATAAGCTCGTCTGGCAATACGGGAGCTTCAATATCCCATAGTGAGACATCGAAAGGAGTGTTACGAATGAGAACTATAGGTTACTTACGTAACCCCAGTTCTCAGAGTAACATGAAGTGAGATGTATCACCAGACGGCCCTCCTTGCTATGGTGAAGCAAGAAGAGGTGCTTATTTTGAATGACGCATGCGACGTAGCGCAAGCTAATTATAGGGGGTGGATTCCCTGACGCTGACGTCAAGATCACCTGCCAATCAGGATTGGCGTAATGAGATTGATGCTTCTGTTTGCTACGCGATGAGACATCTCACTACATGTTACTCTGAGAACTGGGGGTTACGTAAGTAACCTATAGTTTTGTGTCCGTGTGGACGGGGCCTCAGCCTCCCTATATCCATCCAGGGACGCCACTCTATCCCCCCCACCATCTGGCCCCCACAGACAACGGGGAGATATCACTATGATAATGCAATATGAGATAGTGCTGCAGTGGGTTTCTTTCAGATATGTAATTAAACAAATTGAAACTCAGTTAATGAAACAAATTAGGTTACTAAAATAAATACCAACAAATATTAAGAAATGAAATAAAAACAGCGTTTGGCTGCATTATTGATGTATTTATTACACCAAACTAACTGTAACTAAGACACAAACTCAAACAAAAAACAATAATGGTATTTTAGTTTTTTGTGCGCTATGACTTTATACTGAAGTGAAAAAGTTCAAATCATGTCTTTGTCTGCCCCCCCATAGTAAAATGTGTCTAGAACCAACACTGGTACCCCATGCATGCATATCCACAGACACCCACACACACCCACGGTACGTGAATCATTTTAGAAGTTATGTCCCTTTTTGCTTTTTGACCTCACCGCCACAGTCCCTTTTTTGCCATATGGTATGAAACAAACACTCCACACATGCACATGCCAAGGGTTAGCCTCCTAGAGTGGAAACTGGTACGCGGGGTGGGAAATGTTTGTGGAACCAACAGAGCATATGGCCCTTTAGCATTTTCCCACTCTGGCTCTCTGATGTGCACTAATTCATGTGTTTTAATAACTCTGCCAACTGCTATCTAGAAAATAGAACGAGAGGCTCCAGATAGAGTCCATTGTGAGTTCAATGTTTTTATCTCATGTCCTCTCATTCTGTTCCTGCCCACTATTATAAGAAGGTCAGACTGTTCCAGTCCAGCTTGTTCCTGCACTAATTGGGTCCATTTTACTCTGGTGCTTGCAGCCATGAGTCCATGTCGCAGTGTGATTTGTCTTCATAATTTTACAGCATCGAAGCGAAACTGCTCCACATTACCATGCCTCTCATTTAAAACAATCCAAACAATGCCTGATGAGGAAATCCATCTTCATCTTTAAATCCTCTAAGTTAACTGTGAGAGCCAGAATTGAATCTCTAAAAGGATTCCCGGTCCAGAACACACTCTGACATCACAGCGCTAATGCACACCGTCACTTGTGTAAATAGATTTCACATCAATCCCTGCCGGGTGTTGACTGACTATCAAGCAGCGCTGATGTTGCAAAAAATCACAGTGGTCATAAATAGTTTAGAGGGATGAGGAGAGGTTCAACTATTATTGGTATTGTCAGAGAGAACAAGATGTGATTAAAGGGAGCTCTCTGTAGAATGCAGAGTCAGAGGAGGAGCTGGTTAGGAGGGTTACTGTAAAAAATAAAATAAAATCAGCAACCTAATCTGAGTATTAAATGTACAGTATGTACTCTGATTACTTTCCTTTACTTTTGGATGACCTCAATATCAAATGCAATGCACATAAATAAAGAGGAAAGAAAAAACAATCAAATGTTTTCTATTAAAGTGTATTATGTAAGACAACAGAACAAAATATTTAGTATCAAAATGTGGCCTAGAGAAAAGTGACAAATGCTGGTTGAGTTTAATACAATAATTAAATACAGTATTCTTGGTTCAGATCAGGTGTTCACCAAATGCAATTTTTGTTTCTTTTTTTATAAATAAAGAAGATTACAAGTAGCCTTAATGAGTAGCCAAACAGAATAATCAATTAGCAGTACGCCTACCTATAATTACATCGAATATTTGTATTTGTAATGTAACATTGTAATCCTGATTGTAATCCCCACTTTTTTTCAAAAAATGTACCAGTAATCTGAGTACATCTTTTTTTAAATGTAACTGTAAGGGAATAAAGTAACCTTTTTTTGTATCCTGATTACGTAATCTTGTTACATTACCCAAGCCTGGCTGTATGACAAGTCATTGAACTTAAGTTTTCTGATATAGTGAGTTTGTATTTCTTTTAGACTGTTTATAAGAGGTGGTCCCCCATTTGATTGTCAGGTATGGTTTTGAAGCCTTCAGTTTCGCTTTTGGCCGTGGCCATCTTGTTTTTTTTTAACAACACATTTTGAGGATATAAAAATGTAACTTTGATAAAGTTAAAACTAGGGATGCACCAAATTATCGGCCGAAAATGGTTAAAAATCACCGAAAAAATAACACCGAATGTCAGAGAACAAGGGTTACGTTAGTAACCTAACGTGTTGTTGTGATGCCGTAAGTACGGCGCGCGACCATGCTCGCGGCTGGCTCACAGCCAACATGTCTGCCGCTTGGAGATATTTCCAAATATCAGAGAAAGAGTCGCGGATTGCGATATGTAAAACGTGTTCAGCTGATTACTCCACCACTTAAAATCAAAACACCCGGACAAATATGCGGAGTATGAAAAAATCACGAGCGCACAGAAAAAAGCAGCACCCCAACTCCTTCTGTGGCGGACCTTTTTGAAAAGGTAAAAAAGTTTCCCAGTGATGGTCCCAAGGCAAAGGGCATTACTCGGAAGTTAATGGAATGCATCGCCATGGATGATCAACCGTTTTCTGTCGTACAGGACGTTGGATTTCGTAGGCTTATTGAGCACATTGAGCCACGTTATTCCTTGCCTAGCAGACGGCACTTAGCAGACGTGTGCTTACCTGAACTGTACAATGTCGTTGCTAATCACATCCATGAGCTCTTGGCTACAGATATTACAGCCATCAGCTTCACGACAGACATATGGAGCTCAGACGTAAGCATCACCAGTATGCTCAGTCTAACTGCACAATGGATCGACAAGGATTTTAAACTGCAAAAGATTCTGCTGCATTCACAAGAGTTTAGGGGGTCTCATACAGCACAATCCATCTCCTTGGTATTCGCCAATATGTTCGACACATGGCATATCGACCGACCTAAAGTGCACGCAATAGTCAGTGATAACGCAAGAAATATGACGAAAGCTATGGAATTAGGCAATCTGAGTGGAATACGCTGCATGGCCCACACTCTGCAATTAGCTGTGAACGAGGGAGTGTTGGGTCAACGCAGCGTAAAAGATCTGTTGGCCGTAAGCAGAAAGGTTGTTGGTCACTTCGAACATTCTCAACTGGCCTATTCTCGCATAGAGCCAATACAAGATGAGCTTGGAGTAACAACGAAACGGTTCCAACAAGATGTGAGTACACGGTGGAACAGTACTTATTATATGCTGGAAAGCCTCTTTGCTCAAAAGCGAACTTTGACTACATACAGCACAGATCATGATCTCCCTGCATCATTCACTCCAAACCAGTGGATCTTAATGGAGAACATTCTCTCCATTCTTGCCCCATTTGAACAGCTAACTAGAGAGTAGGGGTGTTGAAATTAATCGTTTCTACAATGCATCGCGATGCGGTTGCTTCCTGATTTTACGGCCGCGATTTTACAATAACGTTTTTCTTTCTGTCACTTTAATAACAAATCGGTCAGTGACGCAGAGATCAGGGAACAGACGTGACAACGGCACAGCAGCACCAAACACGGAGCAGTCTGCTTTATCCACCAACACAAGAACACCAGTCCAGAACCAACAGCAGAAGAACCCGCTCTGAATCAGTCCGTGTCGCTGCGGCTCAGAGACACAGGGATTTATGTTTTAAAGAAATACTGGCGTTACAATCATGTCAGGTTTTTGGTGGATTTAGTTAAGTGTTGGATTGCAGAGTATGAATGTCCTCTTGCTATTTTCAGACGATACGCGTGTAAAGTTTGTGAAGGCAGGAGGAAAAAGCTTCCGCGATCACCGTCTCCTCTCTGCTGCTCCAAGCCCGTCCCCTCCCTGAAAATAATGAGTGACAGGCTGATAGTAACCTGATAGAAACTTTATTATTCACTTAATCACTGAATGAGATATGATGAAGCTAACTTAATCTCATACATTCATGGGATTTATGTAACAGTAAGACAGAGAATGTAAGTGTGCACCCACATGCACTATTTTTGTTTTATATGCTGTTGTAAATACTCCTGTTGTCTGCTGTGTTCAGACTCAAGTCATGTGTGTGATGCCACATTCAGGACCTTCAGTGTCCTTTCTTTAACAGAAGACCGTAGCTAGAAGCTGCATCTAGACCGCAGAAGTATAGTTTTTAGTTTTTGAGGATGGAACAATTTCACACACAGATACTGTATAGGGATGCTCGAGCTATGCAATTGATTTATTTTGGTTTATAAATTAATGTCAAGACATTTATGTTATTGATTTCTGAAGCACTTTCTAAATAATAAAAAGGGAGTTCATATGTATTTACTGCATGTATTCATTGATGAAAAATAAGCCATGTGCAGTAATATAGAAAATTGAGGATGCAACGCATTGGTATGAATCGTGATGCATCGTGATGCATCGGGATATCGAATTGAATTGAATCGGTGACAGGATAATCGTAATCGAATCGAATCGTGAGACCAGTGAAGATGCACAGCCCTACTAGGGAGATTAGCTCATCTGACGCATCGGTGGCAGACGTCATCCCTTTACTTGCGGCTCTAACGCGTCTTCTAAGGAAAGAGGTTGAAACGGACCGTGGAGTAAAAACTATGAAAAGTACACTCTTGGAGTCTGTCAACACACGTTTTGCTGATATCTACTCTGATCCCCTGTACTGTATCGCGACTGTACTTGACCCGCGATATAAAGATCATTATTTTGATGCGGGGAAAAAGCAAAGCGCACGAGACATGATCCAGGCTGTGTTGGATAAGGAGAACCCACGAGAGGAGGCTGCTGCGCACAGCACAGGAGACGTGACGCAGACCACAGAAAAAAGGGCTCGTCTGTCTACAGCAGAGGAGGAGGAGGAGGAGAGGGGGCAACCACCCTCGTTGTCTGATATGTTCAACGAGATCATGGAAGAGAATACTACCCCAAATAGGTAGGCTACTCTGTTCTGACTTGGTTACTTACTGTACTATGTGCTACTGAATGTGATATTTATTAGTACTGTATGTGCTGCTATGTAATAAACTCTTAATCTTGTAATTTTTGTTGACATGTCAGATGATTTTATTTGTCTGCCAAGTGATCTGGCATGCGTAAATAAATTTGACTAAATGTTCATTATGCACTGTCCCTATTTTAAATAAAATCTTATTCTCTCAAACCTCTCAAATGCCAGGCTGGTGACAAGCTCAACCGCTCAACAGTTAGATGATTATCTCTCAGAAGTACCCATCCCCAGAAGCGAGAACCCTCTTGGATACTGGAGAAAGAAACAAGACCGCTTTCCTGACCTGGCCAAGGTGGCACGCAAGTATTTGAGTGCTCCATGCACAAGCACTGACAGCGAGAGACTGTTCAGCGCTGCCTCTCATGTGCTTGATAAGAAGAGGAACAGACTTATGGCTGATAAAGCAGAGAAGCTACTGTTCATTAAAAAGAACCTCCCACTTTTCCTTAATAAGTAGACAAGGCTGGCTTATCATAGGCTTCTCATAAGCTTATCTATAGTTCTACATGTCTACTATATACCCACTTTCCTGAACAATTTTCATTGTGAGCTCAGGTTATCATTAGGGGGAAATGGCAGCACAGTGTTCAATATATTGTACTTTCGGTATCTAAATGATACAATGTTGTTTACATTGCTCATGAGGACAGACCACCTTATTTGCAGATTCTTGAAATTGTAATTTAATTTGTTTTTGATTGTGGATTTTGTATCCAGTTTTCACTTTATGTATCTTTATACAATGTTTGTGTTTACTACTTTGCTTATGAGGACAGACAGCCTTATTTACATTCATGTGGATTTATCCAGTTTGCACATTTGTATGCATGCACTTATAGGTGCATTTGTTGTTGTTGAAGGCCTGGCTGTTACAGTCTTTGTTTACACTGTTTTGTTGTAGGCCTACTGGCCTAGATGTTTATGCAGTTTTAAAGCACCTTGGCTTTGTTCTGAATGCACTTTGTTGTAGTTATCCTACAGACAAAAGAAAATGCACTTGACTTGGAATTAATGTACTGTATGCATTCAAAAGTGCTGAATAAATGTTTTATGGACCCATAATAGTGATTATTATTTAAGTTAAGTTTTGCCATAATCATGTCTTTTTCCATAATCAGGTAGCTGAACAACATTGGTAAAAAGGTATACATTATATATATATTTCTATTAATCATTTTCGGCATTCGGTTTTCGGCCAACCGTTTCCTATTTTCGGTATCGGTTTCGGCCAAGAATTTCCCATTCGGTGCACCCCTAGTTAAAACGCTGCGAAATGGGTTAAGGCAGTGGTTCTCAACCTTTTTACACCAAGTACCACCTGAGCAAATAGTTGGCTCTCCAAGTACCCCCATATGACCAATGTTAAAATACAGTCTATGCACAGTTCATGCAGGACTCGGAGGCAAATGTATTCATAATAACATTATTTATTGTCAGCAACAGCTACATGTACAAAGGGCAGTCTCTCTCTCTCTCTCTCTCACTCATCACTCACTCACACACCACAAGTGAGAACATAAAGAACAAAATAATAACTTATTCTCACAACAAATGACAACTGTACAGTACAATCATACACACACACTCAATTACATTACATTACATGTTGTCCCTCACTCCATCATCAAGGGTCAGAAAACTCTCTAAAGCAGGGAAAGCTGAAACATCTCCTGCCTTGACTTTGATTTCGAATAACTCCAACTTTTTCAGCATTGTGTTGATTTTGTCCTGCACATCAAACACATTGATGGAGAGTCCCTGTAGTCCCAAATTCAGGTCGTTTAAACGGGAGAAAATGTCTGACATGTATGCCAACTGACTGAGCCACACTGTATCATCAAACACATCTGATAAGGGGAAGTGTTTGTCCTGTAAGAAGACTTGGACTTCTCTGTGCAATTCAAAAAGCCTTGAAAGCACGTTCCCTCTTGATAGCCATCTTACTTCTGTATGGAGCAGAAGTTGGACATGCTCGCTGCCCATCTCATCACAGAGCACTTGGAATAGGCGAGACTGCATCGGTCGGGCCTTTGTGAAGTTCACACTCTTCACAGCAGAGTCCAGCACAGACTTCAAGCCATCGGGCATCTTCCTCACCGCCAGCGCCTCCCGGTGGATGCTGCAGTGTGTCCATCGCATCTCCGGTGCGACCTCTTTGATCCGAGCTGCTACTCCGCTGTGGCGGCCAGTCATAGCCCTCGCGCCGTCTGTGCAGACTCCAACACACTTTTTCCATTCAAGTCCATTCTCTTGCACAAACGCGTCCAGGAGCTGGGATATGTGCTCAGCTGTTGTTCTGGTCTCCAGTGGTTGACAGAACAGAAAGTCTTCCTGAGCTGCACCATCATGTTCATATCTGACATAAACCATCAAATTGGCCAAATCTGCAACATCAGTAGTCGTGTCCAGCTGGATGGAATAATAGCTACTGCTTTTAATGCGCTCAATCAATGTATTTTTAACATCCTCTGCCATCTACACTATTCTCCGTGACACAGTGTCATTTGAAAGTGACACCAAATGTAACTGTTTGGCAGCCTTCTCGCCACACATGATTTCTGTCATTTCTTTTGCGAGTGGGAGACAAAGTTTTTCGCCAATTGTGTGTGGCTTACTGGCTTTTGCAATGCGGAGGCTGGCACGATAAGAGGCTTTCTGGGCCTTGGCTATGGGTGTACAGCTGGATTGGATCGTTGACTTGCACATATTCAGTAGATCACATTTTCTTGTAAAGAATTCCCCTGGCTTGTCTTGCAGGTGGGCGTGTTTAGTTGTAAGGTGCCGTTGGAGGTGCGATGGTTTCATAGAATTATTACTTAACACTTCACCACAAATCACGCACTGTGGTCTGGGCTCATTATCTGTCCCACTGCAGCTGAATCCAAATTTAATGTAACCCTGGTTGTATTTCCGAACTGGTTTGTGTCTCTTTTTTATGGACTCACTTGCGCTGCTGCTGATGGAGTCACTCGCAGCTACGTTAGCAGCGTTAGCACTGGGCGGCGTTGTGGCTGTGCATATCACTGTTGCGTTGCTGGCGGAGCCTGCGCTTGCGCTCGCTTGACTGTCCTCCTCCTCATTCACTTGTTCCCTTTCGCTAGTAATGTTCTCCTCTGTACCTCTTTTCCGTATACCTCCCGTTTTGAGCCACGTTTTTAGCATAATTCAGCTTTCTTCTTTCTTTCATAGCTTGCTTGCAACATTCTAATCGTTCGCGGGTAGTATGGTCGTCATAGCAATGCCAGAAATACATTTAAAACATTTTTTCGTTTCTAAATCAAAAAATCTATCTCAAGCTTATTTTCATTCGTTGTAGTATTTTGATGGTATGATTTATTTTTTAATTACTGTAATTCAATCAAGCCTCAAACTGATGGCACTTGTCCCTATAGCCTGTTTTAAATGGAAGTTGTCTGAGGTCCTTACCACCAGCTGCTCTTGCAGTAATAAGTAGTGCACCTTTCTTACTGTCCCAAATGTGCACAATGTAGTGACAGATTTTCGTCTTTTTGTTTACTTAATTGTGTTTTCTTTATTTTTTACGTCTGTGTTATGTGTAAGATAAAGGTTAAGGTTAAATTAAATAAATAAATAAAAAAATAATATATATACATTTTTTTTATATTTCAGATTCCTCCGTGTACCACCTAGCGGGAGCTCGCGTACCAGGTTGAGAACCACTGGGTTAAGGTATTCAGAAGGAAACACAGAGAGTACCCAGACACTGTGGAAGTGCCTTACTTTTACATCTATTTTAAAAGGGACCATTACTGAATAAATCAACATACATATTAAAAAAGACTATCTGCAGCTTTTCCGGAGTCATTTCTTATGATTACCTACCTACCTACAGGAACTGCTAACCAGAAAACATTCCCATACCTCATGCACACTCAGGTCAGACAGCTCCAATCTCCTGGCTGTTCCGCAGACAAAACTGGTCACCATGGGAAACCGTGCTTTCTCCTCCCTGGGTCCACGTCTGTGGAATCAGCTTCCAGAGAACATACGGGCCTCTGCATCACTCTCAGTTTTTAGGAAATGCCTCAAGACCCACCTGTTCCGCACCGCATTTTACTGACTGTCCTTTACTTTATTTATTTATTTTTAAACCTTGTTAGAAATTAAAATCAATGTTTTATGGCATCATTTAGTTAAAACATACCGTCAGTTTAAATGCTGTTTTATACTGAAAAACTGAAGTTGTCTGAAGTCAAGCTTTTATTCTGAAAATCCTTCATCTCCGGTTAGCATGTAGCATGAAGCTAATGTTCGTTTTCTTGTAGAAGTGAATTGATAAGCGAAATGACACGGAGTGTTCCACACTGAAACCTACTGATTTTAACGCTACAACCAGTGGCGAGCCGTGACTTTTATACCTAGGCCCTCTGACCCCCCCCCTTCCCTCAAAAAATTATTATTATTACGTCACACCGTATACTTCAGCGGAATATCAAAACAGCGGCCCGGGGTGCAAAACGCATCAATGACAGCGACCCTCTACCACACAAAACAACACCATTTATATAAACACCTATCATGACAGGGCACCCACAGCCAAGTAACAATTACAAATGAACTAAGTCGGCACGGCGGCACACATTGAAAATGACTTAGGCCTAGCTTTGATGATCAAATCACTTAAACACAAAGTCCATCCTCCTGTCCTTTTGGATGAAGCACTTGATGGTGGGTCATTCAGCTGATCCTTTGCCACTCCAATTTATCATTGTAACTCAATCTTGAAAATGACTCGGTTAATCATTTTGCAAACAATGTCATCACTATCACTGAAGTGAGCCATCATGAACGAACGTATGCTAATCATAAATCTATCGATCATAAATCTATCGATTAGATAGTAGCCGGGCGCTTGCCGGCTACTTTTGCTTCGCACGAAGATTACATTTATTAACACACCAGTTAATATTAAAATCTGCCCCGCCGTCTTTTCTTTTCTGGATAACGGTAAGGTTTTGATTTTTCTTTCAAACGGTAACATACCTGTTACTAGTTTGTCCCTCCACGCCGACACCCCGGCAAACGAGGATGGACCCTTCTCTCCCTCACACCAGAGGAGACGGAGGCTCGGAGGCTCGGCTTTGCAGGTTTAAGATTTCGAGCACGGACTCATACCAGGTCTGCTCGTCCTGCCTTGGGCTGGAACACGCCCAGGAGGCTATCGACGCCCCCCGTCCGTGCGGACACTGTGCCCGCTTCACCACCAAGAGCCTCCGCCGACGGCTAGCGCGCCAAACTAGCCTGTCGGGACAAGACCCCTTCATGCCTGTTGATTTGCCGGCCGGCAATCGAGGCACGGTGGCGACCGCCGCCGACGTTTAGCCCCGCGCTGTGTCAGGCCGGGGCTCAGCAACGGCGGTAGCCGCCGAAACGGAGCCCCGCGCTGTGTCAAGCTGGGGCTCCCAACTGGACCTCACCGTGGTTCCACCCGCGGAGGATGTCCTGGAGCTGGATTACATGGAGGAGGATGAAGAGGATGCCTTTGAGTTCCTCTTATCCGACTCAGATGAGCACGAAGATAGCATCTTCGTCCCATCTGCTCAGGCTGCCAAGCCGGAGGCGATGTCCTCTCCCCCGGGCGAAAGTGCGCCAGCTTCGCCCCGCCTCAGCATGGACTTGCAGGCTGGACATCCCCTGACCTGAAGTGGCCAAGGAGACCTCCAGAACTCGCTATGAGGGGAAGAACTTGCCCCAAGCCGCGAGGATGAAGAGGCAGCTTCTCCCAGTCTTTCCAGAGCTGCTGGACGAGGCTGGACGAGGTGTCGGTCTCGTGGAGAGACCGCCCTTTGAGTAACAAGGCCCCAATCCAGGGTACCTCCTCTTTGGACTTTGAGGACATGGAGAAGCTCGACTTGCTCCGCATGCCGCCTATGGAGCCGCTTGTGGTAGCCCACCTCCAACCGCGGCTGTCTTCGGCACCTAGCAGGAACCCCACGCTGCCGACAAAGGCAGACCGTTTCCAGTCAGCAATGACCGAACGAGCAAAAATAATGAAAAGGAAAACAATACAAACAATAAACAGTCTGGTGTCTACTCCCCTTCTGAGAGTGGCTGCTGCCTCTCTCAGAAGGCGGACAATAACCGGGTCTGTGAAGGCATCATCGCCACGCGCATGCGCAGTGTCGACCGAGGTTGTCAACCTGGGATACCACCGTGTTCAGACACTAGAGGGCCCCATAACACAACAAATAAAGACACAGGGAGCATCACGGGGTTACAGACTCCAATTCGCTGTCACCCCCCCTCACTTCTCGGGCATTGTGCATTCACAAGCCCGGGGAGAGTCGGCCCATATTCTAGAGCAAGAGATTCTCTCCCTACTAGAAAATAAGGCCATATCCGTAATACCCTCAGAACAGAGTCAGAGCGGCTTCTATTCCAAATATTTCCTCGTTCCCAAACGGGGAGGGAACGGAATTCGCCCTATCCTAGATTTGAGGGCTCTGAACAAGTATCTCAAAAAATACAAATTCAGAATGCTCACTCACACATCTCTGCGCCAAAACGATTGGTTCACATCAGTCGACCTGAAAGACGCGTATTTTCACATCCCAGTATATTATCCACACAGGAAATATCTGAGGTTCGCCTTTCAGGGTGTCTGTTACGAGTACAGAGTGCTTCCCTTCGGTCTGTCTCTCAGCCCACGAATGTTTGTACGATGTACGGAAGCTGCAATAGCCCCGTTAACCTCTTAAGCCCGAAGTACGCCCACGTGGCCCCCCCCCCCCACATTATTTTTTGAGACTATGTCTCAGGGCTTCTTAACATTTATGAAACTATTAATGTTCCATACCCTTTTAAAGTTAAGAAACTCCGCTAACTGACAATATGAACCATTTTTAGCTAAAAAAAACACAACAGTAATACCAAGCCTTTGAATTAGCATTGAGCGAAAAAATGCTAACTAATGCTAATGGACCTTTACACAGAACTCACGGTAGAAATGCCCTTATTTCTATCTTAACTGCACAAACAAGATATACGATTTAAAGCTGAGGCTCCACAGAATCCAGACATGTAATGTCATCACTGTACGACCCCGAATTGCGGAGCTATCAGCCAGAAAAGAGAAAGTAAACAACATCCGGTTTCAAAAATATTACAATAATTATGTCTTACCTTTTTTGATTTGTGATCAAAAGTTGTGTTCACCGGAATAAAAACGCCGCTCAAGGTTAATCCAATGTCTTTGTGTCACGTAGAATTTTTTACTGATAATCCATCATCATATTTATGGCAATATACTGGGTATAATTGGATCTGATGGTTAAGAAAAAGGTGTAAATCACACGAATCAACCAATCAACCAATGGGTTCCAGAGATATGGTCCTGCGTAAACTATAAAGAATGCCAGCCAGCCTAAGTACTTTACGCAGCTGACTTCACTTATTGTTTTCCACCCGAAAGGAAGCAGGAATTCCAGCTGCACCCAGAGCGCACGGAGCACGGAGCACAGAGCGGCAGATACCACCAGAGCAGATTACAATATTTGCGTTGAGGACTTTTTCTGTACTTTGACTTTTGTCAAATAATGGCTCACAGGAAAGAGATGCTTACTACTTTACAGGCAATGGAAATGGTGACTAATGTTGACAGCGATGCAGATATGTTAGCTGTTGATTCTGAGTCAGACGACAAGGATCTCCTGCAGCCAGAACGTTGTGACTGATGACGAAATTCCACCACGGCAAAGGTATGTAATCTCTCTGTTTTTCGCACAGTGATGACATTACATGTCTGGATTCTGTGGAGTCTCAGCTTTAAATCGTATATCTTGTTTGTGCAGTTAAGATAGTAATAAGGGCATTTCTACCGTGAGTTCTGTGTAAAAGTCCGTTAGCATTAGTTAGCATTTTGCTAGCTCAATGCTAATTCAAAGGCTTGGTATTACTGTTGTGTTTTTTTTAGCAAAAAATGGTTCATATATTCAGTTAGCGGAGTTTCTTAACTTTAAAAGGGTATGGAACATTAATAGTTTCATAAATGTTAAGAAGCCCTGAGACATAGTCTCGAAAAAATACTGTGGGGGGGGGTCCACTGGGGGGTCACTAAATGTATTGCATTCACACATTCAAAATGCATGTTTACTGGCAAGGAAACAGGAAAGACAGGAATTCATCTAATCCCTTTGTTTTTCCACATTTGTTTTCATAGTGATGGAGATGAGGATGAAATGGCTTGGACCCCCACCATTGTCTACTTTCACCCAACCCACACCTGCCTCACCCTCACATTCCTCAATGTCTGCCTCATCTTTCACTAGAAAGAGATCTGCACCAGTATTGGCCACTCAGCCTGCATCCAAAAAGCACTCACTTCCAAAGGTACCATCGTCTGCTTTCTACCAGCTTTCTGCAGCGTCAGACACATCTGTAAAACCCAGGAAGGAAATATAACACTCCCCCCCAACACCAGTGAACATCCAGGGAGCAGACATTGAGTGGGAGACAGGAGAATGGCAGCCAAGCTGTCCTCCCTGCTGGACATTGTGTCCCACCCCCTCCAGGACACCCTGTCCTCACTGTGCAGCACCTTCAGCGACAGGCTGCTGCACCCCCGCTGTCTCACGGAGAGATACCGCAGGTATATTCCTGCAGCGGTAAGACTTTACAACCAGCACTGCCCCTAGTAGACCCCCCCCCCCCATACACACACCACAACACAGACTATATCACTCCTTGCTGCTAAATACAAACCAACTTTGTGTTATATGTGCAATATATATATGCCATTAATAACTGTCATTTATACCTGGCTGCTAAACCCTTGTCTACTTGATTTGTAGATTTGATTTGATCTGTATTTTTGAAAATTATGTAACTTTTTATCTTTTTTTTGATGCATATTGTTTATTGTATTATAACGTAGTACTTTTTTAGCATGTTGTTTATTATATTATAACGTAGTACTTTTTTTTAACCCATTTAAGATATGCAACACTAAGCTGTCTGTGGCTCTTTCCTGCTGTAACGCTGCACATTTCCCCTCTGTGGGACTAATAAAGGTATTCTGATTCTGATTTTCTTTTTTTTTCTTTTTCTTTTTTACAACAGTTGTATTCGTCTCTAACTCAGCCAGTGACGGCAGTGTTCTCGCCCCCGTTCCTGGTAGACGCTGAACTGCCGTGTTTATTAATCCAGCCAGGTGAAGGCAGTGCTCTCGCTCCCGCTCCCTCTGCCGGTAACGTGGGTGTAATTACATCCCTCTTTCTGTTCGGCGAGTAGCAGCAACGCTCTACTCTTTCCATTAAGCAGGTAGCTGGTGAAGGCTGTGTTCCCGTACCCGCTCCCAGCTACGCTGCATCTGGCTACCTACAGAATGGCTCATTCAGGTAGCGCCTGTATGGCTTCTCTCGAGCCCGAGGACGGCCACGACCGCTGCCCCTCTTGCCTCGGCCGCCTCTGGTGGTCAGTGGGGATGAAATTCGAACATCTGGGGGAGGTTCTCACGATAAACGCCTGCATGAGCTGTAGCTGCATGCCTCGGGCGCTCAGAGTGGCTAGGATCACTGAGGTGGAACGTCTGGCAGCAGCCAACAGACACCTCTCCTTGTCACATCCTCCCCCAGATCAACTCGGCCGCTCCCGGCGACTTGAGGGAGCGATGGCTATGGGTGCTCCCCCCAATAGAAGGACTAGAAACAGGCTGTCCTCTAAAGCGGATCAGCTAGCTGCCGATAGGGGCATGATGAAGTCGCCTCTTGGCCCTTCAAGAAAGGACACTACAAGAAGCATCTCAACATCGTGGGCTGCCCTAAGAGGGGTGCCCCTGGAGACCATCTGCGCTGCGGCTGCATGGGCGTCTTCTGGCACATTCTCCAGGTTCTACCGGGTCAATGTCGCCACTCCTCACCCTCTGGGTGTGGTCCTGTTGCCAAGCTCCGCTGCTTCCGGCCAAGGGAGTAAGTGCTTGGATTCTTCATGACATGGTTGGTATTGGTCATCCAGTGCTAAGCACCGCCTCTGGCGGTCAGTAGGGACGAAATAGAACGATAGTTACGGCTGTAACTACGGTTCTATGAGTCCCGGATGACCGCCAGAGTATCCTGTCACTCAGAATTCTTGTGTGCTCGCGAGAAGATTCTGGGAACAGATCCTCTGACGACACCGGCTGATATAGCCGGTGTCACGTGGGTCACTGGTGACTTTGTTGGTATTGGTACTTGAGCTGCGCATGCGCACGATGGACATATCCAGTGCTAAGCACCGCCTCTGGCGGCCATCCGGGACTCATAGAACCGTAGTTACAGCCGTAACTATCGTTTTCACTATAAGTAAAGGGTTTTTCTTTTTTTTCATTAGAATTTACATGTTTTTACTATGTTCCATCTGAATTTACTTTAAAATAAAATATATATATATTGATTCTGACACTTCTACATCCAACTTGCAACTTGCTTTGAGAAAAAGAATTATTAATTTACCCCTTTTAGAAGTTAAGATATATCATTTGTTGTGTTAGTGGCATTTTCGAGCCTGAAACCTGAAAAACAGGCTCAGGGCTTAAGAGGTTAAGACAACAGGGCATTCACCTGGCAACCTACTTAGACGATTGGCTCCTTCTTGCACAATCGGAGCAGGAGACGCAGACGAATATCCTCGTGAAACACCTGCTCGACCTGGGTTTCGTAATAAACACAGAAAAGAGCATGTTGTCCCCAGCCCAGACTGTACTCTTCCTGGGCTTACGTCTAAATTCGGTGCCCTTTACAGCCCGCTTGTCAGCAGAGACAGTGAAAGCCTTCAAGGCTTGCCTCGCTCATTTCCAGCCACGCAAACATGTTCTCTTCAGATCATGTCTGCGGTTACTGGGGCTCATGGCGTCAGCCATCCTAGTGGTACGACTGGGACGCTTACACATGAGGGAGTTTCAGCGCTGGGTAGCTGCCCTCAGACTGGATCCCGTGCGTCATGGCGCGCGGAGAGTGATGGTTACTGTGGAATGCGTAATGGCACTGCGCCACTGGCTGCACCCGACTTTTCTAGTATCTCCAACGGTCACACATAAATTATCTGGAGCTTTTAGCGGTGTTCCTCACCCTGAAACGCTTTCTGCCTTTTCTCAGAGGACATCATGTCCTCGTGAGGACAGACAACACGACCGCAATATCGTAGAGCGTTCCTCTGAGAGCGACGCACGTACCGGGAGTGATGAACCTCGGGGCAGATCTGCTGTCCAGAGGTGCACCACTATATGCAGACTGGACTCTACATCCATCAATTGTGAGTCAGCTGTGGGTGCGTTACGGCCGGGCCACGGTAGATCTGTTCGCATCAAAAGAAAATGCTCAATGTCAGCTGTTCTTTTCAATGCGCAATCTAAACGCACCGTTAGACGTGGACGCGCTCGCACACGTTTGGCCTCCGGTCCTTCTGTACGCGTTCCCACCCCTGGCTCTAATACCCCCAACTCTGGCCAGAGTGAGAAAACATCGCCACACACTGATCCTAATAGCTGTGCACTGGCCTGCAATGTACTGGCTGGCGGAGATATATCAGCTGCTGTGCGGGCAGTGTTAGTAATTAAATCAATGTTTTAATGGCATAATTTAGTTAAGATGTTGATTTTACTGAGAAAACAGAAGTATTCGCACACAATGTATGTTAAGCTTTTTCACCCACACCCAGAGCGCTTGGCACTATGGGCCTGGCCCGTGAGTGGTATAACCTGAGTACAGTGGGGCTTCCTCAGAAGGTGATAAACACTATTCAGAGTGCAAGAGCCTCCTCCACCAGGTCCCTCTATGACTGTAAGTGGAGGGTGTTTGAGGAGTGGTGCCTTCAAAAGGGACACATCTCTTTTCAATGTCCTGTCGGGGTGATTCTATCATTTCTACAGGACCTGATTGATAAACACAGAGCTTTCTCTACGATTAAAGTGTACCTGGCTGCTATTGCCGCATGCCATGTGGGCTTTGAGGGAAAGACGGCTAGCCAACATCCCTTGGTCTGCCGTTTTATGAAAGGGGCTCGTAGGCTCCTCACTGTTTCCAGGCCACTGGTGCCCTTATGGGACTTGGCAGTGGTTTTAGATGGGCTCACTCTACCTCCATTTGAACCCCTGGAAGAAGCCGACATAAAACACCTGTCACTGAAGACAGTGTTGTTACTGGCTCTGGCATCTGCCAAGCGAGTCAGTGACATTCACGCGCTCTCTGTGCATCCTTCATGCACTCAGTTTGCCCTGGGGCAAACGAGAGTGTTGCTGAAGCCCAACCCTGCCTTTGTGCCCAAAGTGGTTGGCTCATGCACTCCCATTGACCTTGAGGCATTTCCTCCACCGCTGTGTCCCTCTGAAGAACAGCGGCCGAAATTTGCTGTGCCCAGTTCGTGCTTTGCACACCTATATGGACAGGTCAAAAGAGTTTCGATGCAATGACCAACTCTTTGTATCCTGGGCTAACCCTCATAAGGGCAAGCCCGTTACCAGGCAGCGGCTCTCCCACTGGATTGTGGAAGCGATTGCTCTGGCTTATACGAGTCAGGATTTGCAGGCACCAATGGGCCTGCGTGCTCATTCTACTCGTGGACTGGCTACATCCTGGGCTTCGTTAAAGGGTGTTTCCATCCAAGACATTTGTGCAGCAGCGAGCTGGTCCTCACCGCTCACTTTTGTCCGCTTTTACAGGCTAGATGTCTCTGCTCCAAGTGTGGCCCGTGCAGTGCTGGGCCCCGTGTTGAGACAGGGTTCTACCTGTTAAGTTCTGGTTGTGTTGGTGATTTTCGAGATAAGCATGTCTAGCAATACGGGAGTCTCAATATCCCATAGTGAGACATCGAACGGAGTGTTATGAATGAGAACTATAGGTTACTCACGTAACCCCAGTTCTCATAGTAACATGAAGTGAGATGTCTCACCAGACGGCCCTTCTTGCTGAGGCAAAGCGAAAAGAGGTGCTTATTTTGAATGACGCTGCGACGTAGCGCAAGCTACTT
>CALSBZ010042100.1:0-11705 GCA_943591055.1 Gobionotothen gibberifrons | reverse complement strand
GGAAAACATACCAAACACTAATTATTCAAAGTAGAGTATTTCATTTTATATACGGTAATACTAAGGAGGCATAGGCCTATATGATGATATAATGTTTGACATTATTGATATTAAAAAAGTGATTTGTTTTCCATGTCATTCGTGTGTTTTTCTTATCAAAAAGTGAAGTTATTTATTTGTAAGCTCCAAATCCAAATGTTTCCCTCAATGGCCTTTGTGCCCTGGCATGTGGCCTTTGCGCCCTGAAAAAATGTGTGACACCAAAGGCCAAATGGCCTTGCCCCTAAAATGACGAAATTCCAAGCCTGCTGCTGCTATTAACCTTTAAGATTACTACGTATGTTGCATTTTAAAAAGACCAGATGAAATTAATTTAAGAGGAGAGGAATCAAGTCTCGGTTTTATCGTCCAATCGAGGAAATTCCATAATTGGACCACGACCACAGGCCGCCATAATGACATACATTTGATGCATAGGATTAAACTAAATTAGATTAATGACCACAACCACCAGGGACATAAAAAGAACCGCAAGATGATGTGTCATTATTTGAATATGTAGATGCGTATAAACCGTGTTTAATTAAGTCTCTTTCTCTGGGTTTGGCAATGGTGGAGAGGTACAGTCGGGGATGTGAAATAAGTTAACAGAAGAAAAGTTCATATAAGAGTGCTGACCGTAAAAGTATTAAATGCTGGCAAGATTTTGATGGAGACAGGGAACAAACGAAAAGTGGAAGCTTAGGGGGAAAGAGTTTCATACACTGTCATGGGGATTTGATGTAATACATCTAAAGTCAAAGCAGATGCTATTTAATTTAAAATACATGCACTGAATCTCAATTAAATAAAAGTTGGACTGTTGCCTTCAGATGCTTTATAACACCTTCTATGAATAATTGATAAGTTTGAAACATTTTGTATGGATGAACCATAGAAAGCACCTGTTACCGTGCCACTCTTCAAGGGTAAACCATACAAAGGAACAGCTGCTAACCACAGGAGCAAACCCACTGAACTCTGGGAGAACTGAAGAATGGTGCATGTGTGTGAAACCTCATTAAATGTACCATATCTTACGGTATTAGTAATGTGAAATTACATTACCACATAATACCCTTCCTTGAGGTCATTAGAGGGGGCTCACTGCTTCTAAAGTGGACCACTCGGATAGAAATGATCTATGGGCAAAGACGTGGCGCTCTATTACAATTTAAGCAGTTGTTAGCCTCAGAATTGAAAACTATAAAACTATTATCGCAGACCTTTGATGTGCAGACATGACCTGCTTCATCCATGACACAGAGGAGGTTTGAAGTCATTATCCTTTGCTTTGCAGGCTTCTTCTCCCCCTCTCATTTGTTTATGATGTGTTAGTTATGAAACACGCTGAACACTTCCTTTTGCTGTTTGTTTTTTTACAAAAATGAACTAGGACATGGATCCTTGGATGGAAGGGCCAGTGTAAGAGAACAGTATGCATGACAGGGGTGAGTCGTTTCAAAAATTGAAAGTGCTGTGTTGCTGCTGAGAGAATAAAATATTTAATTCACAGGAAAATGTGTGAAAAATGTATAAAAAAATTCCTTGCATGCTACATATTCTCCTAACATGATCATTTTAATATATTTTAAAATTATAATGTGAATATTGTTTCAAAACTGATCATCTCGGGGATCATATGGTAATTGCGATATCAGTAAAGAATAATCACAATTAGCTATTTTTTCAAAATTGTGTGGCCGCCCTAGTTCATACTCATGTGGATTTTATTATAATGCTTTGAGTATAACCTAAGAGAGTTTGATTTACTGCCAACCAAAGAGCGTAACACTGCATCATATTGGAAGAAGTGATGAATATGGAGGAAAATCAAATAAACAAACCCATCCTACACTGAAATAAAAGAAGATATTCACTACTGTTGTATCACGTAACAACAGGGTAAGAGTTAAATCACAAGTATCGTTCTGTTGGTAGCCAAACCTTGATTATTTATTTTTTAAAGGCATCTTTTCATAACTTATTATTATAAACTGTTGCATGGGGTTTTAAACTATGTTTGATGAGATCTTTAAAGCAGTAGAACATCATGTAATCAGAGTAGAACCCAGTTTAACCACACAGTGGGTTTTCAGAGGCATTGTCTGGTTAGATCATTGCTTTAGACATTATAAAACGTATCACTGTGAATGGTAAATGGAGTTGAAGGCTGCCTAATGTGATTCTGTAGTGCGGCTGGAAACAAATTATGGATGATAATGACATTATAGGCTTGCGTTTTGCTTTAGTGTGTTTCTCATTAAAATTGCAAAGCATCTGAAAATGTGCTTTTCTGTATTTGCTGGACAAAATGGCGTAATTGAAAGCCTTTTGTTACAAATATGCATGTTTTTTTTATTTTAAGCGAACTAAGAAGCTTGGAAACACTATTTTTCCATTATAATAACTACGGGAGATTACTTTTTCTATGATGACATGCATTATAATACAGCTCTGAGAATGATACTAGCGATAAAGTAACGCTTTAAAGAAGAAATATCTGAAAGGCTTTCAGCATTTGGCCTCTATTTCATTTCCATATAACAGCTTCTCTGTTTTATAATGGGATCAGCAGTTGAGGTAAGCGAGCCTGTTGACTGAGGTTGCAGAATCAATCAGTCATACAATCTTTGATGTCAATGTACTGTAAACGTTGTAAGATGAAAGGGTTAGGGCTTTAATAGTCTAAATATTAAAGCGGCCATATTCTGCTTATGTTCAGGTGTATGTAGTCTCTACTGTGACATGTCTCCATGCTTTAATGTTCAAAAAGCTCTTTATTTTTCTCATACTGCCTGTGCTGCAGCACCTCTTTTCCCCCTCTGTCTGAAACCAGAGCCCAGTCTGCTCCGATTGGTCAGCTGGCCGGGTCTGTTGTGATTGGTCAACCAGTTAGAGATATCCCGCCCCTTAGCTTAACACGTACAATGTGTTGGAGCGCTAGCCAATGTTAGCCAATGTTAGCCAATGTTAGCCAATGCGCGAGTGTTACGTAGTGATGTCACTATGCTGCTAAAGTAAACAAAGGAGTACAATAGAGGCGTGTCAGGCCGGGGGGGCGGTGTGGGAGAGAAACTCCCTCTGGAGGGAACACAGGGATTTTAGCCTTTACAGACATTTTGAACAACAATCTAAATAACACTCAAGGGAAAACCCCCAAAATCTAAATATCGTTTGTGAGGTTGCACTACTTAAATAGGACACAGGTGTGCATTGGGCACTTAAGGAAGGGAAAACCCCAACAAGCATAATAGGGCCTCTTTAAAGGCCCGGACACACCGTCGATAGATGTCGATAGATGTCGATAGATGTCTGGCCGTCGATGAGCGTCCTGTCGCCCTACTCAGATTGTATGAAGTGCACTCGACAAAGAAACAGTTTGATGGATAAATAAATAGCCAGACAGACAGAGAGAAACAGGACTATACAGAGAGATTGAGAAGGGAAAATGCTCCTGCTAAAGGACAAACCTCTGAACTGTCGGATCATGGTCTGGTGTTTCTCTAGGGCATCTTCCAGGATTTTCTCAGCAGGGTCCATCTTCCAGCGCCACTCTGTGCCCACAGGGTTGGTGTTGTGTCTGTTAGTGCGGCACACAGATAAACAGGTTAGGAATAACAGCAGGCATACTGTAAGGTAAGGAGTGGTATTATACTACAAATGCCCATTACAGGTCACCTATTATGCTAAATCCACTTTTTCATGTCATGTCCGGGCTGAGCCGGGCTGAGCACATTTCCGTTGTGGCCAACCGGTGGTACTACAACGATGTGTCGGTCAAGTGACTTCTTTGTGCCCAAGAATAGATTTTTCACATCTACTTACGCTGGGAAAGTGAGTCACTTGACAGTCAGGCCATCTTGGCTTGATGCACAGCTGAGCATCTTTTTAACCATGAACAAGGCCACGCCCTCAAACGCTGAATAGATCAAAACAATACTGCGTCACTGCCTGGCTTCATGGTGGCCCCTGCACGCTCTCAGGTACGCAAACAAAGAATTGGCATCAAGCAGAGAAAATGTATTCGTCAAGCCTAAAAGCTGCTTTGTCCTGTATTGCACATCAACAGCAACACAAAAGATTTCTTCAGTTTTCTTTACTTACAGAGATCTGTGGCTTTCGACCATTCACAGAAACAAAATATATAAAATATATACAGTGGGACCCGGTCAGTCAATATATGTACATCTGTGGGAAAACGTCATTATAGCTGAACTATGATGCAAATGAAGTAACCGTCAATGGTCAAAGTAGCATATGTAGGTGCTGCATTGAAATATAAAACACCAACAAGCCAAAGAAATCCGGAGTGTGTTAGCCTGCTGCTTAAAAGGACTTCGATCCCCTATTGCTTTAATTTCCCCCATAAATCAACGTCGATCATGGATCTCCAATGACATTTTGCAGTTGTTTGCCTAGCTGACTGTCATATTTGGGAACCTAGTAGATATAAAAAAAAAAAAATACTTTTTGTCCTATTCACAAATAAATCAGAAATTGTATTTATCGCCAGTCAAATGATATTTCCTCACAAAGCGGGGCTTTCATGCATCCAGTTCTCTCTATACATGCTTCGGCAACAATTCAGTCCCACACACATGTCGTTCTGTTGTGACTTTTTTTTTGCACAAATGAAGAAGGAATAAATAAATACTGCAAATTGTAACAACTGAAAGTGAAAAACTTGAGACCATCTTGCCACACAAATCTGGACAGGAGCATAACATGGAGGGCTCAAGGACCCTTTCCCGATTTTCTTCCTCATACTCCTTGCGCCCTTGAACGTACATTTGCCGCCATTACATTGACAGAATATTTACACATCTAGACGCCTGACCCAGATTCAGGTCATTAGACTGGTCTTTTGTCACAAACAAAACACATTTCACGAGATTCAGATGAGCAACCTTCTAACCATTTGACACTTATTCCATCCAATTCAATCAGTTATGGAATGCATCATACTCCTGGGTGTTAATAACACCTTCTGAGTGTTAAAGTGTGATGTCTATATGCAATAACCTACCTATAACAACATCTGTGCCCAGAAATGGCTTACTTCCTGTCATCCCACATAGCTGCATAAAGGGAGACAGGCGTATCTGTAGTGACAGGGGGGCAGCACTTTCTGACAGCGACCTTTCAGCGCTCAACACTGTCGCTTTCTCTTTTTGGATTCTGAGGGTAGTAAAAGGCCCGGTGTCTTAATGAATCAGTGTCCACCTTAAGGCCTCGCAGTTACACAGGCCGTTACTCTTCTGATGTTAATCATTAACTTGTTTGCCACGGAGAGATTGTCGCTCAATCTCTGAGTGATCCTGGTTTACAAAGCAAACAAGTTAGCGTGCATACAATAATCCATTAAAAAAGCATCTAAAAGTACCCTGCCAACTTGTGGTTTGATTCTATTTTGATTGAAGTTGACATATGTTCCACCCTTAAGGAACATACTTTTTAACAACCCATTAAAGTGTTTGTTAATGGGACAGCAGTACACTATAAAGTTATTATTTATTTAAACTGTTTAAAAGGGACATAACCAAAATGGATAATGTTAGTGCAATTTAATGGCTCACCAACTTTAAAAGTTAACACAGAGAGAGAGATCAATAAAACACAAACACAGATATGGTTGAGATTAATTATTATTCAGTTGCGCAACAACAATAATAAATGGAGTAAAACATCACCTTCTGCCACAGCAGCCAATCGCGGAAATGCCCCACAGACTAGAAAGATCTCGTGCACTTTATACAAGTAAAACACACGAACATACGCTCGAAACGATATGTTAAAGGTCCCATGTCACGCCTTTCCGGTTATTACCTGTCCCCTTGTGTGTTATGAAGGTTTTTCTGCATGTAAACGGTCTGCAGAGTCACAAACCCTCAAAGCACACCCTGTAGCGCAGGGGTGTCAAACTCATTTTCACAAAGGGCCACTCTGGGAAATTGGAATCACATTAAGGGCCGGACATATGCTTTACTGACATGCCTTTTTTATTCAATAAACAGCATAAAAACATATCTTTCAATGTATTGTTGTATGTACTATATAGCCTTCCCATATATATTTAAACACATTGCTTGGCAATCATAGCATTTGGTAAAGCAACATAATGCTTTCTGGCTAGCGTACAGCCAACTCAGAACCTGTTGCACAGGCCTGAATATGACAACAATATGAAAAAGAATGTGAGTTGAATAATAAACAAACACAAATCAACCTGATATAAAAGGACAAACATTGAACGTTGTCCCACATTTCAACAGATATCACAAGCCTTGATACAACAATTAAATGGTTGTGTGGAACATTGTATAAAAGTAAAACACATCTGAACATGTTGTCCCTTGCAGTCTGTCCCATTGGCATAAAATCAGCTGCACATAAAACCCCCAACATTTACATACTAACCTCACTGTCAAGCAAAACACACATTTAACCTAATTCACAGACCAGTACCATACAGTGGGTCATTCTGTCTCTCACAGTTGAAGTGTACCTATGATGAAAATTACAGGCCTCTCATCTTTTTAAGTGGGAGAACTTGCACAATTGGTGGCTGACCAAATACTTTTTTGCCCCACTGTATGTACATTTATATATATAAATATATATAGCCTTTTCACATTAGTTGGTCAACATAAAGCCCAAACTAAGTCGACAAAAAACAAAATGTCTTAGCATCATAGCATTTAGTCAAGCAAAACAATGCGTTCTGAATACATTTGAACTGGTAGGCAGCCAACTCAGAGCAACCTCTTTCACAGGCCTGAATAGGACTATTTAAAAAAAGGTTCTTTGGGACATTAAATAAAAAGGTATGGCCTGATGTAAAAGCTAAATAATGAATAGTGACTGTTCTTGCCCACATTCTACAACTCTCAAAAGGCTTGTTTTAAAGTCCTGAATATGGTTGTGTGGGACATAGTAAGCAAAAAAGTAACAGTAACAGATATTTGATCATATTGTTAACACGTCCCATATAAACTGTAGCCTTCTGATTTGCAACCAGGTGCACATACATGTCAACAAACGTACAAATACACTTTTCAGTCAAGGAAAACTCACATGCAGCTAATTTCCCAGATTTGACACATCAATATTGCCATGCTATTTTAAGCCACCAGACACCTGACATATTTTCTTTGATGCAAGTTAATCTATTCTTGGCTGAAAGTCCTGAGCTGTAGCCACTTTCAGAATGGAGCCAATGTGTTTGTCTGAGTCGGGATCTGTGAGAAGACTTGTTGATCTTCATCAGAGAGAACATCTGCTCACACAAATATGTGCTCCCGAACATGCTCAGGACACAGGCACACAGAAGGCGGAGCTGTGGCATTGTGCTTGGGATGAATGTAGCAAGCTCACCTGCCCCAACAGAGTCAAACTTGGCCTTTAGTGGCCCATTACATTGTAGTTATATTAGTTCTAACTGTAAGTTATCTGGGGCGCTTTCCACATCAACTGAAAATGGATTTGTAAAAAGGTCAAACCTGAATTTCTGGGTCTCAAAGTCGGAAAACCGCCTTTCGAATTCGGCTTTGAGTGTTTTCAGTTTTTCTGCGCATCTCTCATTCGGGAAAGCAGTGTTGAGGTTGTCTGCAACAGACTGACAGGTCGGGAAGTGAATATAGTTTCCCTGCTGCATTTGTCACCAATCCTGTTTGTAATATACATGGATCGGATTTCGAGGAGTAGTCGTGGGGGAGGGGGTCTGCAGTTCGGTGGACTAAGGATTGCACCACTGCTTTTTGCAGATGATGTGGTTCTGATGGCTTCATCGGTGTGCGACCTTCAGCACTCACTGGATCGGTTCGCAACCGAGTGTGAAGCGGCTGGGATGAGGATCAGCACCTCCAAATCTGAGGCCATGGTTCTCAGCAGGAAACCGATGGACTGTCCACTCCAAGTAGGGAATGAGTACTTACCCCAAGTGAAGGAGTTCAAGTATCTCGGGGTCTTGTTCTCGAGTGAGGGAACAATGGAGCGTGAGATGGGCCGGAGAATCGGAGCAGCGGGAGCGGTACTGCAGTCACTTTACCGCACCGTTGTGACGAAAATAGAGCTGAGCCAGAAGGCAAAGCTCTCTGTCTACCGGGCCATTTTCGTTCCTACCCTCACCTATGGTCATGAAGGATGGATCATGACCGAAAGAACGAGATCGCGGATACAAGTGGCCGAGATGGGTTTTCTCCGCAGGGTGTCTGGCGTCTCCCTTAGGGATAAGGTGAGAAGTTCAGTCATCCGGGAGGGACTCGGAGTTGAACCGCTCCTCCTTCGCGTCGAAAGGAGCCAGTTGAGGTGGTTCAGGCACCTAGTAAGGATGCCACCTGGGTGCCTCCCTAGGGAGGTGTTCCAGGCACGTCCAGCTGGGAGGAGACCGAGGGGTAGACCTAGGACCAGGTGGAGGGATTATATCTCTTCGCTGGCCTGGGAGCGCCTTGGGATCCCCCAGTCAGAGCTGGTTGATGTGGCCAGGGAAAAGAAAGTTTGGGGCTCTCTGCTGGAACTGCTACCTCCGCGACCCGACCACGGATAAGTGGGAGAAGATGGATGGATGGATGGATTTGGTTCTCCCACAAGCGCAATTTTGTCCAAAAGGCTTTCACTGCATCGTGAATGTCCGTGATCAGCTGTTTGCGTCCCTGCAGTTTCACATTCAGTGCACCTTGCCACGGCTTAACCAGCGTACTTCTGTGTGGTATGGCACATCTTCATACTCCGAATGTATCTCCTCCAAAAGTGCCCTGAACTGGCGGTGGTTCAAGCCCCGTGCTCGGATGAAATTCACCGTTTTCGTAACCACTGTCATGATATGTTCCATACCTAGCACTTTTCCACACAGGGCCTCCTGATGAATAATGCAGTGATAAGCAGCCGGCTCTCCTCCCGTCTCCTTCATCTTCTCTCGCACCTTTGCTACCAGTCCACTCCTTTGCCCACACATTGCAGGCGCCCCATCGGTCGTCAGCCCCACAAGTTTATTCCATGGTAAGCCGGTTCCACTGATGCACTCATCCACCTTTTTGAAAATATCCTGGCCGGTGGTTGTTCCGTGCATCGCTTTTAAGTCCAAAAGCTCCTCAGTAACAGACAACTGTGCATCCACTCCGCGGATGTAAATCGCCAGCTGAGCCGTGTCTGATATATCCGTGTCTGATATATCCGTACATTCATCTACAGCAATTGAGTAGTTTACAAATTATTTTGCTTTATCTTTGAGCTGTGATTGCAAATCGTCAGAAAGCTCATCCACACGGCTGGCTATGGTATTTCTTGTCAGACTGACATTGGCAAAGTGTTGTTTACTGGCGGGGCAGACAATGTCACAAACTTTAAGCATACAGTTTTTTAGAAAGTCCCCCTCTGTGAATGGCTTCCCTGATTTAGCGATTTCCTCTGCTATGATGAAACTTGCCTTTACAGCTCCATCTGTTAAAGATTTGGCCCTATGAAACATATGTTGCTGTTGTTGCCTGCCTTTTTTGAGCTCCGTGACTTTCTGAAGCCTCTGTTCCCTGTCAATGGTGGCATATTGCTGCTGGTGACGACGCAAATTATATTCTTTGAACACGGCTTTTGTCTCATCGCAAATAAGACACACAGGCCTCTCTTTATACTCAGTAAATAAGTATTCCATCTCCCACCTCTCTTGAAATAGCCTCCCTTCAACATCAATCTTCCTTTTTTTTGACATTCTCTGTGTTACTAGCTGACAGGTGCGGGCTAGTTGACATTCGCAGACCGTTAATGCTTCTGTGTTGGCTGCTACGTAGGCTCTGCTGTAAGACACACAATTGGCCATAGCAATTGAGCATTCTGCCTGTGCTAATCAGGTACCAACAACGTCATTTGCGTAGCTTACGGCGTAGGCTCTTCGTGCCGCCAGAACAGAATCATACATTTAAGCGGGCCACATTGTATTGATGATATACATTTATATAAGGGCCTGATCAAAATTGTAGACGGGCAGGATTCGGCCCGCGGGCCTTGAGTTTGACACATGTGATCTATATCAGGGGTCGGCAACAGGCGGACTGCGGTCCGGGTCCGGACCTATAATCAATACATTAATAGGGGATTTCAATTTTGACGGGGCGATTCTCTTTTAACCGCCGCCGACAGGGGGCGAAAGAGACGAGTGAGCGATACAGCGAGAGAAACACAGAAGAAGAGACGAGAGCGCGGCAGAGAGAAGCGGAGAGGAAAGTGAGTGAAGACAATAATTAGCGATACAGAGAAGACGGAGAGGAGAGTGAACAGATAGTTAGCGGCAGACAGGGAGAGACAAATAATTACACATGGCGCTCTCCAAGAAGAGGAAATTGGACAGTGAGAACAGAGCTTTTAACCCCGAGTGGACTCATTCATGTTCATCCTGCCCACTGGGAGCACAGAACCAGTGTGTCTCATTTGTTCAGAGACCGTGGCGCTCATTAAAAGTGTGAAACGCCACGATGAGACAAAACACAAAGTGTTTGACCAAACATTCCCTCTCAAGTCAGAACTGAGGTCACAAAAAATAAGCAGTCTCAGAGCCCAATATGATCAGTCGACCAGGATCAAAATTAAAACTAAATATCGTTCCAGGGCAGGCTAACCGAGGCTAACCAATGAGCACCTGCATGTGTGTATGAGAATGGCCCTGACACTATTTCAGCCCAGATTTAAACTCCTGGCAGGACAAGCTCGAGCTCAATTCTCGCACTGAATTAAAAAAAAGTGAGTGAGGGACTGCAATATAAGAGGGAAGGAAAGAGAAACTTTAAAACTGTTCAATTGTTATGATGTGTAAAGACTGATATTGTTCTATAATCGGCTGAAACTGTTAAGTCATCATGTGAAACGGTTAACAAAGAAAAAGGACACTTTATTTTATCTATCTAAAATTAAGCACTTTTAAGATGTACATATTTTCAAAAGCTATTTTATTTTTAAATGCAGCCAGAGAGGAACATTACACATATCCACAGTATTTACTGTATATCTATATAGTTCAATGTTAATTTACAATAAATATTGTTGTTTATGAATTGTACTTTCTTTATTTGATTGGCAGTCAGTTGTTGATTACATGCAGACGTTGAAAAAGCTACAGGCTGCTTCAATATATATCACACTAATTCATAAAGCAACTTAGACATTTTGATGTTCCGGACCTTTGCATGGGGAGATTTTCTCTAACTGGACCTCGTTGAATTTTAGTTGAATACCCCTGGTCTATATGGTCAGGAATGCTGAAACATGTGAATGTTAAAACAAACTAATGGTGGTACCCAGATTCTTTACTTCAGTAAAAGTAGTAAAACTACATTGTAAAATCTCTTTTGTCTAGTTGACGTCCTGCTTTAAAATTCTAGTCAGGAAAATAACGTAAACATGATCTTTAAAATCTTCTTAAATTTGAAACCTAAAAAGGTATTCCTTCTCCGCCATGATGCTATTTTAACATCAAAGTCCATAAAAACTGATGATTTATCAAAGAAAACCATGAGAAATGACAGTTTTCATAAAACACCATTCTCCTTTACTTCAGTTCTAAGTCAATGAGAAAAACAAGGAAACCCTCCTTAACCACTATAGATTCATCTTTTATCTACCGTTAATTCCGGACTATTAAGCGCACCTGAATATAAGCCGCACCCACTGAATTTTTT
>CALSBZ010042099.1:0-14726 GCA_943591055.1 Gobionotothen gibberifrons | reverse complement strand
TATTATGGATTCAGTAATGGCCTTCTGTCTGGGATGGCTCTGGTTGTATATCTGCACACCTTTTGCCTGAGTCAAGAACGCATCAAGGCTGCTCTGTCCCTCTTCACTGGGCTGGTTTTTGATTTTGTTGAATTCAGAAAACCTGTACATGAACGACATGGAAAATGAATTAGGCTCTTAATTATAGTAATAAGATCTGGATGATATTGCTAACATTTTTATGTGTAGCAAAGCTAATCTAATCAATCTTTTATTTCTGAATATAGAGAGGGTTGCTAAAAAAAAATACAGACGAAGTCAGAGTAACAGGAAAATATTGCTAACATTAGTCATGCAATAATTACTAATCATCCAATCACAGTTATAGTAGGCTTCATCTGCTGGACACAAAATTGACACCATTTACCAGCCAAATGCTGGTAAATCATGCAAGTGGCTGGTACTGTATGTTGCACGCACCAGCCAAAAATAACAATGGCAATCTATTGAGTGGCTGGTAACATTTCAACATTCACTAGGCTAGCCATTTGGCCAGTGGACAAAAATGAAACACTTATTTTCATAATGTTTAGACAGCAACCATTTTCAAATCATTGTCTGAACTTGACCAATACTTAATATTATAAGTAAGTAGAGTAAAAGTAGCAGCAGCGGTAATAAGGATGTTTTAATAAGGCCTCAATCAACATTCAATTCCTTTACAGTTTTTCTCGATTGCTAACACACTTTTTTTTTTTAATTGCTCAGTTTCTCAGAACACTAAACACAATTCACAAAACCACCACCCAAAGTGCAAAACACCTAATTTCTCCTGCTAAGTGAAGAACTGCACTAAAAACTACGTAAACACTTACCAAATGTAAACTTTTGCACCAAATATAACACACTTCATTCATAATACTAGATTGTTTGACCACCCAACTACACACTGCTGAGCATACTCTAAAGCAGGGGTTCTCAAACTTTTTGTTTATGCGGACCACTATTTATTATCAAGGATTTTCGCGGACCACCTCATATGCAAACCGTAAAAATAAGTACATATATAAATGTAGGCCTAGTGTTAAAACGCCGGTATTTTTTTATAGTTAATTATAGACAATCAAAAGTAAATTGAAGCCTATCTGATACTTTTGTGACCGGTGTCTGTCTGCGTTGTGTATGTTTCTCAAAGAGGACGGCGGACGGTATTTTAATTAGGTCATCCCAAACAATGCCACAAGTGCGCACGGGCGCAGTGCACTCACACAACGGGGCAGACAGCTATACAAAAAACTACCACTATGCTTAGTCCTACTTTAGATACTGTACTGCAAAAAGCAGACGGCGCTGCTTCTCTCTCTATCTCCACTTTCAAAATCTATTTAAATCTCAAAACAAACAAACAAAATTCCCAAAGTTGTCCTGAAATGAACTTATTAAATAAACGAAACGAAAAATATAGCCTACTCAGGGGTAGGGTTGGGAACCCAACATTTCGATTCCAACGGCATCATTTAGAAATGTGAATTTCGGTTCCGCTTTTCGATGCCTGAGGAAATGTTTCTCGCTGCTCTCCGTAGCCTACTGTATGACTGCGGCGGGGCGGGAAATGTAGCGTTGTACCTACACTTCCTACAGCGTAACCTGAGACCAGGGCGCCAGATCTGTGGAGGCGCTGTGCCGACAGCTCTGGGAGGGGAACAAAATGTTTTTACCGTTGGTGCTCATCCTAATTTTCGGCCTTGATGTAACAACATTCATAATTAAGTAAATGTAACACCCTTTTCATCCCGGTTACACTTTTCATTTGCCCTGTACGATGGGCGCTGTAAGTGATGAAAATGGGGGATGTTGGCTTATCTGGCACCCGCAGCTCACAGCCAAAGTGCGAGTGAGCGTGTTGTTATTAGCATCTGGTGCTAGCTGCTCTAACGGAAGAAGAATATGTTTCTACAATGATGTGGAGGGAGAGTCCTCTCCAGACAGACTAACTACAGCTCAGTGAGGTAAAGGACTCTTGAGTGTTTAGATAGTTCACTTTAGTCTAAGTTATCTCAGTGGGTCTCAAACGTTTTGATCACAATTTATGTAAACACATATTTCCAAGGCTCTCATAATTATTGGGATAAAACAGGTTTGAAATCATTCCAATGTATACTAAACCAGACATATCGTTTTAAACTGGAGAGATAAAAAAATATGCATAACTAAAATAGTAAAATAAGATATGAATGAACAACAAAAATAAAATACGTTACATGTATTTGTTATTGGCTATGGTAGGTTATTGGTTATGTTCACATACTTATTTAATTATTAAAATGTAAACCGATCTTTTTCTTATGGGTGTTTAGAGTTGTACCCCCTAGATCTAGTATCTAGTAATTCTGCTTAAAGTGCACCAGATTGAAGCATTTTACTTTAAAATGTTCAAACATTTCTTCCCGGTATGCCTGAGAGGCAGATATGCTTGTTTTTCTCAACAAGAACTGTTTTTAAATGGGGGGGGGGGGGTTCCTTTAAATGTTGGACTGTTGCAATGTTGTAGCTTCAGTGGTTCTCAGGTTACAGTTACATAGCAGTGAATATAAACAGACTGATTAATGTGAATATTACTGTAAACTAACCTGTGTAAAAGTTTCTCGAATAAATGTAATTTTTTTGGTGGAAGAAGCATGTATAATTTTTTTACCCTGCCCCTCAAAGAATCGGAATTGAGAACCGTTAAGAACCGGAATCGAAAAGTAGAATCGGAATCGGAATCGGAATCGTGGAAATTCAAACGATACCCAACCCTACTCAGGGGTGGATCTAGGGTGGCAGGAGATTTTGAGGGATGGCATCCCCTGGCAGAAGTATATGCTGATTTAATCGCAGTCATATCAATCAATGTTAACTTGGAAAGCCAAAATATTGATATTTTAACTGAATAACAATAGGTGACATAATTGTGGCACATCAGTAAAGCCTTAAATAGAGATAGGCTATATAAGGTGGCAGACATAATTGAATGCATTTTAACTGAACAATAACTGAATTAGTTTGTCTCACTCTTAGACCAGGGGTACCAAATCTATGCAGACTTCTGCAATAAGTACATTAATTAACTGTCTCATCCATGTTTGTCTGAATTAATATGATAATATTAACAATCATATTATTCCTATTAGCTGTCAATCACTGTTATGATGCGGCGATTACCATCTTGTTCAGCAAAACGCCTCACAAACTGATTAAGATCCAAAGCTTTAGTGCGTCTTGATTGAATGCTGAGTACAGCCAAACTTGACAGTCTCTTCTCTGTCATTGTAGACTGCAAATACCTCGTTCCAGTAAGTCCGGATGCTTCTCGTTTTGCGCCGTCCAGTTCAAATGAAATCGCCGGCAATCATATTTCCACACTCTCGCCAGGGCCGGGGGAGGGGTAACAAGGCTCGTGTCTTGTGGTGCATTCACTTGCACTCGGACATTAGAGATTTTCTCTCATAAATGTCCGATGAGCCCAACGACCACTACCCCACTGCCTGATATCATTAGAAAGCTAGGAATCTCCTCTTTCCAACAGTGTATACAACTCAAATGTGTCTTTCGGTCAATGCGACTGATTTCAATTGAGCAAGTCACATATGAGGTGGTCCCCGAAAATCCTTGATAATAAAAAGTGGATTTTATTTAGCTTTTTTCCACGGACCACCTGCAGTACCCTCGCGGACCACCAGTGGTCCGCGGACCACAGTTTGAGAACCGCTGCTCTAAAGCACTTTCATCTGTTATGGGCTATCTCTGTACATAGAGGGTTCTGCAGAGAAAGATTGCTTGAGTATACAGAAATACAGTAAATGAAGAAATACAAATGATATTTTATTCAAAAGTAATATTTTGCAACATGCATCTCAGCACATAGTTACAGTTGTTTCCGTAACGCAAAACAAAAATGATGCTTCTGTCAAATACAGTAGATAGAAAGAAAACTCAGAGTAAAAAAATATACAGAAAATATTTTGAGCAAAAAACAAAGGAAAGGAAAAAATGCTTCGGCTGCATCCCGCAGCCTAGCAGGGTGTGGCCACAGCAGCTCATCCACATCACAGGCCATGTTTTCCCTGGCTAAACAGCGCGGGAAGAAGCGTCTTGAGTGACGTATCCAGCCCTGGATAGCATTGACATTCACATCATCACATGCCTCCTCAAGCCTGCAGAAGAGGCATGCGCTCATAGGGCCGACGGTCATACACCTTCCACCGCCATGTCGAGAAGAACTCTTCAATTGGATTGAGAAATGGAGAGTAGGGTGGAAGATATTGTAGGCGGAATTGTTGGTGCTCAACAAATCAGTTTTGGACTAAGACAGCACGATGGAAGCTGACATTGTCCCATACCACAACATATCTAGGCTGCTCTGCATGATGAACATGGTCAGCCTGGGTCAAAATGTGGTGCAGTCTGTCCCGAAATGTGAGAATGTGGGCTGTGTTATATGGACCAAGGTGGGCATGGCGGTGGAGGACACCATTTTGTGTGATCGCAGCACACATTGTGATGTTGCCACCACGTTGGCCAGGGACATCTATGATGGCTCTGTGACCAATAATGTTCCTACCCCTTCTCCTGGTCTTTGTGAGGTTGAAGCCAGCCTCGTCAATACAAATAAATTCATGCCTGATGACATCAGCATCCATCTCCAGTACTCTCTGAAAACAAAAATGACAGTAAAATCAATCAAAGTGGTTTTAAGTACAAAAAAAATGCTGTGCTATGTGTGGATTACTGAATCAATGGTCTAGTCAATGTTGTACTTACATCCGCATATTGATGTCTCAGATCTTTCACCCTTTCAGCATTTCTCTCAAAGGGCACCCTGTACAGCTGCTTCATCTGAACCTGGTTACGCTGGAGAACACGGGCCAATGTGGACAGGCTGACTTGCCTGATGTGGTTCCTTATGATGTGGCTTCGGATCTCTCTAAGTGTGATGGCATTGTTTGCCAAAACTAAGTTTGCAACTGCTGCTTCCTGTGCCTCATTAAAAATCCTTGGCCTTCCACCTGCACCTCTTTTTTTCTCAGTCCTTCAGATAAACAGCAAAGATATAGTGGTTGGTCAGTGTGTTGCTAACACGTGACTTTATGTCAGATTCCTGTGTCTTACGTGGAGAAACGTGTGCAGTGGTTTGCAAAAAGTGCCATGTTGATTTGCAAATTGTGTGAAAAGCTGAAAACGTGTTTAGAGTTTTGGAGATTTGAGCCGATGTTTTGCTCTTTGAGTGTCAGTTAAAATAATTGTGCTTTATGTAGCATTTTAGTGTGTTAGCAACCGAAAACTGTAATTAAAGCACCTATCATTACCTTTCAATTCCACTGTGATTCCTGCCGATGGTGTACCAGGTAAGGTATTCTGCCACCACAGTGTGTTTTTCTTCAACGGAGCTGACATGCCTGAAGCAGCCAGCAGTCTGAAGCATGGAGCTGTGTTTCAGTAACACATCTTGCAGAGATTTCAGAGAATGTGCCAACTCAATCTAAATGGAAAACACACACACCATCAAAGATATCCACATAACGGCAAATTATTATAATAGATATCACTCTTCTGATTGGACAAAAGAAAAAAAACATGTCAAAAGTAGTTGAATGGCTGTCAATGTTTAAAAAAAGGAATACTCTAAATTAGTTTTTGAGCATTTCAGATTTTCTGCACACAGTCTTTTGAATAAGGGGCTTTTCTGTACAGTTAAACAAAAGTACTGTGCTTCTTAGCATTTAAAAAAATAACCAATTTATCACAATGACTGGTGTAGTTTATTGCAATACCTCACTGAGAGCTCTCCCTATCTCATCATCTGTCACATCCGTCACATGTGCACAGAAACCAGGCTGTCCAGCTATGTGGTTCACCAGGTCCCTTGAAAGAAAATGTGGGCCTGGTCCTCCATGAACAATGGACACAGCTATCATCTTCCCTGCCATGACATATTCATCCTCCCTGATTGCTGGGGGGATACAGATGGTGGAAACTAAATGTAATTACAGTACATCATATTGCCAAAACAAATTCTGTACCCTTGATAATCAGAACGTATTTAACTAACTATATTTAGAGTTGTCTTCATGAGATGTTACAGAAAAATGTAGCTCCATAATATTTGCAGCTTTACAAGCAAATTATAGTTGAACTCATTCTTTCTCTTAGATAAAGATTTTACAAATTGATAGCTACTATCCCTGTCTGAGCCAATTGGCATGAACATTAACACATGTACACATGTACACACACACACACACACACACACACACACACACACACACACACACACACACACACGGAAAGCTATGGGAAAGCAGCTTGTGAGTGACATTTTGATTGCTGACTAACCTGAAATGAAATCTGCATAGCCTGAAAAAAAGGACTTACCTTTGTCATAATCTGATTCAAGACATATAAAGAGAGCAATTCGGTTGTAGGTTTTCCCTCTTTCCGTTTTATACTCTCTCAGATTAAATGGCGTTGAAGTACCAGGAATATTAATGACTTCTGATGTGTCTGGGTAAATGAGGACATAGGGGCCCTCATCCATATCTGAATTAAAGTCAGTCATCTTCTTGACTGCCAATCGATGCAACCCAGCTGCGTCAGTGTCAGGATCCAGAATCAGTGGAATAGTTTTCCCTCTGACAGGTTTCATGATGTCCTTTTGAAGAGACATGATTCCAATATTTATCTGTGCAAAGAAAATAAATTAGGTGTAATCAACTTGGTACATGAAACCACACAATTAACAGTGGATAGTAACTATTATTATACAAGTCATTAAAGGAGGGGTAGGTAAGTTTGATATCCACATAACGGCAAACTATTATAATAGATATCACTCTTCTGATTGGACAAAAGAAAAAAAACATGTCAAAAGTAGTTGAATGGCTGTCAATGTTTAAAAAAAGGAATACTCTAAATTAGTTTTTGAGCATTTCAGATTTTCTGCACACAGTCTTTTGAATAAGGGGCTTTTCTGTACAGTTAAACAAAAGTACTGTGCTTCTTAGCACTTCTTAGAAGTGTACAAAAATTCCAAAGTACACAACCGAAAAGAATCCGCCCCTTCCTTCAGACTTCCCACAGAGCACCTCCTCCAACACATGAACGCGCACAAGATCATGATAATGAATGTAAAACAAATGTTTAACACAGTTATTGTCAGTGCTTATATTTTTGAAGCTAGCATGTTTGTTTTGTGAAAATGTATTACAAATGTTACGTCTAGCTGATGAGAGCAGGCTGCGCCGGTAACGTTACATATCAGCTCGGTGTGCTCCGTAAATAGTCGCCATAGTTGAAAAGCAACTCCGATATTGTCTCTGGTTTGACTTCTCCTAGTTTCCACTTTCTTTTTCTTCATAATTTGCTCCATTACAGTTTTTCTTTTGCGACCGGTAGACGATGTTGAAGCAAACTCTGCCATGGTGAAAATGCGATTGAGCAACAGCTGCCCGGAGACGGGAAACACGCCCAATGACGGCATGCGCAATGACTGCACGAATGTGCGTGCACGAGATTGAAGGCTGACAGACAGGTCGTCCAACCAGTTATTTTAGCCGACTTCGTCGTTTTTACAGTATTACGGCTTCCACAGATGATTTTCCACAGGATTTTTTTTCAAAGCACTTAGAATATTCATTGCTATCAGGATATTAAGAGCATTCCATGGAATATAACAAAAAGTGTATCTCGAGCCGGTTTCTCAAACTTAACTACCCCTCCTTTAAGTGCTGTAATATCTCAGATAAGTGTGCAGACCCTGTGTAGCAGAAAATGCTTAGAAAAAAAACACTATACAACAATATACATACATGCATACAAGTCACAACTACCATAATTCTTCCCTGATTGGCAAACAGACAAACAAAAATAAAATGCCAGTAAAAAAAACACTGCTAAAATGGCTATTCACTTTTATGCAATTCATAGCAGAAACGGATGTAAACGATTTCTAGAAAGTTGTCCACAGTTACAAATAATATGAATTTATAAATCCTGACTTGATTAGGCTAAAAAAATCCTTATTTTTTGTGCTTTAATAACCCCTTCATAAGTAAAAGAAAAAAAGGATGAAGACGCTTTACCATCACTTGGATACATCACATAGGCCTGCTTATAACTTATATATTCTCAACCATGGTGATGTTTGACAAATGCGGATAACCAAGAAGATTTTACACGACTAAATACAACAACTTCTTAAACCAAACCTGCTAGTGCATCTTTTTGAACTTAGCTGACCATGACCAAGACGTTTTAGAGTTAACCACATACATGATGTAATTTTCAGACACACATTTTTCCCTTTAATCATGATTTACTAATGAAGCTGAGCTGTCCAATTGTAACACAGTAAAAGTAATGCTTTTATCACCTAAAACAGGTACCATCTATCTTGCCTAGTAAACCATATCTTCCAGCACTTCCTCCCCCATATTGGCTACCTGTACTGTACTTGTCTGTTCTTTCTTCTTCACTTTTCTCTTCTGGAAAGAGAAATTAAGCCTTTCGTCTGACTTTTTACTTCTGTACTCGAGGAACGTTTTCAGGGATGGCATTTTTGGGGCAGCAGCTAACGTTACACAAACAGAGAAAAACAATGTTATGATAACCAAGCTGAACTTAGCCTGGGTTATTTTTTTTAATTCACACTTTATGCGAGTGTGAGTTCAAACCTTATGTCTATGGTTCAAACATGAATCACGAGACAGGCTTAAAGGTTTTACAGAGCATTGTTACACAGTTTGAGTTGATGTTTTACCTGGAATCGGGCCACTGAAGTCCTGTTCATGTTTAGTTTCTTTTAATGCAGCCAATGACTGTCCACAAGAACTGCAAACATGTTGAAGTGACTGAAATGTCTTCCCACAACGCGGACAATACACCATTTCAGAGTCAGAAGTCGCGCAATGGGCGAAAACCATAGGCGAAAACACGCAGAGTAAAACCGCCCGGTGTCTTCGAATATTCTAGACTTCCGGTCGCTGACCAATGACGAAACGAAATTTCTCTTGACTGGCAGCAAAAACAACCAATCACAGCAGTGCTTCTCTGGCTGGCTCTGTCCAATCACAAACAAGAAGTGTTCTCCCTAAAGGAATACCCTTTCCGTCCAATGTGAAATGCTGTTGCGTTTTCTGAAATGTTTTAATTTAATTTCAAACCTTTATTTATTCAGATGAATCCCATTGAGATCATTGATCTCTTTTTCAAGGGAGACCTGCTCAAGTAGTTCCACATGAAACATAAAAACATATGGACATCATACAGCATCATTTACATAATTATCCAAAATTAAATGCTATTGTGTTTTGTGAAATGCTGCGGTGTCTTGCACTTCAGGGCCACCGTAACAACTAGTTATTTTAACACAATTCTTACAAATTCAAAATTCTAACAACATTCTTTATCCGTGCATACACCATTGGTGCTTTCACACCGGACGCAATGCGAATGACGCGGTAGCCAATCAGCGGTGAGGATCTCAGCCTCCTGTCACTGACGGTGAATTCAGATACTGGACAAAAGTTAAACAAGTACAAACCACAGACTGTCTGTGTCATGGCGAATACAGTCGCTGTTGTATCTGTGTCTGTATCATGTTGTTGTGAGTCCGGACGGAGCAGCTACGTTAGCTTAGCCTGATCGAACCGATCTCCATTCAGAAAACACGCATTTTAAAAGGTTTTTCGCCTGCCGTCTGTCTGCAGGCTTGTCAAAGCATTAATTCATGTTTTTTACTAACCGGTATCAGTATGTAGTTATTCCGGCATCATTTTGAAACATGTATTACAATTAAATCACGGTAAAATATGTTCATTTTGTTGTAGTTGGTATCTACTATAAGTGCAGTGAGTTCAAAAGTTTATTATATATAAATAAATATGCATCACTTGAAGTCAGTCTATGATTTTTGGGAGCAACAAGGAATGTCTCAAAGATACGTCAATCAAGTGGCACCTGCTAACGGGGTGGTGGATGATAGGCTTGCATCTAAAAACGTTTTCATTTTTTTAAAAAACATTATTTTTACTTTTCTTTTTTTTTACTTCTTTCTTTTGCTCTAAAGGAGCATCCTGAACAGGAGACAGTTTCAGGCAGATCTAGCATCCTCTCTCATCCTGGTAAGAATGCATTTCTGCTATTTACCGTTTGTAATATTTCACTGTAATATTTCAGATTTGTATCCTAATGTATTTTTGAAATGTATCAAACACACAACGCACCAAGTGTGACGTCCGTCTCTGCTTTTCCGACGATAGGAACTGTTTTTGGGACTACCATTGTATTCATATTTAATAAATGACTATTCATAAAAAATATGACTGATGTGTGATTATTATTCATGCTGATATAGGGCTAAGTAAGCAATCAATCCTGAAAATCAACCCTTAGTTGTTCAATATATTTATTCAGACAATGTGAGTAGAAATAAAGACATTCTGCTCCCACCTAAGCCCAACGTTGCAATATTACAACATTTCCCTAAAAACTTACCAAAACGTAAAAAATGTGAAAACTCTTTAATTTCTGCTCCAGAGGCTACAACAACATCTGAAAGGGCTTTACAGGGTTAACTCGATCATTCTATCGTTTAACAAATAAATAATTAACTGTCTAGGGCAAGGTTACTTGTTAATTTGTTGTAGAATATTGTTAGACAGCTGAAAAAAGGAAATGAGAAAACAAGGCCTTACTTTTTTAATGTGCAGGCAGCAAGGGAGCTTATCAATGGATTTTGCAAATTAACCTTTTCCCTAAGATATGTTGATGTGCCTCAGAAGGAAAATCACAAGTGTGAATACTTTTTGGAAATGACGGCTGAATTCAGTTAAGCTGCTTCAGTTTGTCCTGTTCTTGTCAAGCTCAAGCACAGTCATGGCTAAGTGGGACACTTGAATAGAACAGAAACAGTGTTAATGTTAAGCACTTTAAGAGCACAACAATTAATTAAATATGAACAGCCTTATTATTCAAGTTTATACAGTGCTAACATTGTGCATGTTCCTAGTACAATTGTGTTTTATTAGATTACCAGTGTTAATTGTGTCAACGAAAACTATGACGAAAAATGTTCGTCAACAACCTTTTTTACATGACGTAAGGCTGCTACACACCAACCTGAGACCAAAGAACGCGTACCGAAGGCGACCCGACTTTTACGTCTGCTCCGTCGCCTACGCCGCCTGCCTACGCCGCCCGCCTACGAACACACCGCAAAGACTTCAGTAAACGAGTGGCAATAACTGTCCTTACCAGCAGGCAGCGGTAGTGTGTATTCGTCATTCAAAAGAGGCAACAACCGGAAGACAGACTATACACCGAGAGAAGAAGAACAGGCTGCCTGATAGAAACGAACAACAAATGGTGTCTGGGTTCCATTTTCACTCTCTCTCGTCGATCGAAAACATGTAAACATAAAAAAGAAACTCTTGCGTCCAGGTGAAAAAGATGAACCGTCTGTATGTGCCTTCTTAATCGTTTGTTTTGGTCCCTCACTTCCGCTTCGCTTCTCATGCACTCGCTAAGCTGAACAGCCAATCAAAGTGATTTCTTTGTCCCGACTTTCTTTGGCCTCCGGGAGGTGTGAAAATGTGCCGTAAAGAGACGACGGTGCGGGACACACCAACCTGAGTAGGGCGCCGCGAATGCCCGACTGCCTCTGACTCCCAAAATCGGGTTGGTGTGTAGCGGCCTTAAGACGAGACGATGACGAGCTAAAAATAGATTCTTGATAATAAAAACTATGACGAAATATATATTTAGTTTTCGTTGACGGGACTAAGGTGTTAATGGTGGACTATTGTGGAGGCTATTTTTAAATAACATTAGAAAGACTGATTCTTATTCTAAGACTACCCTTATAAAGGGTTTATGAATAGTTTGTAATTCATTTATTAATTAGGTTGTGAACACTTTATAAATCATTAATAAGCTTTTATAAGGGGAGACATGTGGCTCAGTGGATTAATGCGCTCATCTTCGAATCAGAGGATAGCAAGTTCGAGTCCCACTGCAGTCAGCATGTCGTTGTGTCCCTGGGCAAGACACTTCACCCCAAATTGCGCACAGTATTGAGTATGTAAGTAGCTTTGGATAAAATTGTAATTATAAGACATGAGATAAACAGGGCAACTGTGACCGGTTGCTTGCCAAATAGTGAGACCACATTTATCTGTACAGCTAAGCCTTATATTGGCTACTTGGCTTACTTCGTCTCCTTCATCAGCCAGCATCCTTGGTATCTGTTGCTCAATGAGTTGATTCTCGCTAAGTAGCCAATATAAGGCTTAGTCATCTTGCCAAATAGTGAGCCTGTGTTGATGTATGCAAACTATGTTAGAACTGGTTTATAAATGGTTCTTAATGATTAATAAAGTGTTTACAACCTAATTCATAACCTAATTATAAACCCTTTACGAATCCTTTATAAGGGTAGTCTTAGGCCCCGTCCACACAGCAAATCTTGAAAATCTTGGAGGTGGGCGTTTTCTGAAGCTTGGGGATTTTTTGCGAGCAACGAGACCAACAACCAATCACATGAATCTCCCGCCCCCGACATACAAAGCAATAGCGATGTTAAAACGAAGTAAACTGGATATAAAATCCCCAAACAGGCGAAAACCTACCAGTTTCACCCACTGTCTCTGCCACCTCCCTCCATGCCTGGTTCCTCCGGTTTGTGTCCCGGTAAAAGTTATGGGTGATTTGCTACCGCAATAAAAAATGTCTCCTCCGTCTTTAGGACTATAGAAAATGAACTGCGATATGTCACTCCCAGCTTGCACGCGGTTTTGACGCGCTTGAACTGTCAGATTTGCTTAAACGGGATTTGATTGGCTGACGCTTCCACCTCAGCTTCAAAAGTTGAACATTGCTCAACTTTTGAATCCTGAAAATCCTGGAAATCTTCGCTTTGCTTCCCCAGAATGCAGTTCGGCGAGAAGCGAGGCAAAGTGACGTCACCCCATTCAAAGTCAATGGGGAATTTTTTTTCAGAAGCTTTGGAAGATTTTTTTAGCGCTGCTGTGTGGACGGGCCGTTATTGTAAAGTGGTACCAGCAAAAGCACATTTAAATAGCGCCTGCCGTAAAGAGCCATTGTGTTAGACCTGCCTTCACTGTATCATGTGGCTACTATTTAGCATTGACCACTTGTCTACAGATTGAACTTTAAAACACTTATACCTTCGAGCTATATTTAAGTTTACCTTTTGAGTAAGAGATGGTTAGCTTAACTTTATCTCATTATCTCAGATGCTTATAATATCCCATAATGAGCTTTTTCTTCAAAAAAGTAGTTTTGCACTAATAAGTCAGGTCCTGAAGGCTGTAAAATGTGGATACGATGTGATTTTATAATTACTGCTTGGATTTAAATAGTACCCTACCACACTATATTATCCAATCAATCAACACAGTTAAAAAAATATATAATTACCCTCTGAAGCCAAATATAGACCACAATTTGTAACAGCATGCAACATGGAAATATAACTCTAGCCCAACCTTTGCTGTAGAGTGGTAACAATGCAATGGCCAGTCAAGTACTATTACACCAAACCACCATTAATGTGAATGATTGAATTATTTCTACCATGATCATTTTCCATAGTTGTATGTCACAAGATCTATTTTCTTTTTCACACTTAATTTGCTGTGGTCTGAATACGGCCTTATGATCTGTTCATGTCTAATACTGTCAATTCCAATTGGTAAATACTGTTTACATCAGATGTTAATAGAGAACCGCAGTGACGCGTCCTAAAACCCGGAAGTAAACTCCTTCCGGTTCCTTCGTCAAAAACGCAATGCAATTTCTCCATAGGATTTTGGAAAATAGCTGGAAATAAGGTCTGTGGTTGAAACACATTTAAGAGACGGATCACGTTTTGTTCAGCCGGATAATATCCACATGTCTACCCTACTTTTATCATTTTCAAATCATAAATCTAGTCGCAAGAAGCAAAATGCTAACGTTATGCTACAAAGGAACTTCTTCAACGTCACGCCAACTTAAGATCCACATTCAAACATACAGATTCTAAATGGTACGAGTTGAAGCGTTTGTTTGAACAGTCTGCAGGAGGCAGGTACTTGCTTTCAAGCAGAACAGGGCAAACAAACTTAGAGGAGTGTTTTACGTGTTCGGCGTAATGACGTAAAACGGCCTGGACAACTTCTGTAGTCCTATTCAGCCACTTGGTAACAACCATCGTTTCTCAGACACGTAAACTCTTCAGAAATCACCAGCGGGGTCACTGCTGCTGTATTTAATGTTGTAGAACAAAATGTGATCTGTCTCTTCAATTAGTGTCAAACACAGACCTTATTTGGAGCTAGTTTCCAAAACCCTATGGAGAAATTGCATTGCTTTTTATCGAAGGAACCGGAAGTGGTAAAAATGCTAACTTACTTCCGGGTTTTAGGACGCGTCACTGCGGTTCTCTATACCATTATCTAGCGCAAACAAGACATTAAATGATATGATATTGTTCCCACAACATTACAACTAATTCAAATATTGTAAATGGACACAATGTTTAAGCACACAACTCATTATTCACAGTCATATTTGTTATACACTGGTGGCAGAGGTTACGCTATCTGATTATCAGGAGAGATTGTAAATGAAGACGGACACTCAGAGTAACTAGGGGTTCAGTATCTTGCCCAAGGACACGACAAAATGTAAGCAGCAGGGACCAGTGA
>CALSBZ010042096.1:0-10250 GCA_943591055.1 Gobionotothen gibberifrons | reverse complement strand
CACACACACACACACACACACACACACACACACACACACACACACACACACACACACACACACACACACACACACACGGAGCCCTCTCAGCCCCAGCACTTTAATGCGCTGTCCCCTGGAGGCAGGTGAACACCAGAAGCCCACCTCTTACCTCCCCTTCACTCACCTGCAGTGCAAAGATAGACGAGAGAGGGATGAAGGCAGAGCAGCTGCTGCATTATTCACAGGATGTCAGGATACTTAAGTGATGGCTGCGTTTCATAAGCAGAGGGAAAGGTGAGGTCATGGTGAAGTTTCCCTGAACTCATCGCAGGTAGAAAGCCACCTGTCCTCCTGTTCTCTATATCTATCTAAAGGCTGCGGCACCATGACGACAACAGCAGGAATGTGCTAAGATTAAACACACCTAGATTTATTTCTAGAGGCGCATGGAACAGTTATTTAAGGTAGCTTTTAAAAAATAAATGCTATTACATTTCTTGGATGGGTCTAAGAGTCATGTCGATAAAGAATAATAAAACCAATGTTCAAAGTCGATTTATTGTCACTGTACATCACTATGGGTTGTTATATAATTATGACCATGGTGTATACAGCATGATATCAAAAATAACCATTTAATAAAGTCGCAGTATGGGATGTTGAATAACAAAAAACATACATAAACAAAGTATAATATGCCATAAAATCTTAATAAAAGTAAGAAATATGCCTAAAAAAATGTAAAAAGAGCAGTGTCCTGTTAAAGAGAAATACTTTTATGCTATTATGCTATTCAAAAAGTGTATCATGCCATAAGAAATAGTGAGGTGGGCTGAAGATCAGAAGGTTGTGAGTTCAAATCCCGCCAGGAACACCACCACTAGTGTGCCCTTGAGTAAGGCACGTAGCCCTCAGTTACTCCAGGGAGAATGTCCCTGTAATTGGTCATTGTAAATCGCTTTGGATAAAAGCGTCAGTTAAATGAAATGTAATGTAAAAAAAAATAACAAAAGGAAGAGTAAAGTATTCCACAAAAATGTCATAAAAACATCATAGTATAAAACGTTAATGTGTCATCAATATAAAAATATCAAATTGTTCTTGTATGACTGAGATTACCAATAATCAGTAATCCCAAAAACACAATATCATCAGTTTTTATTCGGGATTAATTCTTCAATAGGAAGTGTAAAAGGAAAGGTGTGGATTATCCAAAGTATCAGACTATTTCTAAAAGTCATATGTTATGTTAAATGAAACAAACTAAATATTTCAATATATATCTCAAAACCTGAACACGTCAAATAAAATCTAGTGAGAAAAAGTGTTTTTGTGCTTTGGGTGAACCGACCCTTTTCCAAAGCGTCTCATCTTCCTGCTGATCTCTGCCTCTCTTCTACAGTGAACACAGCAGCATTTATCAGCATGAATTACTACATCAGTAAGCAAACGTACATTGTAAGAAGCCGGCGTAATCTGCAGGAAAGCTCTCACCTTCTCCCCATCCAAAACACACTTTGTCTGGATCAAAACACTGATTAATTAGCGGGGAACAGAGGCCGAGAGAGTGCGTGAGGGGAGCGCCAGACAAATCCCTCGCTTGTGTATTAACGGGGATTTAAAGATGAAACGTGGAAACTTGGTTGCAGAGTGGAGACTATTTAGACAGAGCCAGGAGGGCTTACTTCTGGTACACACACACACACACACACACACACACACACACACACACACACACACGCGCAGATTTGCACACACACAGAGTTGCACACACACACACACAAATGCAGAGTTGCACACACACACACACACACACACACACACACACACACACACACACACACTAATACAACCATCGTAAAGACATTCCTGTTTGGGCAGGCGTTTGGGTAATCGGTGTGCTTGATTTTATTCCATTTTATACTAAGTTTTGATTTTGTTTGTTTTAAATTTCCTTTAAGTTTTGTTTTATTGTGACTTAATTATGTTCTGGTGCTTTTATGACTTCTTAACATGTGGCTTGTGTGTTCATTGATCATTGTACACCTCCTATGTTGATGTCTTATTGTTTTGTTAAGCACTTTGTCTGCGAAAAGCGCTTTATAAATAAACTTGACACACACACACACACACCTGACTTCCTTTAGAGCATGTGAGCAATTTGTGTTTGTCTTACGCTAATTTGTGTCTCTTTCTCTTTCTAGGAGTCCTTTAAGTTTTATGCAGACAAGCTGAGAGAGAGAGAAGCAAAATCCCAGAAGAAAGTAGAGACATAAAGACTCCTCCTCCTCTACCTCTTCCTCATCCTCCTCCTCCTCCATCCAAGTGTTTTCCTTCCTTCCTTACTTCTTGTCTCTTTTTTTTATATAAGTTTTCCGAGCTGAAATGTTGAGTATTGTGTTGAAACTGTTAGATGCTAATTTACTGATACTGTTGATGATGATGTTCAGAATGCAAAAGATAGTATTTATGATAATAAATGTCACATTCTGAGGCTGAGACTTTGTGTGGTGTGAACGTTTCTTTTCGGGAAGATTTTGACATATTTCATTATAAAGTACAAGTGAAGCAAATTACACTAACAAAGGCACCGGTCCATTGAGGTCTCCCAAAGACTCTCTCTTCATGAAACACGGAACAACTCGACTAAAAGGCAGGAAGGTTATCAACGACACCATGTCAGTGTCCCATTCTCAAAATATCCCTTACACTACAATACACTTTATCTTTATACTGTTTATCACCGTTTTAATGTATATAAGAAATCCTCATACATCAAACTGCATGTTTTCTGAGATGTAAGAGTTTTTTCTTCAATAGAAACATCTAAGCTTCTCATTATAGTGTTGCATGCATTTGATATTTCACATGACACAACATTTCTGGTGCTATACACAGGGTGTCCGCGGTGTCTTAACAAGTATTAAAAGTTGATAAATCAATTTAGCGAAAATGAAGGCTATTAAAAAATATTAAACGGTATTTTCCAAGGTATTACATTTTGTAGCTTGTTTTCAATAAGTATATGAATTGTCCAAAGAGGTTGTATTCTACAGTTTGCCTGAATGTAATCATTGCGTAGGTATGTAGTGTGATTCTGTGTAGTTTATTTATGGCATCCTGTTGGATGTGACGTCATCTAAACAGGACATCGCACGCTCACTGCTTGATAGCGCGCGAAGGTCCGTTTACGCCGGTTGTTAAACAACATCGTTATGGGGAAATGCAAGTCTGCGTCCAAATGGTTGGAAGATAAGGAGGAAGGACAATCAATACTGTATATAGTAAATGTGAGGTAAAGTGTAAGGTAAGGTAAGGTAACCAAGGTAACCGGTTAAAACTCAAAGTGGCGATGCGGTCTTAAAATGTATGGAAAGGGTCTTAAAATAGGTCTTAAAAGGTATTACATTTGACTTCAGGATTCCTGCATATAAGCCTACCCTGCTGTATAACCATATAGTGAACATAATCACACTGATACCATTTATTGTTGTGAACCCGCACCGCTTTGAGTGCAAACTGAGTGACCAGGTCAAAGGATGGCAGAGAGATTGATGACAGAAATAAACACGCTGGACTGGAGGCATTTGATTTAATAGTTTACTCATTCGGACTTGGACCCCGGCCGTCACATATTTATCAGGCTTTCGCACCAGTGCAAAAACACAGCTTACATAATCTTCAATCTTTGAGGACACAAGTACAAGCTCTTTTATTTCTGAGTGTGACTTACTAAATCTCTACGGCTTTTTTTTCTGTGCTCCCTATACTGGCACACACATTGTTAAGCTTAATAACCTTACATATACAAAAAAAGATAAAGCTGTAGGAAAAAAGAAGATTGAAAATGGAACAAGCAAAAGCTGCAGATGGATATCTGCCAAAGTGGCGCTCTAATCATCGGCCAAGATGGAGGAGAGAGGGAGGGAAAGAAAATCACTTCATCTTTTAAACTGTTAGTGCAATGCTCTGCTGCCACCCAGCAGCAGACAGCAGTACTGCAGCGAGAAGAAACCTAGCACAACCAATCATTCCCATACTTAAACTTTGAAAATGTGTTAATTGTTTTGACTAGTCACACATTTGAGAAATAGCTTCACTTTTAGGATTTTTTAATACACCAAGAAGGGTGACTTTAAGGATTACTGAGGTGTCAGAGAAGTCATTTAATGGGTTTTTGATATTAAAACAAGTGCAGGAGTTTCTGATGAGATAATTGTGGGAATAAAAGGGGAATTCAAATTCAAAACATACTCATATATTTACCCTTAAATTAAGCAAATGTCTGATAAAATGTCGAACCAGTCGAACAAGAACCTAAATGACTTCCCTGCACTCCTGCAGAACAAAACACTTCCTAAAGTCACATTTGATTTGAAACGGCGTCTGGTCCTGATGTGTTCACCAGTCCTGACTGGACTTCTGTTTGATGAACTTCAGGCACACGTAGTAGAGCGCCATGAAGACCAGGCAGACGGCCAGCAGCACCAGATAGCAGGCGTACAGAGGGTACTGGTTCATGTGCATGGCCTCCACCATCTAGCACACAGAGACACAGATGAGAAGACTGTCCATGTGTCTTTGGTTTCCATAGCTGTGTTCATTTACACATGGACAGTTATTGCCTAATACATATATTTATAACGACAGATAAAACACTCTTTTCTTGTGACTTGTTATGCCTTACATTGACATTTCTATCACATTATTTAGGGCATACTTTTCTATGACTTTTTTAGTTCATAAAACACTGATTTTATATTTACATACAATGCTATTACAATTTCTTTCATACACAATACTTTTTTGAACTATTAGTGTTTAATTTCATACTATTCTAGGACTTTATTTTAACATACTTTGACCTTTTTATGACTTTAAATACTAGTGATATTGTTATGACTGTGTGTGTGTGTGTGTGTGTGTTTGTGTGTGTGTTTTTCTAACTCACGTATATGCCGTCCACATTGATGGTGAAGTTCTTGATGGAGACGGGGTACATGTTGCCTCTGAACTGAACCTGCAGCAACCCGTCGAACCCCCAACGCATGAAGGAGGTGTGGGAGACCCACGAGGCCACTGGGGGAGGGGGGGGAGGTATTTATTTCATCATTTCTCTTTTCAATGCAGCTCTTTATACTCACACATTTCAAACTAGGGATAATAATTTTTCATTTCATTATCTACTTATTCATTCATTTACTTTCATGTATTTATTTAACATTTCAACTTCTTTCTAATATTCATTGTACTTTGTTTTTAATATTACTAATATATATTGCCTTTTATTTGTATTTATATCTCTTAATTTATAATAATAATAATAATACATATCTTATATCAAATATATAATATAGTAAAAATATAATATACGTTTTTTACTTAATATTATGTATATTTATACTATCTCTCTATTACTGCATATAAAGAGGCATTCATCTTTGTACATCTATGCTATCTGTGTCCATTTACATGTCTGGAAATGGGTAATACAATTAATAAACTGAGCTGCTTATGTGTGTATGATCTGGAAATGAAGTTAACAAATTTAAATAAAAATGTTAAAAAAAAACTGGTGACAGTGACTCCATCTCCTCACCCCGCCACATGTTCTCCATGCTGATGACGAAGCCCCCCGTCAGGTAGAAGATGGTGAAGAAGGAGTTCCCCGCGAAGGAGGAGGTCTGCAGGGTGGGCAGCGCAGCGGCCACGAACAGAGCCATGGCGCGGCTGCAGTACACCATCAGCCACACCAGCATGAAGTTGAGCAGGAAGCGCTCCGGGTCTGTGTTCAGCCCGGCCAGCCAATAGATGGGCAGGCCGTACACCAGCGTGAACACACAGTGCTCCGGCAGCTCCCCCAGCACCTGAGGGGACACACACACACGTTCAGATATACAGTTAAGACATCAAAAACACACACATTGTCAAGCACCGAACCTGGGGGGACAAAGCCTTCTCCGTCGCTGCCCCCTCCCTCAGGAACTCCCTCCCACAACCCACCAGAGACTGCACCGACCGCACCACCTCCAAAACACTCACAAAAACTCACCAACTCTTACTACTTTTAACTCCAGACTAAAAACGTATCTTTTTGTCGCTGCATTTGAGTGAGCTGTTTACATCCACACTGCAGTATGGCTTTTATTCGTGTATTCTATACCTGTTGTGTTTATTTTTATTATCTTTGCTTTTTAATGCCTGTTTTGAAATGCCATTTTATAATGTGTTTTGCTGTATTTATTCTTAAATGTCTTTTATTTTAATTTGTAAAGCACTTTGAATTGCCGTGTGCTGAAAGGTGCTTTATAAATAAACTTGCCTCACCTCTTCTATCTGGCTTTTAATGTGTGATTGTTTTTGTATTGCTTGATTTTAATGTGACTTTAAACTATATTTATTTGTTGTTCTGTAAAGCGACTTTGAGAACCTGTAAAAGTGCTTACAAAATAAATCTATTATTAATCTATTACATTGTTCATGACAAGACAAGACAAGACAAGATAGGACTTTATTTATCCCGAAGGAAATCGTTGTGCCAGAGTTAGAAAAATAGAACAAACACAGCAGCATAATAGTACAACTGTACACTACAAGTGCAGTAAAAAGACAAATTCAATATCTACAGCAGGGGCGTCAAACTCAATTTCATCACGGGCCACATTCGCATTATGGTTGCACTCAAAGGGCCGGTTGTAACTTTAAGACTATATAAAAATACATATATGAATATTTAATATATATAAAATAATGCATTATATTACATTATTGCCTCTGAATTGGATTATTATCGGATAGGGTAATAACTTCATAATTAACCCGGTCTGAAAGCAGAAGTCTAGGGCAAATAATTGCAAGTCTCTTCAGTGAGAATTTCACAAAATGATTTTAAAAGAGAAAAAAGTCATATTTAGAAGAAAAAAAGTCAAATCTGAGATGCATTGTGCTCCACGTATGGGCAACGTGCTTCTGTAAATCGCCATGTAACCGTATAACAAACATATTATATTCTTTGCAAGCTCTTGTGGGGCCACATAAAATGAAGTCGCGGGCCGGATTTGGCCCCCGGGCCTTGGGTTTGACACCCCTGATCTACAGGAAACATGAAACAACTGGTGTGTTTGCATGCTTTCTACTCCACATTACAGTACTGGACTTTACATACAGTGAGGCTCCTGTGTAGAGCGAGACTGACCCCTACTGGACATCTGAGGGGGGAGACCGAGATCATGTAAGTGTATTTCAAGTGTACTATGTATTAATTTATTGAGCTGTTCTTAAATCAGGTTTTAAAATGGTTTGACTGATAGAGATCATGCAATGTTATTATGTGTTTATTGATTGTTATGAACCTGCCTGAGGACCACCGATGGAAATGAGCTATTAGCTATAATCTGGCATATTGCATCTCTTCTCTTTGCTGAGATTAATGTTTTTGAATGCATGGTCCTTCTTTAAATAAATAATAATAATAATAATAAAAGAGTACTCAGATCTTGTACTTAAGTATAAGTACAAGTGCCAGAGTGTAGGAATACTCAGTTACAAGTAAAAGTCATACAATCAAAATAATTAGCATCAAAATATACTTAAAGTACCAAAAGTAAAAGTACTCATTCTGCAGATCGGTCCATTTCAGAATAACATATATCATTATTGATCATTAAAGTGTCTCAAAGCTGCTAGAGGTGCAGCTAGTTTGAATGACTTTGTGTACTTCAGGGCAGCTGTTGAATTCACTCCAGGTGGAACTAAAGTCTGATTTAAGTGGTGATTATATTTCACATCATAAATCCAATGGTGCAAAGTAACTAAAGGTATTAAATACATGTTGTGGAGTAAAAGTACACCATTTAACTCTGATTTGTAATGGGGTAGAAGTACAAAGTAGCAATACAGGTAAATACTGAAGTAATGATGATATACTAGTGCCTTGCATGTGTCCTTCAGTACAGTACTTCTTGAGTACATCTACTCAGTTACCCCCCTGGCTTACCTTGGCAAAGAAGTAGGAGGTGACGGAGTACATGCCGTCCTCCAGCTCGTGGTACAGCATGGCCCTCTCTGAGTGACCTGCAGGGAACAGGAAGTGAGTCTGAGGAGGAGCACGCTATGACCTCTGGCTGAAGGCTTCCTTAGAGACAGTAAACAATGCTCTCACACCCTGACCTGGAACAAGCTATTCAAGTACTTCTCTAGACTTGACTCTTCTAACTCCACTTCCTAATAGCATCAACCAAAAGTCTCTCCCCCACCTTCAATAGTTCACAAAACAGCAGCTATCCCATTGTCTGCTTCTCATCCCGATCCTAGCTTCTCCCCAATGGCTCCCCGTTAAATGTATTATACATTCTTACATTGACTTAAGCTACACAGACACACCACACTACCTACTTTAACAATGCATAGTGCACTTGTTGTCTGCCGTGCTATATTGTATACACTGTGAACCATGTGCAATACAACTATTTATATACTATTTAAATATAATAAGTAACTGCTGCTACTTATGTGCCCTTTTATGCTGCTGTTGCCGTGTGCCAAACGTATTTGTTTTTTTCTAAGTATTTTTTTTTTTTTTAATTCCTGTATTTGACTTGCGTAGGCTGGACTAGCAAAGCAAGATTTTCATTGTACGGTGTAACTGTCTGTTTACTGTGCATATGACAATAAATATCTTGAATCTTGAATTTGATAAACATACAGCCGTCTATGTCTGGCCCCAACCTCTTACTGAACCGTTATATAAAAGACGTTTTCTATAGACTTGCTTTAGAGTTACAGAGGCTCTCCAGCTACATGAATGTCATATTTTATTAGGATATAGTGTGGGTTAAAAGGTTTTCTATATGTATTAGGTCTCTGTATGGTATGTGGGCAGTTTAACACTATTCCTCTTTGTGCTACAGTGAACTTCATTTCATTTTATAGCTTTCGATGTCACTTGACAACCTTGACCTAACTTGAACTCGTTTTTGATTGGCTGTTGGCTCTGTAGCCGTTGTCATAATATAACTGAGGAACACGGTGTCAATCTGATGTGTCAAACAGACATGATGTTTTTCTCTATCTTCAACAAATCTTGAAAACTTGTATTCCTCTGCCAACTTATCTTCCCTGCCTCACCTTGAAACTTGAAACGTTGACTTGAAGTACTTTGGTCAATTATGTTCCAAGAATGCAGATGCAGCGATCACAACTTCACTTTTATTTTTGTTTTGTGTGCTACTTGTCTTTTATTTGTTTCTTTGTAGACATTAAAATATATGACATTTGCTATTTTCAAAAGTCTAACACTGTTTTGATGTTTGTTTCACCTATTCTTAAAAACCTGACTAATTTGCGGACTGATTTTTTTAAAATACTCACATTTGGCGATGACGTCCAGCACCACAGCGAATGGGGTGAGCGCTCCGATCATGTAGAGCAGGGCCACCGTGTCCTGGATGGAGAGACGCTCCTCTCCCGCCCCGTAGTACAGAAACCCGACCAGCAGGGACATGAGCAGCGCCTCGAAGCCGTGGACCAATAGGGTGACCAGGTCTCTGTAGTCATTGTACATGTGACGCCTGAGGGGGGGAGACACGAGAGGAGGGCAGTGAACACAAAACACTGATTAGAACGTGTTGTGAGGGACAGTCACAGTCTTCTCTGACATGACTGAGTCAGAGAAGATTTCTTTAAATATCGCACAACTCATTGCAGTATAAAATATAATCCAAGTCTTCCGATTGTATAACCACTGCTCTCCAAACACACGTCTTATGCTAAAACATTACTTTTCAAAACACTGTGCAAGCGTTTATGTTGAAGTGATTATGATGTACGAGATGTGTGAGAGAGACAGATGTTTTGATATACTTTTTATTTGTTTAAAGCTGCCCCTATTCACTTTAATTAATCTCTGTTCACTGCGGAGGAAAGCAAGAAACCTTTAAAATGTCAAGTTAAGACTTGATGAGTAATCGATACACACAAGTTCAGTTTGTGTGAAGAGTATTCCTTTAAAATCTGTACAAATGAACACACTTCTAACATGTCAGGTGGTGTCAGGGTTGTGGAGACAGACATGTAACACATCTGTGAGAGTTGGTCTGACCTGATGAGGATGGTAAATTGGTGAAGCCGGCCAGGCAGTCTTTTCTTTTGTTTAGCGATGGTGATAACTTCCTCTCCGTTTTCTTTGCTCAGCTGCTGAGGGCTGCAGACAGGACAAGACACATTCAGTGGAAACAAGAGAAAGGATGGGGAATATACGTGAAAGTATG
>CALSBZ010042095.1:0-12466 GCA_943591055.1 Gobionotothen gibberifrons | reverse complement strand
CACACACACACACACACACACACACACACACACACACACTGACAGACATGCCGTTTGGGAGGGATATTCCTCCCCTTTCTACAAAACACATATTTGTTTTGGATGTTTTCACTCAGAGTCTACACGGTGATTACAGATGTTCATTAACAAAATTGCGTATTTGTTTTTAAACTTTAACCAATCACTTTGATATGCTAATTACAGTGTAATTTAATTTGAGCCCTGTAATGATGATGCTGTTATTATGGACATAAATGATGCAGTTAAGCTGAGAGTAATCTCATTTGCATACTGTACATGCCAGTAAATTAAGCCCTTCCCTGCGTCGCTTCAGCTTTAATTTGCCACCCCTTTCCACACAGCATCCCTCAGCCCCTGCACTAATAGCGGGGCCAGCTTGTTTGATGTGGAGAGCCGCTTCCTCACTAAATCCAGTCACAATATGTAATGCATAAAAGCTCTCATTATAACTCTGAGTGCTCTTTTAAGAACTTGGTATTAATAAGGTTCTCACACTTTGTATTGATACACAAAAACAGTTTGCTATAATCATCTTCCCCTTAATCTGCATGAGAGAAATAAAAAACCCATGTGATAACGATGTACCCGGGGATAGTTAAAGAGGCCCTAATCATATTGTATATGTCCTCTTCTATGTGTTGATCAGAGATATCTTCAAAGAGGTGATTGTATTTTTGATATCCCTGCTTTGAGTCAAAAGATGAAGAGTCTTTTTTTAAACCACGTTTCCTCGCTCGCTAATTGAAAATATTGTATGTTTAGGGCAAATCATTTGGCTTTCCCCGTGTACGAATGCTTTTTGATGTGTGTATAAAAGAGGCATATTTCCCGACAGAGGGCCACGGCTAGCCCGGATGAAAAAGCCCCTGCGTCTTCATTAGAGAAGCAGCACCTCATGGTGTCATGATTGTCTGATGTTTGCAGTGAGAAGGTAAACATGTTTGTCACACAGGGGTGTATTTATACTGATCAAACATGTGTGGTAGCCCGTGGTGAATGCTAAGGACTTTAGCTCACAACCTGCCCTCACACGCTCTCCTCCTCACATGCTTCCCCTTTTTCTTTTTGAAGGTGGGATCGGAGGGTGTTTTATGGACTTTTACACAGACAATACAATTGCCCTTCACTGAGAAATTCTCTTTGCGCCATAAAGAATATTATTTTTCTGCCTGCCAATTTTCTCCGTTAGCCCCTAATTGGCTACATAAATCTCGGCCGTTGAGGGTGAGAAATGTTGCCGTGTCACACAGTGTAATCTTCACCCTTATTTACCAATTCATTAAGATTCATTGATGCAGGATCGGTGAGAGGAAATGACAACATAAATCAGGCCTCCAACATAATGACCCTAATCAGTTGGGAATTGCAGAAAGTGTCACGATGAACTATGTCCTTGTATTAGTGCCACTGTACATTGTCATTGTGCTGCTTTACGAGTGGGACGCATCCCTCCTGACACGGGCTGTATTTAACGGAAAAAAAGAGTTGTTAAAAGCTGATTCCATTAAAAGGCAGAAATTCATGTAAGGTCTTTTGGTGTTTAGCCCCCTCTCCCTTTATCTTCACTTAATGGAAGGTGCAAACTCCCTTTCCCTTTTAACCCTTTCTGTGCTCGCTCTGGGAAGGCTGCAGCTTTTAAAATAATAGCACGCTCCTTAGGCTGAAACGACCCCTGGACTACGTCGAGGAGGCATCGCTCCTTCAGAAGCAGCAGCATGGGTCAATGTGGGAGGGGGGGGGGGCGGGCAGTCCCATAGCAGTGACTGTGACTAATAGCAAAATGGCTATTGTGTCACAATTTAAAGGAATACTTCACCTACAGCAGGATGTATGTCAATGACCCCTTGTTACCTTGAATTTAGTTTGACTCCACAATAAAACATTACTGTCACTTTGCATACAACTGGGTAGATGAAATCAAATATTTTACATTTCATTTTTAAAAGGGCTGTTTGCGTGGGTGTGGGAAGACAACCTTGTGTTGAGGTATTGTGTCAAATGCACTTTAATGGGAAATCCAAGTTTAGCAATAACAAACGTGTTGCAGCCCGTGTTTTGATAGGGTTCAGTTTTTGGTAAACATTGTTGGTTACTCGCTCAACGTGGATGCAAGCACAGAGAACACGGGGTTAGTAATTGATAAACCAATGACCTTTTTGTCGTTGAAACATTCCTTTAAAGGGGCAGTTTTATGCTTTTTGGGGTTTTTCTTTTCCTGTAGTGACCTTCGTAGGGCAAATAGTATTCATGTACAATAGATATTGCACTTTCAAATGTAAAGGTTTAAGATTCTGTTCAGAAAATCAACAACTAGACTTAATCATTTGAGTAACGGTACATCCACACAGCGGCTTTGGAAAAAGCTTGCCGGTGGGCGTGTCTGAAGCTCGACCAACAACCAATCACATGAATCTCCCGCCCCTGACACACAAGCAGCGGTTTGATTGGCTAGAGCTTGTACTGGCATATGATTTGATTGGCTGACGCTTCCACCGAAAGCTTCAGAAGCTTCAAAAGTTTAACATTGCTCAACTTTTGAATCCTGAGATGCCTGGAAATCTCCGCTTTGCTTCCCACAATGCAGTTCGGCAAAAAGTGAGGCAAAGTGACGTCACCCCATTCAAAGTGAATGAGCAGAAGCTTTTTTAACGCTGCTGTGTGGACGTACCGTTACTCTAAATAAAGGTTCACCTGTGTTTGTGCATATAGAGAAAGATTTAGCAATGCTAAAGATTATTTAAATAGCGGGAGTTAAGTTTCCTCAGCTATCCTCCACACTCGATGACTTACTCCACAGTAATTAGCGGCTTACTTTGTGTGTAGAGCGGCGGTTAACCACAAGTCTGTCCTGGAGATTTAACAGAACTGCAAATCTTTTCCCCCCCAAAAATGATCAGGCTACATGTTGTCAGCCGACAGAGGAAGTGTGCACTCCAGTGAGTTGACAGCAGCTCTAATAATATTGTCCTCTCTTAGCGCAGGTATTAATTAGACGAGTTCGTTAAGGCTAACCTTGGTTTTCCCAGGGAAATGCATGTGACACATTTCCCCTCCACGAGTCCGCATTCCCACACCCGAGGGAACAGCCCTACCATGAATTCTAGTCAAAATGATTAAAAATATATGACATACTTTAAGTAATGTTAAAACAATAAGCGCTATCGCAGATCCCATAGGATGCTGAGAGATTGAAGTTGTGTTTTTCTTCGCATGTTTGACAGGTTTAATTGGTAAGATGAGCTTGAGGGGGAAGCAATGCCAGTTTTATTTTTTCCCTGTGCATTGAGCCTGTGGTCAGAACAAGAGGCCCCTGGTGTCCGTCCTCTCGCTGCAGTGTTAATGGGCATGAGCCACATGTGAGCGTGATTATCAAAGTCAAATGAAGGAGAGCCGCTGAGAATATGTGTGGCGAACCACTCCTAAAAGAGGCTCCACATCCCAGAATTACTATTCCATTCATGTACAACCAGATTTAAACTCATTAGACTTCTCTATTTACTCAGTCTCCATCGGCCTTAGTTGTACTAAAAATACCGTGGCCTGCCTTACTTTGGCACATTCCCTCATTGTCTGAGCACAGCAGGCCTCCGACGGGCTTCATGCAAAGGAGACAAACTGGTTTGTGTATTTTCTGAAATGATGGATCTACTTGGCTTCACTATGGAGTCGCTCTTCTCGAACACTTTCTTATCGTTAATTCAACTGAGCTTCATGATAATACAGAAGCTGGTTATTCCTATGCACATGTTGTTCCTCTGCTCGTGTTGTTGTAACAGGTTTGGTTGTAGATGCCTGAGAATCCTATCCTGAAAGAGTGGTGCAGAAACCTAGAAATAACTTATGTTACCACACGTCTCAAAGTCAATGTTTTTTTTACGTGTTTGTGGTTAGAAGCCGGAAATAGAGTCCGTGGTTAAAACAAGCTGAAGAGATTTGAAAGTGTTGTTCTCCGAGATAAATTAAAAGTGACTACAATACGTCATCGAACCATCACATGGCCACTGTTACGTCCCCAGCTCGCTTAGGGTAAAAGGGAAGCAACACCCAACCAGATATTCTTGGTAAGAAGTTGATTTTAATAATAAACTCAAAATAAAGATGATATAAACAAAAATACATCTGTTCACAGTCATAGAACACTATGGGCACTTAAGGCGAAAATAGTGAGGCGTCTCACACAAGTTCGACGCCGTCACAAGTCACAGAATACACACAAACATTTGGAGAGGATGAGTAGCGAGGCGCCCTGGCACAAATCCAGCGCCCCGAATGACAGCAACGTCGCAGCTTAAATAGCGTCATCCCGCGTCGTCCAGACCTCTTCCGGTGGGAGGAACTAAACAACGTCACACCGACGCGGTAACCATGGTACCTAAAGGTAGTTATATACACACACACACACATATATATATATACACACACAGAATGCTCACAGGCCGGTTAATGCAGAAGGCAAGGCGACAGCCGTCACAGCCCCCTTTAGCTTAGCATTGGTGATGCACAACCATGACGTAGTTCATTTATAGCCTGTAGCATTAGCTTTTCACTTCTGCTGATTGGATTTACACTTCAAAAATCACAAAGTGGCATTCATTTGTTGAGATCATCCTGCTGAACAGAACGTGGTAGGTATCATACATATGTGTTATTTTCTGCAATACACAAAAAATGTAATGGAAAAATGCCATCGATTTTTGTCGAAGGAACCCTTTGTGATGCTAACCTCCAGGTCTGATATCACTGCACGACTCTTTAGAATTGTTATAAATATGTCTTGCTCATATTCTATTCCTTTCTTTTGTGAGGTGTAGCTGTTTGAAATCAGTAGGGGAACTAGAGACAGAAACTATGGATGATGGGAGGGAAGCCTCATTGGATGGCTTCAGCTCAGCAGATGGCAAGTTGTTGCATCCATGAAAAATTCATAGTCAAGGTGACGTGCAGCTTGAGAAGTCCCTACACACTACCTTTTGTAATCACTACTTATTCTAGGACACAGTGTTTGACTTAGCATCTGAAGTAGCTTGGGATCTGTTAGTCACACACACATGAAGTAATCAAAGCCATGCACTTGTATTATTGATAAATAACATATCTTGTAGGTTCAATTCCACCAACTCCCTTTTTTGTTGTTGTTGTTTTTCATACCCTGATGTTGTGAGTGCCAGCTCCCGGAGACATCCTTTGTTATTTCCACAAACCTAGTTACTGAATAATTGAACAAGGTAAATGTTTAACATGTTTTTACAAGTTCCTCACTGCGCTGTTGTGGGGAGCAACTGTTTGTTGGTGTCTGGGAGAAACACTTGGTTGTCTCGCTTGACAAAGATGTGTTTCCATGGGAGACCACCTCGCTGCCCGCCCAGCTTGTTCTCATTCACGGTTGCTCGCGAGCAGCTGCAACCCACCAGCTTAATGCGCCTTCACATGTCAGAAGAATGACTTTTTTGTTTATCTTGACTTCTGCCTCGCTGTTTATTCTAGCCCAAGCTGGATTTGCATCGACCTTGATTCCCTAAAGCCTGCCAGCCCCCCCTCTCCTCCCCTCCCACAACCTGTTTACACTACGCCTGCCCCGAGTGTCACCTAGGAAATCGGCTGATCATTCCACCTGGTTAATATTAAATGGCTCCTACAAGGAGATGTGTTTGTTCATAAACACAAAACCCCAGCGCCTCCTGTTTACTGTAGCCATGGCAGCAATCACTTATTAAACAAACAGCTGCTTTGTTTGCCAGCATGAGAGGTCTGCTTACACACCCCGTACAAGGTCTGGGAAGAACTTACGTCTAGGTCTCACGTGGGGTTTGATATTGAGGTATTAGTTGCGAGGGCTGGGCAGTTTGTTGGTACTACACTGCTGCAGGAGTCTGCTGATATGCATTGCTTATCGGAGGCTTGGTTGAAGTGGCTGAGGAGATTACATGGTTGTTTGGTCTGACTGTGAAGTCTCCTTTGGCAGAGTGTCATCCCGCCGGTAGCTCCTCTCAGCAGAGACGGACCGAGGGTTGTCAGAGCGGCAGTTTGAGTTTGGATCAAGGTGGTTCTGGTTTGCAGAGGGTCCTGCTTTAGTGGGATGTGAGACTATGTTTTGGTAAGGCTAGTGGGATTTAGCCCAATTACTGTCTGTTGGAGGAGGATGAATGAATGAAAACTTTATTACAGACTCAGGGTCCAGATAAAAGACAAGACATTACATAGAATACATTACATACACAGCATAAAAATAATTCATAGTTTAAGAATAATTTAAATCAGTGTCCTACAAAGAGACAACTATACCAATGTCTCCACAGCTGCGATTGGTAGCGTGTAGTACTAGTAGACGGATGCCCCAATACAAGACATTTAGAGTTTGTTGATATCAATACCAAGGAAATTCCACATTTCTCATTATCCAACAATAAACATTTGGAGATAGTGTTAGGAAGTTAAAAGTCTTAGATCAATCTGTCACTTATATTGATGTGAGTATGAAAACATCGCCTACAAACAGCTGTATTTACACAAGTTTCTCGCGAAAAAAACTACATTCTACAAGATTGCGTTAAAATACATTATGAAAATCTTATGTTTGTGATTGACCATTGCCTAAGACTTATTTTGTACTTGATAGAGCTCTAATGACGCTAAAAATGGTAACGCAAAGCAACCTCTGTTAGCTGTTGCTTAGCTACGCTGAACTGTGCTGCCCAAAAGCTGCTAAGGTTCAAGGTTCTTTATTTGTCATACGAACATAGCTACAGAGTAGTTATGTCAATGAAAATCTTAGGTCACAGGCTCTACCAACAGTGCAACACAATAATACAGAAAAACAGAAAAATATAGTACATATTAAAAAGTAAATACAAAAAGAAAAATAGTTTAAAAAAAGTGAAATAGGGAAATAAGCGTCTACATGTATATGCAAGCTATTGGAATGATATATTAGATAAATAATTACTGAGTAGCAGATGAATGTTATGGCTGTTGTTTGATTAGCTTACTACCATTTCAACACAGTTTTGTTGTTTACAATGTCAGGGACAAAAGATAACGGTTTTCTAGACGTGTCCATAAATAGGTTTGATTTGAACGCTGTCCTGGTAGCTTCTCTACTACCTGCAGAACTGAAAACGAGTACCATCACGTCTTCAGAAGTTTGCTATCGACTTTGTACCCCAGCATCCGTTCTCGTGACATACCCATGTTGGACTACTTTGTTGTCAGTGATGATGAGGAATTGTGCTTATGGATTATTCAACACACAGCTCTTGTTGTCTTCTGACTTCTCCCTAGAACCAGGAGCCAAAACACAGCAGAACACAAGCCTCTCAAGAAAGCCTTGAGAAGATGTCCTGTTGTTGTGCCTTTTAGCACACGTCCATGTGTTGTCTCGTCTAGCAACCAGGCCCGAACCTAAACAACTCTAAATTGAACCTCTTCCCATTGTCTCCTCCTTGGCGTGTCTTTATCTCCCGCCCAAGAGATGTTGTGCTTTTGTTGTGTGCTTGTGTAAACACGGGCTGTGTGAGAACCCTGCTCATCGAAGCAGGTGGCCGCGGAGGCTTTACTGTCATGAGCATTAAAGAAAAACAGAACACGGAGAAGGGTCAGAGCACAGCTGCGCTACCCCCGACCCTACCTTGAATCCACTGCTGACTTGTTTGAGCTGTTGAATTCCAGGCAAGCATGACAGGGGGGGACAGGCATTAGATTTCCAGCTAGAGAGAAAGAGGGGGGGGCGGGAGAAGCAGAGGAAGGGCTGATGAGCTCTGGCCGCCGGCTGTTCTTAACCTTCAACCTGTCTGGTCAGGTGGGAGACACATGTGACTCTTGTTTGTACTGTACTCCCCATATTCCAGGCACGGAAAACAAAACAAACTGTCAACAAACAGAAACTCTGACCTTTTTTTTATTATCCAGTATTTGTTCCAAACACTTGTTTTGTTTTGCAAGCAACTACCAACTCTTGTTGCCTTGTTTTCATCTCCTGGAATTTCCATTATTTCTATTCTTTTTGAAACTGTTATTTTCCGAGAAAACTAAAATATGACGTGCTCTATTAATAATAAGGTTTTTTTCTCTCTCTCATGTCTCCTTTTGTGTATTGTTTTATGTTGAAATGTTGGAGCTAAACACATGTGCTTTTAACCCCAGAACCTCCTTTATAGCAGGACACTTGACCCGTAATTACAGCTATAGTCATACTTGTATAAATGGACCGGATGGAAAGACTTGGAGCCTTTTAAGTCTTCGCAGAAGAGGCTATCCCATGAGTAGAGTGGAAATAAATAGATAGATAAACATTAGGCCGAGTCACGTGTCCGAGCCGCCCCAGCTGATGATGGCGTCCCCGCCTCAGCGCCTCACAGATTAACATTGTTATCAGCACAACTCTCTAATAAGGCTCTTTCCTATCTTCTTGATATTTATGATGGATAATGCCCATTTTCCATTTTCTCCGATTTCTTCCTCTCACCATATTGCAGCTTTGAATTATTATGTGGTGAAATTAATGAGAAAGTAGATTTATGGCTTTCATTTGTTTGTCAATTCGGAAATTAATTGGGTGTTAATTTTAGCCATCCCCTCATCAGTGCCGGTTCTAAGCATGCGCGCATTACTTTGCATTCATTGTAGCCTTTCCCTCCCTTTATTGTGGGTCACTAGTTTTTGCATACATTAAAATAGCCCCGCGGCTCATTCCCTTGATTACTTTTGGAGATGCCATGCATTTGGAAATGTACGCCTTTCCGTTATAATTATGAAAATTTCGCATGGAATGACAGTGCATGTATAATAGCCATTACTTTCCCACCCTTTTTTATGAAGCATTGGAAGAAAGCAGACCATTCTTTTTCTTTCAGCATGTGGAACAAAAATCTCTTTTATTTGAGAAATTAAATGGGGGTGAATAACGTCAGCCCATGGTTTATTTCAAATGGCATTTAATTTCAGCCCGAGAATGTGTGTTTTCTAATTGGTGAGTTGGTGCGAGCGGGGGCCTGTAGGTGGAGCCGTGGCTGGCTGCGTCCCATCCCGCCGTATTCCTCACTCCTTGTTTAGTAAATCCCATTATGGAGGGAGGCTGTGCCAGACTGGAAGGGTGAGCCGGGTCAACATCTGTCTGGAGGGGGGGGGGGTGGCTCTAGCTCCAGCCCAGGATCGGGGCCTGTAGGCCGGGCAGAGCTGCTCAGACAGGCCCTGACTGTGTGGGCGTAGTGACACACAACTGAACCGGCACAGTGTCAGATGACTCACTCGGATATGCTTCTACAACAGAGGAGACGTGAACCGGAGAGGTCTTTTAATTTAGCTCTGGTTCTGTTTTAACTCACCACAACTGCTACTGAGCTGGGCCACTGTCCCAGAACTGTTTCACTTGATCCTTTTGCACAACTTTCAAAGCACACACACATCTAACAGATAACAAATGATATGCAAGAATAGGCAGGAATCCTACTATAGTTTATTTGAAGTGTCTTACTAAATGATTGTATGTCATAATCTTATAAAAAACACAAGATTAATATACAACAAATATTAACACATAATAAAAAATTAAAAAATTAAAAAAAATGTGAAGAAAAAAAGACAATAAATGTGATTGTGAAAATAAATAATAATTGAATAATTATAAGAAATAATAATAATACCAATAATAATAATAATAGTAATAATAAAATATCAATGAAAAAAAACGTTAAAAAAATTCACAACAGATAACCGAATTAGTACAACTAAGGAAGACATAAAGCAACTTGTATAAATACTATAAAATATAAATGCAAACTATAAAATAAATAAACAAATATGAAAAATAGTCATACGAATATTAAGATTAAAGACCAATTAAAACTGTATGAGTCTGCGTGTAGAAAAGTGTGGAAAACAGCAAATACATGTCATTGTACGCATGCCTGGAGCAGTATTTTGTTTTGTGGGCGTACCCCTAAATCAGATTGAAATTTGACCTCTGCGATTGAGACATTAGGAGATCTGATGATTGGCGAGTGATTTTGCTTTCAAGTATGTATTGAAATGCACAAACAATGGTTTTAAATAACCCCCACATCTAGATTAGTATCTCACCTATGCTCTGTAAATATTCTTCTGTGACAAGTTGTCAACATCAATTTCCTGTCTGTCAGCCTGAGTGTGTGTCCCCGCGGTGTCTGGGCTGTGTGTCTGCATCTTGTTTAGATCTGCACCTCTGGAGACACACATTAACTCTCATTGGCCCCCGCTCCTATTACACGCCTTTAAACGCCACACCGTAAATCTGCATTTAGTTCCATTTTCACCTTCTTTCATGATGAGGCCCGGTGTTTTTAAAAGGCATTTATTCTGCTTCGTATAAATAATTAATCAGCCAAGTTAATTCGCTTCTGCCTGAATTGGTCAGCTTCATTAACCGCCCTGGAATTGGGTGTGGGGGCTAGACGCCGTGCGCCACCGAGGCCTCGACCGAACCACAATGGCTGTAAATCATCCCGCTGATTTGAGGAATACGGGGGCACAGAAATGCGCCTGGCATTTGTCCCAAGAGAGCAAGGGTTGCGGGGGTGGGGGCATGGAGTCTGCTTGCCTTTTGTGTATCCAAAAGCAGAGCAGAGGTTGTACGATGTAAGCAAATAGCTGTGTGTTCACATCTAACACAGATTACTGCTTCTACATAACGCCCAACCAGTATTTATACGCTATCCCTTTGAGCTGGATTAAGTTATGAAACACAACAAGTCAAAGGGTTGTATTTCTATTCAGACCTGTGTGTTTGGTGTTAATTGAGCACCCCTGAAGGATTTCACTGTTTTCTCCGGGCCTCAGATTGGATGTTTCTCATGGAGATGCTTTGGCAGGCCTCACACAGTCGCCCCTGTTTCCCATTAAAAAGCCATTCGGCCGTGGTTCTTCTGGGAGCCATGCGAGTAAATATATCCATTTCCATAGAAAGTGTTTTGTTTTGGAGGTTTCACTGTTTTCTTGGGCTCCTCTCACTCAGGTTGGATTCCCCCCCCCCCCCCCCCCCTCCCATCCCCGCCCCCCCCCCCCCCCAACCCTCCATAATGGAGAACACAAACAAAACCCTCTTCTCAAAGTATACAGACTTGTCATCTGCAAAGAATCTTTCCCCCCCGGAAAAAACAACGGTTCATTATTCTGCGGGATGAGCGTGTGTGTGCTTCAGTGCACATGCTACAAGCAAACAAACAAGACACAGGGAAGCACAAACCAACAGGGGGAACCTGCAATAAAAGTGAAATGGTGTGGGAAGGATATGACAGATGTTTATAGTTTGGCCCCGGAGTTGAAATGCGACTCTCATTGCTGTGTGTTTTAACAGCTGTTTCTCCCCCGTCCCTGTTTCCCGTGTCTTCTCCCAGCTTTTTCCAAGCCATGATGCAAGAATCTGGGACGGAGGCGACGAGCAACGGACTAGCCAATCAGAATGGAGGAGCGAGCGTGGAGGGCGGGGCTAAGAGTGCCACGCCGTCAGTGGAGGTGACTGCCGCTGACCTCCTGCATCTCCAACAGCACCAGGTACCCCCCCCCCTACTTTCGCACCTGTCTTTACATGTCAACAGCAGGCTTCTTCCCCCCCTCTTAAAGTGCCACTTAATATTTAATCCCACCTCAAAGTACATCTAGTACATAAACACATTATTATTATTATTTATGTATATTCAGGCCCTTTTTGAATATTTAAAGAAGCAGAAGTGCTCTCTCTGTGTGATTGTGTTTGGTTGTGTTTATCGCGGCATCTGCATTTCGGTGAAATATTTATCTCGGACATATTTTAAGTGTGTAGGTGTCGCAGGATTTTGTAGACAGTTAAGATACCGTGACATCCAATGGGATGACAGCATCTTCCCCTGGCTCGTTGTAAACACACCTCACACTCACAGCTAATGCCACAGTCTGCCGCGTTAACCGGCGAGATGGCGTTCAGAGCCCCCAAAAACATTTTCAGCGTCTCAGACTGTGAGGCAAACAGACAAGCTCTTTCTGTTGGTGTCAGTGTTATGTGTGGCACACGACACCGCGTTTAAGGGAACAACATTGAAAAGATCAGTGTGTCTGCTGCTATCTGGGTCCATCCGACAGGATGACTCGGTTGTTGTCAGGAGCTGTTTGGTGATGATGCACAGGCTGTGTGCCGCTGTCTGGTGTCACAGCACATCCGTCAGCTCAGGCAGGGCAACGCCATGCACCGTGCAACACTGGAGACTGGGCCCTGTAACATATAGAGCTGAGCCATAACTCACTGTTATCATCCATCATCTCGTGGCAGAATCGTCACGACATCAGAGCGGTATGATGATGTGATACACAGATCTGTTGTCAGAAGTGATGATAACCAGTAAATGCATTCATATCTCATTCTGACAACACAAAGAATGAGACCCTTTTCATAAACAGCTGAGCCGTTTGTCATCTCCCTCGGTTTAATAAACGGGTCAAT
>CALSBZ010042093.1:0-13527 GCA_943591055.1 Gobionotothen gibberifrons | reverse complement strand
CCCCCCCGCAGCGTAGGCCCCCGGCATCTGGAAGACCGTCGGGGCCCCTGACTGCAGCTGTAAGGGTCCGGAAAGAACCTGCCGGAGCGCCAGCTGCCCTGCAGGCGAGGTGAAGCTGAAGTTCAGCTGCCGGGGGGGCACCGTGAGGATCTGAGGGGTGGAGGCGGGGGGCACCGTGAGGATCTGAGGGCCACCGGCGGAGGACCCCAGCAGGGGCCGAGCTGCATGCTGGGAGATAGTGACGGGGGCCCGGCCCTGGAGAAGGTACTGGTTCTGGCCTTGGAAGATGTGAGGCTGCAGCAGGAAGGATCCGGGGTTCACCAGCTGCAGGCTCAGCTGTTTGGGGAGGGGGGGCTGCGGGGGGGCCACAGGCTTCTGAGGGGGGGGGGAGAGTACGATGTTGGGTGAGGCGGCCCCGGGGACGAAGGTGAGACTCGGAGCCTGATTCTGTTTCTGTTTCTGCCCCGGTGGTTTTGGGCTGATCTGGACCAGACGGGGCTGGATGCTGACTGGCAGCTTGGACTGGATGAGGAGGGGGACGGGGGCCCTCAGGAGGGGGGTGGGGAGGGGCCTAGGGGGGAGGAGGGGCCGGGGGACGGTCCTGTGGAGGATCATGGAGCTCAGAGAGAAGGTCTCGGGGAAAACGTTCCCAGGCAGGAGCCCCATCAGCTGGGCGGCCGGCTTCAGGGAGGGGCAGCCGGGCCCCACAGCCAGCAGGGAGGGCTGGGGGGGGTCCACCGCTGCCTGGGTGTCCCTGGGTATGAAGGGGGGCGAGTACAGCGACAGGTTATCCCCCCCGGGATCCAGAGCCATGGTCTGCTCCGTGATCTGGGCCTCCTGGAGGCTCTGCTGCAGGATGTCACACTGCACCCCCCCCTTCTTCCCCTCATATCCAGTCTGCACAGGTGTCGACCCCCCCAGCTCCTCCTCGGGGTCCTCCTCACCCTCCGGAGAGGACAGGAGCGCCTCCTCCAGGAAGGACAGATCCACACAGCCCGGGGGGGGCGAGTCAGGGGGGTCGCTGCCGTCTCCAAGCAGAGAGCCGGGGCTCTGCGGGAGGAGGAGGAGGAGGAGGAGGAGGAGGAGGAGGAGGAGGAGGAGGGGGAGGAGGAGGATAATATTTTATAAACATAGTTTTATAAGTAAATATAATTAAAATGTGCAATAAAAAACATTTTGACAATTTGATAAAAATATTTTTGTAATCACAACACAAACACAAAATACATTATAATAAAGTATAAATTGTTAAGAAGAGCGGTTACGTAATAATGTGCTACTTGATATGGTAGTGAATGAGTATTAATAAAGTAACGCAGTAACAATCCGGATCAGAGTGAGACCGGTATTACAGCTAAGGTTTTCTATCTATCGCACATTTTGATCTGTTTTTTATTTCGGTACTATACGTCTGAAATAACATTTGTCAGTTTCCTGGCACAGAATCAGAAATGAAGTCCTCCCCCGGGACAGAAGCATGTTTGTGCTGCTGTCTGGATCGAACTCACCGGGGCGTCTGTGAAGAGTGAACCCCCCCCAGAGGAGGAGTTAATGAGCAGGTCTTCAGTCTGCAGCTGGGGGAGGAAATCAGATGAGGTGAGAAATGATCGCAGTATTACATTACAACTCTCTTTCACATCTTCCCAGCGCCAGCCCTGCTTTCACACGGCGGCGGGGCCAAGAACTATCCCATCTCCAATTCTTCATTTGCACTTATTGATTTCTTTATTTGAGTCTCTCTCTATTCAACTCTCCTCTGTTACCTCATTGGTCCCATAAAGGAAGTCGTTCAGGGCTTGGGGGTCACTGCGGACACAGAGAGAAGCCAGAGTAAAGATCTGTTTCTGTGCAAACTAAGGATTAAGAGGACACATTCAATCCTTCTAAATAATAATAAATACTTATGAATGATGTTCAGACAGACTTACCACAAAACATCAAGTAGACAAGTCCCATCTTCATCCTCCATGTCAACTGAGAATTCAATCATATTTTAATCATTTGAAAAAAAGATAATTCAGCATTAAACACATATTTACTGTTAATATGGCTGCAAATAACATTTTATATGTTTTGGGTTTAAGTTATCATAGTTGGCAATTTAAATTGTTAAAACTTCCAATAATAACATGCTGCTTTTTCAAGTTTAAAGGGGCCCTATGCTGCTCATTCTCAGGTGTATTGTCTCTACTTTAAAGAGTCCTCTTCTGCTGATGTTCAGGTGTATATCAGTATGTAGCGTCTCTACTTTAAAGAGTCCTCTCCTGCTGATGTTCAGGTGTATATCTGTATGTAGTGTCTCTACTTTAAAGAGTCCTCTCCTGCTGATGTTCAGGTGTATATCAATATGTAGTGTTTCTACTTTAAAGAGTCCTCTCCTGCTGATGTTCAGGTGTATATCAGTATGTAGTGTCTCTACTTTAAAGAGTCCTCTCCTGCTGATGTTCAGGTGTATATCAGTATGTAGTGTCTCTACTTTAAAGAGTCCTCTCCTGCTGATGTTCAGGTGTATATCAGTATGTAGTGTCTCTACTTTAAAGTCTATCATGTGTTGGAGCGCCTGCCAATAGGAGCGCGAGTGTTACATAGTGATGTCACTATGTTAGGGAAGTAAACAAAGTTCCCAGAGCCCGAGGAGCCATTTTTAAACTGCTCTATGTTGCTGACCAACAATCCAAAAAACAGAGGAATTCAACTTACAATGGTATAAAACTGAGAAAATTGTACATTTTTCAGTATGAAAACATAAAATAAAGGGTAGTCTCAGGACAGGAATCAGTAGACATTTTAAATATAAACAAAGATTTAATTTAATCATCCACCCACTCTACTCTCTCATTCATGTTTCCTCTCCCTCACATTGTGAATGGACCTACTTCATAAGTGAGAGGCTCCATACAGAGCGGCAGAGCGGAGAGCTGGTGGCGGCCTCATGGGAGGAGGTGGCCGGGCTGCGGAGCCAGGAGGCGGGGGAGGGCTGCTGCCAGGCCCGGGTCCTCCCCCCTCTGCTGCGGGGACATCGCTGCTGCTGCTGGGCACGGTGGATGGGGAGCCTGCAGGTGAGGGGGAGGAAATGATGGAGTGGGGGGGGGGGCACAAACACCACATGCTGTCAGCAGGTCACTTGAGTTTACCACAGCCCAAACACGGTGAGACACTACATCAATACATCCGGTTTCTCCAGACATATCTCATCATATTGACGGGGGAAATGAGAGCTATTGTTGCAGACATGAGCTGTAAACAATCCCCCCCCCCCCCCCGTCTCCCATGCGTCTTGGATGTGTGCTTCCTCATGGCTGAAAGCAATGTGTTCAACCCAGCATTACGCACTGTGTTGCGCACATTTTGCTGGTGAGGTGCTTTGCAAAAACAGACAATCCTCCTGCTCCTTCCCCGCTACTACTGACACATTTCTGTTTACACCACGACCCCCGCATTGACACCCTCCAGGTGCCCGCATCGCCCAATGAGATCCAGCAGAACGACCCTCATCCATGAAGCTGCAGCATGGAGCAGGGTGCATCTGTAGGTTACGTAAGGTGACCGTGTGTCCATGTGAGATTAACGCTCCTAACGGTGCAGGATGCCGCTGTTTCTGCTGCTGTTTATTATGATTATCTGCGAGACTGTGTGTGAGAGAGTGTGTGCGTGTGTGTGTCGCCTGCTGTAAATCAAATCGCGCTAACAAAAGATGCCCTGTGATAAATATGATTTCCACGCTGCCATTCCCCTTCATCGTTAAGAGTAATTCCGCAATTGAGAAAAAACAAAGCGAGAGGAGGGAAGAGGAGAGAAAAACTCACCCCTTCTTTGTGGTTTATTGTCCTGTCAAGCGGGCCTCTGCGCCATCGATTCTCACTCAGCGGTCCTTTCAGATGCTAAAGGAGGAGAGGGGGAGGTGGGGGGTGTAGGAGGAGGAAGAGGAGGAGGGGGGGTACCAGGGTGGGTGTGAGAAACAGACTGGGAGAGCCGATCATAACACAAAAGGTGGTAACAAAAAAAAATAGTACCGTGAGGAGGCTATGCATGAGAGGAGGCTGGCCGAGGAGGGAGCTCCTTAGGCGGCATGAGAGTCTTCAAATGTCCCGCTCTTTCATCCAGATGTTTTTTAGGTGCGTTTTATTGATTTGTTTCTGTTGTGCCCTCAAGGCAACTGTAAATAGTTTCTCAGGCAGACTTGTTGAAATCTATATTTAGAGACGAGCCAACGGGCCAGCACTGTGTTTGTGAAAAAAATCGTAAAAAAGAGAAATGCAAAGAAGAAGAAACAGAAAGTAAACAAACTAATGAAGGATTTTAAAATCTAATTGTATTTGTAACATAATTGACATCCTTATGGGCATTTTCATTTAACATCAAACTGTTTAAGATATAAAATAAAGAAGGTGGTGAGAAATGAAAGTACAAAGAGAGCAGAAGTTGAACAAATGATACGAATTCATAAAACAAAACGTTATTTTATTGTAATCCCTTAATCTATTTGGAAAGCCCAGAAAACGGAATATTTTCTCCATATCAAAAAAATCAATACAGGGGTCAATAACCCAGTTGGAAGAATTGAGCGGAAAATGACAAGCTGTACTTTCTTTTAGAGCGATGTGTTGCCATTAAAAGCACATTTCACATGTTGAACATTGTGCTTGAAAAAAGAAAAGTTAAGCCACTAAAGAATCTCTAGAGAGAAATATCATTTCATAGATATTTAAATATTCCAGGAAACCAAACCCGCTTACCAGACAGTTATAAAACACTATTTATAATCAAAAATCACTTTTCTACAAGCTATTCAAGAGATAAAACAGAAACATGGAGAGAAATCAGGAATATAGAAAAAGACAATATAGGAGGATAGAAGGAATACATTGGGCCCAATAAGAAAAAGAGACACTTTCATTATTTAAACGAAATCTTTATTAATAAGGCAAACATTAAAATACAAAATTCACCTCCGGATTCATGAGAAAAAAAACCTTTTAAAAAACGTTGTGAAAAACTTGTGAAAACGCGTCACTTGAACCATTTGAACAGCAGTTACAGAACAGAGGCGTCACTTGGCCGCCTGCTGGGCCTGGCGACGCAGCAGCACGTAGATCTTCTCCTTGATCCAGTCCTTGTTGTACGGCTGGTACGTCTGCGTGTCCGTGCGGTACCTGCACACAGAATATCATATTTAATCTATCAGAATAACAAAACTGTATTTTAAAGCAGGGGGAAATCTGTTGTGTGATCGATAGAAGGTCAAAAGTATGAATGAAGTAATAAAGAGATGGTTTTTTTCATTATAAATACTAGGGGTGTAACGGTTCACAGAAGTCACGGTTCGGTTCATACCTCGGTTTGGGGGTCACGGTTCGGTACGGTTTCGGTACAACAAGGAAAAGCAAAAAAAAGTCCCAAATGCATAATTTTTTTTTGCTGTTATTTATTTTTAACAGTAGTGCATGTTTCGGTATGAAAATAAGGAACTCTAACATTTGGAATCATTAACTGTACTACACAGTTAAAAACAAACCACAAACAGTAACACACACTCAGATGGCCATATTATTTATAATGGCTGATGTCAAACAAAAAGGTTCAATAAGCTACAACTAAAAAGAATGTCTTTAAAATATTAAAATAAATAAGAAAGTGTTTCAATCACAATCAATAAAAGGCAATACAGAACTGTATAACATCTCCTGATGTCAACATATAAATTAAATACAATGATAAATATAAAACTAAATAAAATCTGTACCTTTAGGAGCAATGTCTAACATGTGTAATTAACTTGTGAGTGTGTGAGGCCATTATGCCTAAATAAAAGGTGCTCAAGCTTTACTCTATTTTCAAGTTTTTCTTCAAAAAGATGAGTTTGTCTACGTTGTCAGTAGTGAGGGCAGATCTGTTGGCGGTAACTATGTCACCTGCCGTCGAGAAAACCCTCTCGCTGGGGACTGAGACTGACTCGGAGGTGATTGAGCATGTTTGACGTGTTACCACTAGCATACCGCACCGCTGAAACAACGCCGACACACCGCCCTCGTCCGATCCACAACTCGCTCCCCATCGTTATTGTAGTTCACAGGGAACCCGAAATGTTCCCACACAGCTGATTTAAAAGAAGCAGGTGGGTTCTAGCTCCTGTGTGTTGTCTGAACTCGCCATAGCTGCCAACTTTTCTTCTTCATGTATTGTGTTAGTTTTGTTGTGTTTTCTTCTTGTTCTTCATTTGTTATTTGCGGGCGGCTGGCTTTTCTGCGCAATACCGCCCCCTGGATTATATATAGTGTATTACTGCCCTGAGTGACAGACTTGTTTCCCACTCGTAAAAAAAGGCGTATTCGCCGTGTGACGTCCGAACCGTGACGGTACGGGACGAATACGGATACCGTTACACCCCTAATAAATACACATAAAAGGTTAAAATACAAGTATTTAAGTTCCAATATCCTAAAGCCTGTTCATGACTTTAAAATATAATCAGTGGCCTCTGGGAGACAATCAAAGGGTTGAATTACAGTCATATTAATGATGTCACCCGTTTGTTAAACTTACACCAAACAGCTGAGGTCGGCGAGGTCATCGATGAAGTCGAACAGCTGGCTGATGTCGTACGTTATCGACGGGCTGTTGGGGTTCATCCTCTTTAAATGCTCCTCGTACATCTTACACACACCTGAGATACAAGATGCAGGAGATTACACATCAACGTTAAACATCAGCATTTCAAAAAGACAAATGGATTACTTAACTGGATACTGTTTTGATCCCTTATGCTGATTAATGTTAAAACTCTAGTAACGTCTCCCAGGTGTTTGATATTCATTTATTTTGTTTTTATATTTGCTTTCACCTGATGTGCTTTACAGCTGCTCTCCAAAACCTTCCAATAACTACAAGATTATTCATTTACGTGGAGAATAACTGTAAAGCCACATTTACACTTTCTGCACAGACCGAGCTTACAGGGAAATGTTTAAATATTTTATACTCTGTGCAGGTCTTTGCTTGCTGGTATTCTACTCCTGGCATCAGCCCCTCAAAGTATTCAATTTACTTTTCCCATTTGCAAATGTGTATTTATCAAAATGCTGCATATGAATTGTCTGGCCTTGTGCTCATGGGCGTGGGAAGGGGGGTGCTGAGGGCGCTGCAGCACCCCCTAGCGGCAGGCAGGCGGAGCTCCTCCGTCTGCACATTTTATTTTTTTATATATATTTTTTTATTTCATTTCATTGTGCCCGAGATATATTTTATATATTATTATTCAAATGATCATTTTAAACTATATAATGAATTATTTAGCTTAGGAAGAACAATAAAAAAGATGTGGAAAAAAAGTGTTTTGTTAGTCGGCTACTTTTAACGTGACGCAACACAAGTGACGAATAACTGACATGGCGCAAAAACGTATCTCGGAATTCTTTCTCACTAAAAACGCTAAATCTTCAAAAAAAGATTGAAATAGAAGATGCAGGGGCAGGGCATTATTACGCAGAATCTGTGTAAGCCAGGAATTAGCAATGCCTTGATACTTCAATGAATGTAAAATCACAATTTACATCTTAATAGTTTGTGCGGGCTCTATAGTGCCCGTAATAAGGTGCACTGGAGTCCATTGTTATGCACTGTGTGTGGTTTTGCTCGGTGTATGTCAACGTCACACCACCAATGTAAATGTCCCTTCTGTGGGACGATTAAGGGTATATAAGTATAAGTATATATATATATATATATATATATATATTAGGGATGCACGATATTGGTTTTTTGAAACCGATACCGATAACTTCCTGCTTCTCAAGACCGATACCGATAACTTCCTGCTTCTCAAGACCGATACCGATACCCGATAATAATATTATATATATATATATATTAAATGTACCTGTAGTTTTTGCACACCTGGTGGTAAAAAAAAGACTAGTAGTGAGCAAATGACATGAGCATTACTACTATGAACAAAACAAAGCCAAGAACAGTTTTGACTCTTCAAAGTGACCATATTTATTTCCCCAAATAAACATAATTGAGTCAATCAGTCAATGTTTGTAGTCTTTGTCCAGCCACTGCGCCGTCAGACCTAGCATGCTAACGGGGCTAACATCACTGGTCCATATGTCCGTGGTGAAACTTATGTCCCGTATATCGTTATCGATCAGAGTATGAAGGAGTGTGCATTGCATTTGTTAATACAAATAGCAAGCGAACTATCTAACTCTGAAACGTTGAAATAGTCCCATACTACCGACGACATGTTTGTTTACTGTCCTGGTTTCACGGCTGCACACCATTTACGTCACAGCCAGGCATGAGTTAGGGAGCGCTGGATTTGTGAAAAACTCCCCTCTTCCTAAACCACTAATACCACAGTACTGGCAAAACGGGAGGAGCCGAGTGAAAAACAAGCACCCCTCATCCCAATCCACCCACACCGCAGTGTTTTTTTCTTTTTTTTACCCAAAAAATATATTGTATGTTATCGGTGCTATTCATACTGTTATCGGGTTTATCGGTATGACGTCATAATTCCTAATATCGGACCGATAATTATCGGGCCGATAATTATCGTGCATCCCTAATATATATATATATATTCTTCAAAAGAACAGGAAGCACCATCGCCTCACCTTCCATGCACTCGTTGACGGACTCATAGTCAGCGTACGTCCTCCCCTCTGGTCTCTTGGTGGGCTGCACCAGCAGGATGGTGTGGGACTGAAAACACACACACACACACTTTTAAAACTCACACCTAAAATATATGTTACTGTAGTTTATTGATCTTTGTTTTGTATTAATCTGAATCGGTAAAGTAGCTAGTAGCTAGAGCAAAAGTAGTATGTGGATAAAAAGTCAATAGGCGCTTTCACACTCTCTAGTGGGACTCTTCCCAGCAGTTTTGTTTGATGTTGTTCCCTTGTAAGATAAGGGTATAGCCAGTAACCCAAGACAAATCTATGTTTTTCCAGATCACTAAGCAAAAAAAATGCACACCCAGTGGTGTAACGAAGTACATTTACTCTGTACTTAAAGTGGACCTATTATGCTATATTGGAAAAATATATTGTAGGGCCATACCTATACAAAATATGTCTGTGAAGTTTTTTGCTTAAAATACCAAACAGATCCCCCGTTGTAGCCATGCCTCATACTGCTCATACCCCTCTTTTGAAGCCCTGTTAGAGAAACGCGGATTTTGGGTCCTTAGTTTGAAAAAAATAAAAATAAAAAGAAGAGGCGGAGCTAATGCCTGATCAGAATTCTACCGGAGAAAAAGTTACATTCTGCTGTGATAAAACACCATCCTGTTCTAAACCACATCAAGGATTATTTCTGAAACAGTATGGAGCTCAAATGCTTTTTCTCTTGCGGGTTTATCACAAGGTGAGTTCCTTTTTATTTCCTGCTTTTTAAAAACACATGTGCTCTCCAGTACAGGTTAGCTCTGAGTGTTAGCGAGGCTTGCTAATGTAAACAAAGACGAGATTACGTCCAAAACACGTCAGGCAATGTTTCGGATATCAACTTTCTGTGGGTCCACCATCCGAAATTACGTCAAATCGGCAGCAAATCTGTATCCGCTCGTTGTAGCGCCGTTTTTAGAGATTTGGGTACGGAGGAAAAGAGAGGGTTTTATTTTCTGACGCTGTGTGAGTTCCCCGACACACCGGGGACACGTATTGATTTATAAAAGACATCAAAAAGTGCATTTTGCATGATAGGTCCCCTTTAAAGTAAAAATGGAGGTACTTTACTTGTGTATTTTCACAGTATGCTACTTTATACTTTTACTGCACTACATTTTGTAGGCAAATATTGTTCTTTTTACTCCTACTTTACAGGTAAAGTTACATATTATTTACAGAATATAAATTAACTGATACATGATTATATAGTTGATAGGTTAAGCTACCCACTAGTATAAAAATACATCCAATAAAGCCCACATTTACCAAGTGCAACATTGAAGAGATGAACACACAAATGCATCAATAACTATAATACAATACTTAAAATATATAGTGCTTGAATGGCCCATTGTGCATAACAAGTTAATGGTACTTGAAGTATATATATATTGATAGAAATACGATAGTACTAATTTGAATGCATGACTTTTACAGAGTACTTTGACACGTTAGCATTGCTAATTAAGTACATCATCTGAGTACTGCGCAAACCTGAGCCTAGAGCTGAATCTTCATGAACATTAGCGGTTAGCCGACATTGGTTCAAAGCGATAAGGAAGTAGTTTAATAACTGTGAAATATACACAGAGCTATGTAGCAGTACATCTTATCTTTATCAGTCTCAGTGGCATTGAGGTTTATTTTCTGCAGCTGCTCAAACGTCCACCACATTGATGCTAACGTTAGCATTCAGCTATTTAGCCTTATTATACCTCTTCATATAAAATAAAAACAACACAGTGATCAGAATAGCAAAAGTCTTCAAGAAAACAAAGACATATATGATCTAAATATAGTTTCTAGACGTACTAACCATGATTTTGATAGTTTTTCAGAGCAGGTCCGTGTCTTCTTCGTTGCTTCTTCTTCACGGAGGAGTTAGACTGTGACACCGGAAGAACAACCGGCTAGTTATGACTGGGGTCACATGGCATTTTGCTCAGGTAACAGTTCAGTCTTTTTTAGCATAGATAGCAAACAAACCAACGGACAATACATAAGTAAATAAAGGAGAAAACAATAAGAAAACATTAAACAGCAGTCAAGTATTGAGGACAGAACATGAAATAATCATAAATATATAAATGTTGAAATAAATAGAGGAATAAATAAATAAATTCATAAATAAATGTATGAATAAATGTATGAATAAATACGGAAATAGATAAATAAATAGAGGAATAAATCAATCAATAAATGTTGAAATTAGCTCCAAGCTCAAATCAGGCATATTTACACTATTTGCATGTTTTTGTTTTAAGTGTTCATTAATGTGCATTGTCCCGTATAAATAAACGATTAAATTAAATTAAATGAATACATAAATAAATAGAGGAATAAATCAATAATAGAAAAATATAAATGTGGAAATAAATACAGGAATATATAAATAAAAGAATAAATAAATGTGGAAATAAATAGAGCAATAAAAGAATCAAATCATGTGGAAATAAGTACATAGATAAATAAATGTGGAAATAAATACATTTAGCAATAAGTACAGATATAAATAAATACATGAATAAAAAAAGTATGCGTACATAAATAAGGAAATAAAAGAATAAATATATTTGTATCTTCAATGTATTTCTTGAAGAGTATTCTGCTCCCCACTCCAATACACTAGGTGGCGGTAAAGCATCGACGCTGGATGCCAACCGCCTCTACCGTAAAACGCAGAGGAAGCGACCGGAAGTTAGGTGTGAAGACAGGAACAACAAAGAGGAGAAAGCGGAGCGGCTTTAAACCTCTTCAGGAGACACACCTCAACACAAAACCAAGGAAAGTAGCTGTCAACCTCAGTAGGTGAGTTAAACTACTATTATTAAATCATATATTATATCATTCCGCTCTTCAGGAACTACATTTTCTTTGAGCCATGTTTCAGAGAATTAGCCGTTAGCCTCCCAACGGCCGCTAACTGCTCTGCCGTTATTATTGGCTAATGGCTATTTGAGCCGTTAGTAGCTAATTCGAATTAAGATAAGATTTACTTTATTTATTTATGTATTAGTTTATTCCACTTATGGCAATTATTAGAAAACAAAACATGTTCACTTAACGCAGTTTTTGTAGCCTATGATGGAAAGGAGCATGGAAAAGAAAGTCTTATTTTACCTGCCCCTTATTAAAAAAAATGTACAATAAAAATGGATGGTCTGTTAGTAACACAGCTGCACATACATGTTAAAGGTTTTTAAACACTCTTTTGCATTTTATCTCTTCGTTTTATATTCTATATTAATGTTCTAGATCTTGTTATAACCCTATGTTTTTTTATTCGTAGTTATATCTCTATTGTATGCACCACCAAACACTAACTAGTAACCTGTTAATAGGAATAACATAAGCTGTGCCGTTATGGCATCCGAATCAGACGAGGTGTAAAGTAACTAAGTACATTTACTCAAGTAGTAATTTTGAGGTACTTGTACTTTACTTGAGTATTTCCATGTGTTGCTACTTTGTTCTTCTACTCCACTACAGTTCAGAGGAAAGAAGAAGATATTCTTTATTGATCCCAAATTGGGAATGTAGAAGCTTCAAAGCAGCATGTTAAAACAAGGCTTAACACATGATTAGAAAATATAAACATCTCAAAATAAAACAGAACAATGTTGAAATTATGAAACACTATGAAGGGCCAAATAACACAATTGTAAAGTATGATGTTATTTATATTAGTCAAGATGCTCTCTGTTTGTGTTTTCTGATTTTAAATCACTGTCAAGTCATTTTCAAATCACATATTTGCGACTCAGGGCTATACAACATGCCACCTTTACTTTGATTTGAATGTCAATTAATTCTATTTCTTTTATTATGCACATTTAATATACTATAACTTAATATTAAACTCCTATTCTCTTTCAACAGGGCAATAGAATCTGGTGTGCATGTGAGGACAAGCGTCAGCCCAGCCGAACATGGCGAACAATGCCGAGGATATCGAGAACAACATGGTCAGTGTGTGTGTGTGTGTGTGTGTGTGTGTGTGTGTGTGTCAGATTGTGACGCCACACACCGTGCAGCAGTCTGATAACTGTGGTGTCATCAGGATGTTAATGCAGTAAAAGAGAATTGTGTTCTTTGCTCTCACTGTAAATAAAGGTGTGGCTGATCCAGCAGTCAAAGTCTCTTTCACTGTCACAGACTACGTCACAACCTTAAGCCTTGTTTATCCCATAACAGCTGTGCTTGTACATTTCAACAGTATGTCTCTTTCTGGGAGAGCTGCTAAACATTTCATTTCTGTCTTCAGCTGCATATTATGGTCTGTATGATGTCAGCCAGGTCAGAAAAGCTTAGCCTGGACAGTGTGGCTGCAGCAGAGGTTCAAAAGAAGGTCAATGCTCATCATATCAGGGCTCAAGATAAAGAGTCCTTGCTTGTACAATGCCATAAGAGGCTAGTAAAAAGTAGCTGTCAACCTCAAATAATAAATTAGCTTTCCATGCTATTATACAATCTTGTAACTAGGTAGTGGGACGACGACATGTGTCAAAATCGTTAAGATCTTCACCTTTATCTTTTCAGAACATATAAGTATTTTTGCTGCTACAATTAAACACAACCGTTTCCTTGCTTCTCATTATCCTGGAAACATGAGTTTAGTGACATTAGAGGATATGGTTGAAGTTACAGATTAATTTACTTAAATTAGGATTGGTATCTGTCATGGTTCTGAGTTCTTGGTGAGACTGCTTCATGTGTCTGTGTTCTTGGTGAGACTGCTTCACGTGTCTGTGTTCTTGGTGAGACTGCTTCATGTGTCTGTGTTCTTGGTGAGACTGCTTCATGTGTCTGTGTTCTTGGTGAGACTGCTTCACGTGTCTGTGTTCTTGGT
>CALSBZ010042092.1:0-19896 GCA_943591055.1 Gobionotothen gibberifrons | reverse complement strand
TGCAGATTTCTCCAGCTAACAGGTATTGGATATTCCCAGTATTGCTTTTGCTTTTTTTTTTGCATTTTCATTTGCTTTTTTCTTGCCCTAATTTTTATACGCATTTCAGATTTTTGCCATGCCGTACCTGCGTACCAGTTATGTGCATCCCTGATACCAGGAAGATGACCAAAAACAAAAATATATATATCTTTGTTTTCTGAGAAATGATTCAAGCAGAGCTGGAGTGGGTAAAGGTATGACATGTCTACTTACAATGGAGCTCCATCAGCAAGAGAAGTCAGGGAGACGAAGGCCAGAGAGGCCAGCAGCCACAGCAGAGTCTTCCTCATCCTCCTACCTGATCCTGATCTGCTGTCAGTGAAGTGTCGCTGTGCAGCCAGTACCCTCCTTTTATCCTCTCACTGACCCACCACCACCTCACCTCACTTAGTCTTTCTGTCCACCTGTACGAACACGATATACACACCATTTCCCAGCAGCAGTTGAGAAACTGATAAACACAAGGTCCAATTTGAGGAAAAAGATAAACAGCAGAAAATCAATAAGGGGTAACAATAACATGTTTGATTAACTTTGGAGCATAAAGTTGAATGACCAATTCAAAATGCACAAATAGTCAATCATATTGAACATGCACACTAAGTTCTAAGGTAAAAATTGTTGAGTAATACTTGGCAGGGATTTTTGGAGTTTCAACAGCGGGGAATTCTCACATTTGAAAGTTTGAAGAAAAAAACTGTTAGTCTGAGAATCTTTATTTTATTTTGGGAATTTTATAATTGTACATTTTTTTTCAGATATTCAAATCATTTTATGGCTCAGTTTATTTGTGATTTGAATGGGTTTTGCAACTACAGTATATTGAAATAAATAACAATTCAAGAACGAGTTATATACTAAAAGAAGGATGCCATTGTTTGATAAATACACTTTTCACATACAGGTTAAGATTTAGGGTAGGGGCATAAGGAACATTCTAGCTGGCAGTGAGAAGAAATCGGCCGGTTACATACTGATAATAAAACAAGACTGTTGTTTGGATGGCAAAGGGGCCATCCCCTTTTCATACAGTAGACCTGTGAGCACACTCGTCTGTAAGCTAGGTGATTTTGATGCAGAGGATGCTGGAGTGACAGGCTCAGGAGACAGAAGATTTGGAGCCTACTTCCATACAAATCTTAAGAATGCCAACTCATAGGCAAATACGCTATGCCTTTTGCAGACTGCAGCAAGGACTCCAGGAAGTTCTGCTCTAATGTAAGGAAATGCAAGGCAGGCCTGGTGACTGTCTGCTGAGTCCATTTTGAGGCCAGATTGTACTGTCACAGTCTGAACTTTGGCAGTAGTGGGAGGAGGAGTAAGCAGGAATAGTTCAAGGATGTATTGACATAATAAAAAGTTTACTGGCATTAGCAAGTCTGATCCAAAGGAACTGAGAATCTAGGGGTAAATAAGAACAGGCAGACGAGTAACTACCATTCAGTCTGCCAACAGTCAATATTAGATGAAAAAGAAAGAAAGCTGCCATGGGGCTTGTCCATCATGTTGGAGGGACAGAGTTTGTGCACATGTTGATGTTAGCTTATTGGATTAAATCCAAAATGACTTATACACATTTTAAATCACATTCATTAAAAGGGCACATTTTGTCATTTGACATTCATCAGTTGGCCAGATTTACAGCCTATCAACAGTTCAAAGTTGGTTTAAATTGTTGTTTTCGCACCTTTAAAGGTTAGACACCATTGTTTGGCCTCACATCTCTTTTGAGCTTACAACTAACAGGAAAGTAAGAAAAGTAAATGACTGTCTACAACTGCTATAGTAGAGTAAGCTTATCTCTCTACAATTTGACATTAAGTCTTCGTGCTTCCATTCATTCTTGATAAGCCCCATACTGTGATCAAAACTTCTGAAGCAATGGAGACAGGACTCAGAGAGACACGGAGAGAGCTCAAACTTTGATGGCAAACACTGATGGTTTATTTTGAGCTTCGGCCGGAGAATTCACAAGACATGTGCTGGGCCACGAGTTGACACAGCGGTTGCCAAACCAATTCTGAAGATCTCTACCCCAGACTCATGTATTTAGCTGGTTCTGAGAGAATAATCAACATTGTGCATAACAAGATAAAGCACTACAGTATAACCTCTATCAGCTGAAACCGACAGGCAGGAATAGGGAGACAAAACACTGAGAGCACAGCAGCCCAAGGTTGCAGGTGCTCATTGAGGGCAGTACAAACTGATAAACAATTATGGGCCCAGGAAAATATTTCCCCAACAGTCATTATGTATGACTATAAGATATATAAGCTTTCATATATTTTGAATCCCAGCTAATTTGAAATTGCTTTATACATTGTTAAACTTCCTATACATTTCTTCCCTGAACTCAACATTATAATATTTCCTATATTGCTTATGTTAGAACCCAAGCGGCAAACTCTGGGGCAGAGCCAGGAGGCCAATAAGGAAGTGCCTCAAGCTGCAGTTCATCTAGTGGCCAGTAGGAGCAGTCTGCAGAAGGGAGCAATTTCAATTGACCCCCATGTTAAAATGCCCAAGTTTACAGCAGAAATAAACATGTTTATATCGTGGTTCAAAAAAACATATTCTCGAGCCTCATCTCAATACCCCTCCTCGACTCCTCTCTTCCCCTCCTCCGGGACTTGACTCGGAAATCGATCAAGACGCGCCATGTTGAAGGACGTCCCAATAGCTGAAATGCACACGGAGGAGTCGAGGAGGGGTGAGGGAGGAGGGGTGCGGGAGGAGACGAAAGGGAGGATACACGCGAGCAGACTACGCGGAAGTGTTTTCACTACTCGCGTATAAAAGCCCCGCCCCCACCTTCACAGCTGGTCGATTTCAACAGAGGAAAACCGACAACTGGAAGATGAGTGGAAAAGCGTCACATTCATGTATAAGTGCTCACAGCTCCGTGGGAATTATTATGTGCAACTCATTTCTAAAAGGCTTTCACATTACTATCATTATATTTGTATTTAAATGTAGGCTACATTTTATACCAAAACGGAACACAAAAGCAGGACCAACCATCATACATTGCATTCCTTGACTAACAAGAGAAAGATTCATTCATTTAAATAAATATTTAACAACAAATGTGCCGGTTCTAAGGAGTTATTCAGTTAAACCCGATGAGAGGGGTTACAGCTGTTCACATGTCATCATTAACAGACTTCGTTTAAAAGTGACGTTTGAGTGAACGAGGACATCCCAATTAATACCTGAGGACTCCTCTGTCCTCGCGTCACCTCCTCGTGTCTCTCGCTCGCCTCTTACGGAGGCGGAGCTAAGACGCAAGGAAAGGAGGCGAGTGAGGGAAAGGAGGAGTCGAGGAGGGGTATTGAGATGAGGCTACAGTATAGTTAGATTCCCCCTTCATGATAACTGTCTGGGGGGTGAATTTGTTCTCAACTCATCTGTTTAATTAATATTCAGTCATAAAGTTATGCATAAATTAGGGCGTGGTCACATTGAGTGACAGCTCTGTCCAGTGACTGCTGCTGTAAACTTCCTGTCTCTCTGCTAGCAGCTCCGTGATGCTACAGGGACTCTGCCTGCTCAGTTCAGCCGGTGGACATAACTTGAACTCGGCCGTGTTTGTTTGTTCTTCATGCTTATATCGAACTATTGTGACTCGCTCTGCGGTTAAATGAAATTTGAGTACTTTATTTTTGTGTTTATTATTTTAATCAGCTACGTAATGAATGTTAAGGCTTGGGTTAAACGAGTGGTAGCTAGCTACATCTGTGCTAACGATGCTAATCGTAGCCTCCAAGTTAAAACGAAATAGAGAAGTGTAAAGCGTTAAGTGGGATAATACTGTAGAAGAAACGGCTTCTGTTTTGAGGTTGGTAAAAAACTTAGAGAGATATTTTATTATGTAGGTAGCTGTATGTATCGCTAAGGTTAATTTAAATTCGCTATGCTCGAGTATGTAGACAAGCTAACGTCAAAGTAGTGTTGAAGAGCAGTGTAGTGTATGTGAAATCAACCTCACAATAAGATGTGTGTATATTACAATTACTAATCTCATATTTCAAGATGATTACTTAGATATTACAATAGTTCATTATTGAGTTTACACGTTAACGTCTCAGTCATATCTGAAGAACGAACCCAAACCTTCTTGTTTTTATTAATTGTATTACCAAGTAAGAATTGGTAATGCCAATACTTACTATTTATTTGATTTTCATTCATAAAAAGGACTAATTGTGGCTGTAGAACGTGTAAGGTGTAACTTAATGCCTGCATTTAAGGACGATGAATAGCCTACTCAATAGAGAACCGCAGTAGCATTTTTACCACTTCCGTTTCCTTCGATAAAAAGCAATGCAATTTCTCCATAGGATTTTGGAAAATAGCTCCAAATAAGGTCTGTGTTTGACACAAATTGAAGAGACAGATCACGTTTTGTTCTACGACATTAAATACATCAGCAGTGACCCCGCTGGTGATTTTTTAAGAGTTTACGTGTCTGAAAAACTATGGTTGTTAACAAGTGGCTGAATAGGACTACAGAAGTTGTCCAGGCCGTTTTACGTCATTACACCGAACACGTAAAACACTCCCGCTAAGTTTGTTTGCCCTGTTCTGCTTGAAAGCAAGTACCTGCCTCCTGCAAACTGTTCAAACAAACACTTCAACTTGCACCATTTAGAATCTGTGTGTTTGAATATAGATCTTAAGTTGGCGTGACGTTGAAGCAGCGACCCTGCTGTAGTTCGTTTATAGCATAACGTTAGCATTTTGCTTCTGGCGACTAGATTTATGATTTGAAAATTAAAAAAGTAGGGTAGACATGTGGATATTATCCGGCTGAACAAAACATGATCAGTCTCTTGAATGTGTGTCAACCTCAGACCTTATTTCGAGCAAATTTCCAAAATCCTATGGAGAAATTGCATTGCGTTTTTGAAGAAGGAACCGGAAGGAGTTTACTTCCGGGTTTTAGGACGCGTCATGCGGTTCTCTATGCTTTAGGGATGATTTGTAAAAAATATTAGATCAGACGTTATGTGTGCTTCAGTTAAAATTAAGCTTATTCATTGCATTTAATTTGTTCTTCCAAAGTTACAGTAAAATAAAAAGGACCCTGACTCGGACAATACACAATCCAACATGTTCAACTGAAGAGAATCAGTGATATTGTTTGTACACATGGTACTTTACATATATATCTGTTTGTTTAAAGTGTCCAGGTGATGCAGACAGGCTGGACCAGAGTGAGAGACAGAACTGGACTCCTCACAGCAATGAACTTCAGAAGAGGTACAAAGACTATTTTTTTCATACTGTACGAAGAATCAAGAAAGATATTGGTTTAAGTACTGACTTTAATACACTGATATACATTCCATTCAACAATACTAAATACTATATCACCTACACAAACTCCCGTCCTGAGTACAATAATTAATGTGTTGTACTCTATGTTAGGGAATAATTCTCCTTTACTCCTAGATATCTATCCTTTTTGCCCTTTGACGTTTATGACCAACCCTGACGTCTGTTATCTCTCTTAAGGAATGGGCTGCTTCGGCTATATGTTGTTGTTCCCAGTTTATGACCGGGCAACTCTCGGTCACAAATGGTTTATGGTTGTGAGAACGCTGGAACATTTCCTTCTCTGTGTTGTGGACTCCAAGGTGTAATCTTTGCGGCCATAAGGGTCAGACAAGGGATTCAGTGTTCCCAGATGTTTAGGCTATGTCCAGTGTTCCCAGATGTTTAGGTTATCTCTCCATCTATGTTGATTACTCTCTGTGAACCTGTTAAAAGGTCTAGCAGGAGAGAGGCGCTTCAGAATTGACGTGGCAACTCTCCCGTGCAGTCAGAACCTCTGGCTGTGTGAGTTGTGATGTGAATCCTCCGGCCGATACTCCTACATAAACCATCAGTGTTTGACATCAAAGCTCCAACTCTCCTCGTGTCTCTTTGAGTCCTGACTCTCCATTGCTACAGAAGTTTCCCTCACACTCTATGAACTATGAATTATTGTACTCAGGACAGGAGTTTAACCGAGTATTACTCACAAAGTACAGAGTAAAAATACTTGACTGTACTTGTGGTTGTATTCCAAGGAGTACTGAGTCCAACAGTATCAATTTCATGTAGAACTTATTGCAATTTTTGTTATCCCTCAACAAATTTAGCACAATACACGGGAGTTTGACACAATAACTGAAAAAGTAAGTAAAAGAGTAAAAGTACTTCATTTTATTGTTGGTAGCAGTCAAACTAGTACCGAGTCCAACAGTGTCAGTTTTATTAAGAAATTATGGTAAAACATATTTTTATCGCAAATATAGCACAAAAACTTGCCTTGTTTTACTCTTGTACTAGCATCAGTGCCGCTTCTCGGCGATTACCGTAAAGGCGTGATAAATTGCGCACTAAAAAATGAAGAGCTGCTGATTTGACCAAGCAAACGCGAGACTCAGCTGAGTTGACCGCAGTGTTCTCTTGAGGTGTTTTTCACTTACAGTATGTGAAACTCGTGCCTATTGCCAAGCACTGATGTTATATCTTTATACTTTAGGCTAAGCTCAAAGTAAAAATGTATGAACCCCTCCATTGTTGTGGTTTCTGTGTTGCCGAACTGACAAGGAAATACATTGAGCTAAATGAAAAGTTTAGCTCAATGTATTGTAATGTGAGATCTCGCAAAAGTATTGCGAGATTTCGCAAAAGTATTGCGAGATCTCGCAAAGGTTTTGCGAGATGTCGCAAAGGTTTAGCAAGAGCAATGCCAGCAATTTATTGTCCCCTAGAGGGCTCTGTAATAATCTGATTGTCTTTGTAGCTCACTTGAAATACAAAAAAACATTACAATTACGAAATAATTATATCTACAGCCCATAAACACACAAACACACCTCTTTCATAAATAACACACTTGTTCTGCAATAATATGTTTTATGTTTCCTGTCATTTGTGTTAGGAAAGGACATGCCTGAAAGACATGACTCAACATTTTCTCCTTCTCTGAGGGTCAAGAAGAACATCCAAGAGGAACATTAAAAACTGATGTTATGAGATGTTAAGACCAGTACAGGACATTCACTAATAAACTGCACTTTTATTGTGAAAATAAAGATCTGCAAACCGAATATTTTTGTAGTCTATCAGGACCATCATTTGTTTGTGACGCTGCACCTCAGAGAAGGAGTGGTTATAGGCTTATAAAGTGTGGCGAAAAACATAGTCAGCTGATCGAATGCACCTATTTCCACATCTACACTTCATCAGCTGATTATTTCTATTTGCCTCAGTTTATCAGCTTCACAACACCTGTGCCTTGTACCGCAGAGTTTGCAACGTCACAAATAAATGGGGCCAATCAGATGTGAATGTGTAATCTAAAATGTTCATTAAGAATAATGGACAAAAGGAGTGCAAATACAAATTCAATTTATTGAAATGTGAACCAAAAGTTAATCAAACATGTAAACACATTTAGTCAAATAAAGTGACAGACTAGGCCTGTGCAGTTGGTATCCAGCATGGGCTCCTCCATCAGGCCTGGTCCTCCTCGCAGAGGAAAGACCCTCAGTCCTCTCCAAACCAACAGACAGGACGTCCATCACACGGAGGTTTCTCCCTGAAGTCTCTGCTGCTCTCTGGACACCACGCTGTCTCAATCCGTCCACACTGAATATGAGAGTGGACAAATTAAAATAATAAATGCTTTAGACGATAAGCAATAAAGTTAACTGTTGAGTTGCTCAGTTTTTTTAGATTGTCAATATTATTACTGTATAACTAATATCTCAGGTTAAGAGGCACCTTCAAATAAAGATTGGTCTTTAAATACATTTAGTTGATTTTGTCTTTTGAATTGTTTGTCAAAAGAAGGGGTGGGGAACCTCCGGCCTCCGGGGCGTATACGGTCCGCGAGACCATTTGATACGGCCCTCGAGGTAATTTATAAACACACGCCAAAAAAAGTAAGAAATCTAGACCGCAAAATAATTAAACAAGCGAGTACCTATCTTTCCTGGCCAAGGATAGGTTCCTTGAACACAACACGAGCCTAACGTGTCATTACGTGGTATATGTCTCGTCTGTGCTGCCGGAATGCCGCTCCGCAAAAATTGCAGTACGCATAAGGAACATGGATGTATAGTAGTAGTATAACTGATCCCCTTTCAATCACATTAGTATGCATACAAAGTGAGCTAAGTCCCGCCTCCCTTTGTTCGAGGTGTGATCACATGTAGGTGTGATACAAACGTAGGTGTGAGATCCTTTGATGTGAGGTGTAATCACACGTAGGTGTGAAATGCCCCCCTGTAGTAGCGCCTGTGTTGTCTAATCTAATTAGCCTTTGATGTCTGTCCTTTGATGTGAGGGTTGAGGTGTTATAACATGCCGGTGTGACATTGCACCGGCATGTTATAAGCCTCTGATGTTAATCTAGGTGTTGATTAAGGCAGTCTCTTTGAAGTTGTGTGTGAGACTCCCGTCCCCCTCCCGTCCCCTTCCTGTCACACCCCCCATGTGAGGGCTGATGTGTTATAGCGTGTAGGTGCGAAAAGTCCCCATGTAGTAAAGCTTTTGTTGTCTAATCTAATTAGACTCTGATGTCTGTCCTTTGATGCACCCTTGTAGTAGAGCCTTTGTTGTCTAATCTAATTAGCCTTGATGTCTGTCCTTTGATGTGAGAGTTGAGGTGTTTTTAACATGCCGGTGTGATATCGCATGTTATAAGCCTTTGATGTTAATCTATGTGTTGATTAAGGCAGTCTCTTTGAAGTTGTGTGTGAGCCTGTCTCCCCCCGTCCGCCTCACACCCCTTCCTGTCACCTCTTCCTGTCACACCCCCCTTCTTTTGTCTGTGATGTCAGAAGATAGTGGGGGTGGAGTTAGTTTTAAAAAGAAATCCGCTCAAACTAAATAAAAAGCCATTAATTTTCACTCCCTAAGACACCTAAAAAACGTTATTGTCCTCTCTAAATTCGATTCAGGGGTTTTAAAAGGATTTGTGCTTGCAAAGGATGTTTCTTTTAAAATGTTGTGAGACTGTTAACTAATGTTTAAGTAGTTTACTAACTACAAGGAAGTATATATATATATATATATATAGTATATATATATAATATCCTAATGCCCCCTTGATCTTGTCTTTTTTATTGTTTAATTACTTCACACAACTATAAGGAAGCCCAATATGAAGTTATGTGAGGTTGTATTGGGGTAATATTAGAATTTGCTGTATGCAAAAAAGATAATACATAGAATTAAGAGTGTGGGGGGAAATGAAATTATTCATTTACAAACATACAAGGCGTTGTCTACTGAAGATCAATGCAAGGGCAGAGTTTCACTCTGTGGGGGAACAAAAGAAGCATCCTAACGACTCGTTAATCACCTGAACAAAGGACTCTTTAAAGCAGAGATACCACATGCTGACACATACCTGAACATCAGCAGGAGAGGACTCTTTAAAGTAAATACACCATAAGGTTAAAATAAGATACATATGTTTAGTTGTTTATGATGAACAGGGTTCAAGGACTTTTGGTGCTTCAAGTTAAGCCCCATATTTCTTTCTAGCTATTTAAAAAAAAAAAACGTTTTCACCATTTATTTTCTTATGAAGATATAGGAAATATTTTCCTAGTCTTTTTTAGGCCCTATGATTCATTCCCTGTGGAAAGTGAGTATATTTAAACTGTATGTGTTGTATTTAGCTTATTTAAAAAATCAAATATGTGTTTTTATGTGGAAAGTATCCAAAATAACATTTATATACTTACTATTCCTAATTACTAGTACCCTCAGTAAACCATCCCGACGACAGATCTGTACCAAGTGAAAGCGGCCCTCCTCTGGAGTTTACACACCCCCGGCCTTCTGCGCCAAGGGATGGTCTGCGTGTGATCTCCAGCGACCGCTTCGCACACCATCCCTCCGAGAGCCAGACATACCCCTTTCAACGCCCCCCTGCAGCCGCTCAGGTGCGAAACCCCCATACAGAATGTCAGTCACTGTGTAACACTTTTATTTTCTTAAAGACTGTGATTCTCAAAGGCACTTTGGGATTTTAAGACAATCTAGTTTTCTGGAAATAACTTAAATGATTTTTGTTTTTTCTCCTACAAAGATACTTATAGTTACACTTTATTGGATGCAGAACATTTTAACTTGGTAAAATATTCATTGATTTCTAATGAGTTTTCTTAAAGAATCAAAACACTAAATGGAGAGTTTGTGATTTTAACACTATTTCGATGAAACAATGCAGTTTTGATAACTTGACTTGACTAACATTACTTTTTTAAATATATGTTTTTTAGAAGACTTTACTGATTTTTTTTTTTTTTTCCTATACAGATGAAGCACTTACTTTCGGACAGTTTGAAACGCGAGGGCAGTGATTGGTAAGTGGTCTGCCCTCGCTCAAGGGAAAGCCTCCAGCTTGACTTGAGACCGCCCCCGTTTTAAATAAATGTAATTATAATGAAGCCAGCTGCAATGGATCATTGATCCACCAGGGGGTGCAGTGGGGTTCCACACTGGTGCTCATGTGAAATAAAGTCTGATACTGTACAGTACGCTGGATGTACAGCGGTCAGCGGAGCTTAATGTACTGTAGTCGAAAAAAACGAACGGGTGGAAATGCAGCCCGGCTCTCGATTTTTAATCCTAAATTAAGGCGAGACACCCCAGGTGAATAGGGTATTTTTTTTAACTTAAAGATATCAGCTAGAAATTTCTCCAGTTAATTACTGACAATAAGGCAATTGTCTTTTGTATTACAAGTTTTCTGAAATAGCATGTTTAAATATGCAAATTATCCGTTATCTCATTAAATATGTGCATATTTGAACACATTTCAGGAATCGAAATCTCAACTTTGGATAAAGCCAGGTTCAAAATTATTGTTTCATTTTGTAGTCATATTAGTATCTAAGGCTTTTACAGAAGGGATTTTGGATATCTCTTTTTATCACTCCATAAATCAGAAAATACTGTCAACAGCCCTAAAATATCCATTTTCGCCATGTTTTTAGGTATAAAATGTTATATAATTCAGGCTATGAATGATATATAAACAAACCCTTCTGTAAAAGCCTTCATAATATTGATAGCAATATAACTGGAAGGTTTGGTGTATGTACGTGCAACTGAAGTGGAGATTTCGAACTCAGAGTAGGAGAAAAAACTCATTTTGAGAAAACGACCTTTAAAGATTGCAGTGTAGCGCTAGCTAAACCCTCCTGTTCTTTGTATGACAGCTTGCGCCTCGAAGCACTCCGTGAAGGTATTTCATGATCAGTGTCATTTGTTTTTTGTATAACCTTGCTTCGTGCAAGTGACAATTGTTGTCATCTTCTCTGTGAAAGTTTTTTTCGCCGTTCTTTTGTCATTTTGAGATTTGAATTTCTAGCGGAAAGCTAACCAGGAAGTGATTCAGCACACCACGTGACGCATCTGAACGAATCACGTTGTCAGAAAATGACACCAGCCAATGAGATTTCGTTTCTTGGTTTAAGACCCCTTTGTACTTTCACGATTGGTTGCTGATACAAAGGAAATGACCATATTTGGATCCGATGAGATTGTGCAGGAGAGACGGAGCTTTCCAACGATACCTCTGATGACATGGTCCAAACAGCGGTCGCGGTACTTTATGTTACGTTAGAATGCTAACTTTTGGTGAATTTAGGAGATATCTACAGACGCAAATAGACAAACTATAGTAAAATAAACACTTAAATGTGTATTTTGTACGTTTTTCTTCCAAAAGCCTGAAAGAAAACATGTTATGGAATCAAAATAGCACAAAATCTCAAAATTGACCAGTGCATGAAAAACGATGTTTTTGCCTGCCGTGTCTCGCCTTAAGCATCATCTTAAACTCAATATGAACGTCAGTAACTCACTACAAATATATGTATATTTTTAATGGAGCCTCGACGGTGTAGCGGAGGGATCTTGCTTAGCATGAAGGGTGTTCCCCATAAGGAACAAGTCGCTGCAAATTATCCCGTTTATTACATGGCCAAATTCTCAACAAAGTAACGACATGACTCCCAATATTAATTGAAATGCTTTTATGGATTTAGAAAATGTTTTTATTGATTTAAAAAATAGTTGTATGTATTGATATAAATTGACATGCATCCGCTAAGAAAAATAGTCCGTTGTGACATCGCGTAAAACAGATTTCGACATGTTACATTAATTGCTTATATCCACACGCCTCTTCTCCTCATATTCACTACCTAAACTAGTTATAAATATGTTTATTTGTACTGTCGGCCGGGTCACTCATTACTGGATAAGCTGCTGCATGAGACAGCTGCCCGAAGAGAGGGAGGAAAAAGAGAGGCTCCGTGTATTTTATATATTATAGGCCTATAGAGTCGTTATTCATTTATTTTAAAGCTCAATAAATAACAAAGAAGACCTTTGACCGGCACTTTTATAATTTTGTCCGGAAGATTTCAACTTTAATACACATTGACTGGCGAAAAACTCTGCCCGGTTCCCTCTGCATGACAACTATGCTTCTTCGCTGCTTTTGTGGAGGGAGTTACAGCGCCAGTTACAGGCCCGGCATATGTACTACAGCGTGTGTCCCCCAAGGCCTGGCTGGAAGGCCTGGAATGTCGGAAGAGAAAGACGTGAATCCAGGAATGTGGACAGCTATGCGGAAATGTCGTTCTAACCATGGATGTATAATAAAACAGATTTATGCATATTCGACTTTTTTTTACTGACCTATTGAAATTATTTCTTAATTTAGGCTATTTTTTACAACGTGTGTTGGAAGGATTTATTAAATTACTATGAATATTTGGGCTTAAATTAATTGCCATTTTTTAAACTCAGACATTTATCCCTAAGATTATCCCTGACTTTGTCATACAATTTTAACAGAGCCCCCCAATTACGCCCCACATACCCCCAATTATTTAATATAATTTACCCTTCACCTTAAATATCTAAAATAATGCATTAGAAGACTAAAGCCCTGTAAATAACCATTGCTCTTGCACAATCCATGCCCCTTTTTAGGACTGTCCCACATTAGGCAAATCATACTGTTGACAGTGTTTTCTGATTTATGGAGTGATAAAAAGAGATTTCTTGACTTTACTTTAAGTATTTCAATGTTTTGCTACTTTGTTATTGTACTCCTCTACAGTTCAGAGGTAAATGGTATTTAATACCTTTAGTTACTTCACAGATGTGGATGAATGATGTGAAATATAACCAAGTGTTAAATCAGACTTTAGTTCCACCTGGAGTAAATTCACAAGCTTCCCTGCAGTATACAAAGTCATTCAAACTAGCTGCACCTTTACCAGCTTTGAGAACACTTTCTCCCCCCCTCCCCCCCTGAATTGCGTCTGAGGGAATAAACTAATCGCTCACTCTACACAGTATGCAAATCGGTGTGAAAGCAGTGAGACCATGAGTGAGACCTGTGAACAAGGGTTCGACGTGATTCGTTCAGATGCGTCACGTGGTGTGCTAAAACACTTCCTGGTTAGCTGAAAGGAGACAATCTCCTCCAAATCCGTTTGGTTCTTTCTTCGAAATAAAATAGACATAGTTTCTTGCACAACCTATTCAAAGTTATAATACTTATGATAATCGGATGCTGATGTGCCAAAAGATCAACTATTTCGTTATTTGAGAAGCCTAATCTAAAGTACTGCTTCACAAGATGCTCCACATTCCTCATTGTATTGCTGGACGCTGCTGTTGTCTCCTTCTCAAGTCACTTATGAAACTACGACTTTAATCTCGTAATTAGGACTTTATTCTCGTAACATTACGACTTTATTTATTATTAATAATGTTCGGAATGTGACCTGTGAGCCTTCTGAATTACCGTGGGACAGCGCATTTTACATTTTCTCATTTACTCACCCAAATGTATATAAAAGTTACTTCAGATGCTGAAATATTTTTATTTTTTCAAGTATAAACATACAGTATACAACAGATAGATGCATACACATTATAACATCAAATGAAATGCAAGTTTCTTCGTGACACTTCCTTTTCCTCTTTGAAATCTGTCTGTAAGAGAGAACACACATTTAGATACAGTACATTATGAAGCAGGCCTTAATAAAGTAATAAGAACTGAGAACATGACAAAGAATAAGAAAATGTCCCCATGCAAAGGTCCGGAACATCAAAATGTCTAAATTGCTTCATGAATTAGTGTGATATTGAAGTAGCCTGTAGCTTTATCAACGTCTGCATGTAATCAGCAACTGACTGCCAATCAAATAAAGAAAGTACAATTCAATATGTATTGTCAATGAACATTGAACTATACAGATATCCTCTCCGCTTCTCTCTGCTGCGCTCTCATCTCTTCTTCTGTGTTTCTCTCCCTGTATCGCTCACTCGTCTCTTTCGCCCCCTGTCGGCCGGCGGTTAAAATATGGCTGAGATTAAGACAGTGCGCAAGCAGCGCGAGTCACAGAACGAAATGCATTGTGGGACATGTAGTTGTTGTGTAATTTAGCTTCAATATTTACCCGTACAGCGAGCCGAGACACGGCTAATTACTGGCAGGAACACACACACAAACTCTCCGAAACGCACGCGCACATGTAGCTTTAATATTTGACCGAACAGAGAGCCAAGATACGACTAACACACACCACGTTGTTTACTCACAGTTTGAAAGCAGCGTGGAGAAGTCTTCAGCTGCTCCGCCCAGGAGCAGCGTGGAGAGCTGTGATAAACAGTGATCCGCTCAGATTAAACTGTGATACGACTTCTGTGGCTATCTACCAGCGATCATGTTTAATATTAAAGACTACACACATTGATCCCTTATCAAGATCAAATGTGACTGTTTACTCGTTTTGCAAAGATAGAAGCAGAAATGTCATTGCTATATTTGCAGGGATATTTAGAATTTAAAATGCTGCTTGATCGTTAATTTTGTTCTCGGCAAACAATATTATGAATCCTCTATTCAAAAATATTATTCAGTGTCCATCGACATGAAAATAACTAACTAACTACTTTTCTTCTAAATGAAATGCTGACATTACAAAATGCATGGTTTAATGTAATGTAAACATTTACATTATTATTATGATTATTAGTATATAAAGACTACTGTATATGTTCAAATGCTCTTCAAGCAGCTTTATCCGCACTGTGTCCGACATCATTTCTGTATTTGTGAATGAAGCGCCATCTCCTGGTTAAAACCTGAAATTGAAAATATGGCAACGCCCTCTTGGAAAATAGTGGGAGGGCTTGACCTTCCTCCAAACTGGGAGTTGGCTTGCCGTAGGCAGGAACGGCTAAGCTGGAGTCCGAAAGTAAGTGCTTCATCTGTAGATGGCAAGTTATTATTTAAAATAACCCATGTATCTGAACCTGTCCAAATAACCATTGACAATACACACATAGAGGAAATGAAATTCCATTTATTTGACTCTGCACTACACCCCTTGATTTTGGGTTATCCATGGCTGATCAAACATAATCCGATCATTGACTGGCGATCAGGGAGGGTTAAGGACTGGGGCCCAGACTGTAGGCTGACCTGTTCAGACCTTCCTAGGTTCTCCACAGAACCTGAAAAGGAACAAGACAAACACACTCATAAGTCTGACTCCATTTCAGATTATCCCGACCTGACTAAAGTGCCCTTGTGTTATCAGGACTTAAAGGAAGCATTTAACAAAACTAGGGCTATGTCCCTACCCCCCCCACCGACCGTATGACTGTCCCATTAACCTGTTGCCTGGTTCTCAGATCCCTAAAAGGAGACTTTACTCTCTCTCTGCACCGGAAAGGGAGGCTATGAAGTCCTATATTGACTCCTCTCTAAAGACTGGACTCATCAGACCATCCTCCTCCCCAGCGGCCGCTGGGTTTTTCTTTGTCGATAAGAAAGATGGTTCCCTCCGTCCATGCATTGACTATAGTCCCCTTAATGAAATAACAGTTAAAAATAGATACCCACTCCCTCTCATGTCTTCAGCCTTTTAACTTTTGCAGGATGCAAAACTCTTCACCAAACTGGACTTGAGAAACGCTTACCATCTCATTAGGATACGAGAGGGGGATGAGTGGAAGACCGGTTTTAACACTCCCAGTGGTCACTACGAGTACCTAGTCATGCCATTTGGATTATGCAATGCTCCGGCGGTTTTTCAGTCATTTGTCAACGATGTGCTGAGGGATTTTCTCAACAAGTTTGTATTTGTTTATCTCGATGACATCTTGATCTTCTCACCCGATGAGGAGACCCACACCCATCATGTCCGCCAGGTACTGCAAAGCCTGATGGAGAATCAGCTCTACTGCAAAGCTGAAAAGTGTGAGTTTCACGTTAAGACCATCTCCTTCCTGGGGTACATCATCTCGGCCAAACAAATCCAGATGGATCCAGAGAAGGTCAGTGCAGTGGCCAATTGGCCATCCCCCACCAACAGGAAAAAAGTGCAACAATTTTTAGGCGTTGCAAACTTTTACAGGAGGTTTATAAGAAACTTTAGTGGCATTGCAGCACCTTTACATGCTTTAACCTCTCCCCATGTCATGTTTGAGTGGAATATACAGGCGGATGAAGCTTTCCAGAAGCTCAAGAAACTGTTCACGACTGCCCCAATCCTCACAGTGGCCGACCCACAGAGACAATTCATCGTGGAGGTGGATGCCTCCAACGATGGCATTGGGGCGGTGCTGTCCCAAAGATCTGTCCAGGACAACAAGCTACACCCATGTGCGTTCCTTTCACGTAAGTTGACACCTGCAGAAAGGAACTATGATGTGGGGAACAAGGAGCTTTTAGCAGTTAAAACAGCTTTGGAGGAATGGCGTCATTGGTTGGAGGGGGCTGAGCAACCATTTCTAGTTTGGACTGACCATAAGAACCTGGAATACATTAAGAAGTCCAAAAGACTGAACTCACGCCAGGCTAGATGGTCATTGTTTTTTAATCGGTTTCATTTTGTATTGTCATATAGACCAGGCACACAGAATGTTAAACCTGATGTATTGTCACGTTTGTACGATCCTGAACCTGTTGCCAAAGAGCCAGAGAGCATCCTTCCACCTAACCGTGTGATTGGAGCAGTTTCATGGCAAATAGAATCAGTGGTGAAGCAGGCAAATGGTGAGACCCCGGCACCTAGTGGTTGCCCACGAAATAGGTTGTTTGTCCCTGTTTCCGTTCGACCACAGGTAATACACTGGGCTTACACGTCTATGCTCACCTGTCATCCTGGAGTGAAACGCACAACCTTTATGATCCAGCAACGTTTCTGGTGGCCGGCTATGAGGAAGCAGGAATATGTTGCGGCCTGCACTGTCTGTGCCAGGAACAAGACCTCCACTGAAGCACAGATGGGGTTGCTGCAGCCACTTCCTGTTCCTCATCGGCCATGGTCCCACATCTCGATGGACTTTGTCACCGGACTACCGATATCGTCTTGACGGTGGTGGACAGATTTAGTAAAATGGCACATTTTATTGCACTATCCAAGCTTCCCTCTGCCAAGGACACGGCAGAGGTCATGTTACGTCATGTCTTCCGCATTCAAGGTTTTCCCAGGGACATTGTGTCAGACCGGGGCCCACAGTTCATTTCCCGTTTCTGGAAGGAGTTCTGCCATCTCCTTGGAGCCACCGTGAGTCTTTCCTCAGGATATCACCCCCAGTCGAATGGCCAGTCAGAGCGCATCAACCAGGAACTAGAGACCTGTTTGCGCTGCCTGGTCTCCCAGAACCAGGCATCCTGGAGCAAGCACCTGATGTGGGTGGAGTACGCCCACAACACGCTGCCCACTTCCGCAACAGGACTCACACCGTTCCAGTGTGTGCACGGCTACCAACCACCTCTGTTCCCTGCCAATGAGGCCGAGGTCACAGTCCCATCAGCTCACGCTATGGTCCGTCGGTTCCGCCGGATCTGGGCCGGTGCTCGTCGGGCTCTCTTGCGCAGTGCCAGCCGGATGAAGGAGGTGGTGGATCGACGCCGGAGACCTGCTCCACCGTATCGGCCTGGACAAAGAGTTTGGCTAGCTACCAAGAATTTACCCTCCACGTCATGTCGAGAAAGCTAGCTCCAAGGTTTGTTGGTCCATTCCCGATATCTAAGGTGATAAACCCGGTGTCTGTGCAGTTACGTCAACCCAGGTCATTAAAGGTCCATCCAACGTTTCATGTCGGCAAGATCAAGCCGGTCAGGGAGAGCTCATTGGTGCCCGCCTCTAAACCCCCTCCACCCCCCCAGATGGTAGAAGGAGGTCCCGTCTACGCCGTAAAGAGACTGCTGGAAGTTCGTAAGCGAGGGCGAGGAAGACAGTTCCTTGTGGACTGGGATGGGTACGGTCCAGAGGAGAGATCATGGATCCCAGCGAGTTTCATTGTTGATCCGGCCATGATTAATGATTTTGATCGGGATCACCCAGAAGTTCCTGGGACGTCAGGAGCCGTCCCTAGAGGGGGGGGGGGGGTACTGTAACATCCCGTCATGTCTGCTAAATTATTCATGTCATGTTAATCAGGTTCATGTTATTGTTTCACGTTTAGTTCATAGCCCAGGTTAGATTTATGTTTAGTCAAGTCTTTTTGTTCACCTGTCTAGTCCTGTCATTGCACTTCCTGTTTTATTTTGTACTTACCTCTTGTCTCTCATTTGATGATGGATGTAGGTAGTATAAGAAATGTGCAGAATATGACAGTTTAATGGTGGAGGACCCGTTCAAATCCAGTTTTGGACAGTCTGCCATGGTTCCATCCCATTTCAAGTGCTGTTCGACGCTCGGCGTAACCCTCGGAGCACACTCAAACATCCAATCACAGAGCTTGAGAACTATCACAGGGTTTGTCAAGCGAAGCGGAGAGAATACTTACTTCCGGGTGTAATATTCTCTAAAGCAAACTAGAAAATGCATTTCCTGCTGAAAATGCGTGCGAATGCTGTAAACTGTGAACATTTTGGCTAAATTTAGCTAAAAATGCAGAAAAAGCTGAATATGATATTAGCTGAATGGTAGCTGCTTTTAGCTACGAAAATGCAGAAAACTTTAATATTTAAAAAAAAAGTAAAAAAAAGAAAAAAGTATAAACAACAACATGTATAGCCTTGATGTCCTGAAATAGCTGAATAATGTAATAGTTGAAATAGGAGAAAATAGGCTGAAGGAGTTAAATATCAGATGTAAGTTGTAGTGAATGAATTTGTATTAAGAAGAGAAAAGAAAGTAAAAAGGCTTGGGAAAGCAGCAGAATATTAGAACTGCAAACTTTTGAACTAACTTGATGGTGAATGATCTGTCGCCATGGCAACGGCATTTGATGACACCCCATAATACGCTTAGATGTGTTGATGGCTGCATCGTTACCAAACCTGTGAAGTCTTGGGCCGTTTGGAGCATTTTCACTGAAGTTATGAGAAAACCGTGTTTCATGGTGAGCATTGTGTTGCCATGACAACTGCATTTGAAGAAATCTCAAAACTGTCCCGCAGATGTCTTCACGGCTGGACTGTTAGCACACATGTGAAGTTTGAGCACTTTTTGAACATTTTCATAGGAGTTAGACATTACATTAGGAGGTCTCTCTTCTCTCTCTCTTCTCTCTCTCTTCTCTCGCTCGCCCCTTTCTCTCTTCTCTCTCTCTTCTCTCTCTCTTCTCTTGATCGCCCTTTCTCTCTTCTCTTGATCGCCCTCTCTCTCTTCTCTCTCTCCTCTCTTGATCGCCCTCTCGCTCTTCTCTCTCTCTTCTCTTGATCGCCCTCTCTCTCTTCTCTTGATCGATCTCTCTCTCTCTGTGTGTGTGTGTGTATATGTGTATGAGAGAGAGAGTGTGTGTCTCTGTGTGTGTGTCTCTGTGTGTGTGTGTGTGTGTGTG
>CALSBZ010042090.1:0-11209 GCA_943591055.1 Gobionotothen gibberifrons | reverse complement strand
TAATGCAGTCGAACCGTGTATTACAATGCCGTTATGTGATGACCTCCAAAGCGAATGCAAGCACACTCGGAATAAAGTGTTTTCGGTCTGTTTCCGGTATTTGTTTATGACGATGTGATGTGAGATGTGAGACTGGAATTGCACAGGGGAAAATAACGTATCTATGCCACAATTGTAGATGCGAATTTTGTTAAACTAATACATTTGCGCTGTGGACCAACACTATACATTGATGTGCAATAAAGATAACACCATTAAACAGTTACACAACATAACAGAAATAGCAGCGTCCCTAGCAACCACCTTGGTAACAATGAAAACGTTATGTAGACGCAATTTCCTGAAGTAATCTTCGTAATAACTAGCAAACTAAAGATCATGTGCATCCACTGCACACATCATCTGAAATAACAACTCATATTTCTCGCATCAAATGACATCAAAACGCATTTTAATGGCCAAACTAACTTTAAAATAGGCATTTTACACCGAGAATTAAATGAAGTTCGGCCATGTTTTCTTTTCTGCAGGGAGAAATGTGAAGATCACGTGACATAGACGCGAGCCATTGGAATGAATGGTGAAAAAAAACGTAGGGATCTTACAATTTCAGAGGCGTTTTTGTAGAAATACTACGTCCTACGTTGTGGACCAACGTAGTTATTACACGTTTTTTTGTGAGACTGGGTTGGCCTACTTGCCAACCCTCCCGATTTTCGCGGGAGACTCCCGATTTCACTGCCCTCTCCCGGTTTCCTCCCGGGGTCATATTTCTCCCGCATTTCTCCCGATTTCTGACAAAATCAGATTTACTCAGGACTCTTTCCACTCGGACTTTAATACAGCTACACCATTGTTTGGTTTCCATGGTAGCGCGTCTCTGTAGTAGCACGCGCAACTGTAAGTCTGAGAGGGTGAGGAAGAATCCTCTGGTGAATCGACAACTCTACCCTCTGCTCACTCCTTTCCTGTATAATACAGGTCCAGCCCACACATGCTCCATCAAGACAGTGCACTTACAACTACAATAAGCATGTTAATATTAATCTAATACAGCTCCGGCGATACCCCCCGCTGTGGTTTTGAAATGCTCCCGATTTCTGAGATCTCAAGGTTGGCAAGTATGCCTCTGAGTCTGACAGGAGAGCTCTCCTCCACCCTGGTTGTAGAAACATCTACTTATTATATCCGTTAGCGCAGCTAGCACCAGATTCTAATAACAACAACGCCGGTACCGGTGCGCCCTCTCTCTCTCTCTCTCTCTCTCTCTCTCTCTCTTGCTCCCTCGCCTGATAAGCCAACATCCCCCACTTTCATCACTTACAGCGCCCATCGTAGAGGGTAAATGAAAAGTGTAACCGGGTTGAAAAGGGTGTTACATTTACTTAATTATGAATGTTGTTACATCAAGGCCAAAAATTAGGATGAGCACCAACGGTCAAAAATGTTTTTTCCCCTCCCAGAGCTACCAGCGCAGTGCCCCCCAGATCTGGCGCCCTAGGCGACCCCCTATGTCGCCTATGCCAAAAAGGCCCTGCCTAGTACATACAGTGGCAATGTCTCAATATTTAGCAAAAATACACCTTTATTGAACATACAGTAACACAAATACTCCAAATCCACATAACAAACGATCAAAAAAAATTACAAATAAAAAAAAAGAAAAATGTAAATCTTTTTTTTTGGGTACCTGGCTGGCGTCCCCTTGCAGCGGCGCGCATATTTCAGCAGCGGCGCTGCGCCTCCACTATTTGTATATAGGGGAAACACTGCAATAATACAATGTTAGATTATTACATTTTGTTGGTACAAAGCAGCATGTTAGGCACCATTAAGAAGAGGCAGAAGATGCTCAAAGTGAAGCAATGTAGGACGTGTTGGGAGAAAGCTAGTGAAAAGATGTGGATTGAGAAAGGTAGCAGAGACCACCTGTGACATGCTGCTACTCACCTCTTGCAACTGTGAGCAAGAAATGAATGAGCAACAACCAGCTGAATGCAGAGGCCAATATTCTGTCAATGCAGTTTGCTTGCTTAGCTTGCTTCAAAAAAGTCCCTGAATGTATACTGGAAGTAAAACTACTGAACATCTCCTTTAATCAGTACAGTCCAAACACATTGAGGAGTACGAATGTTGTTATATTTCCACAACATACATGCATGCTCCTGTATGTAGCTCTATTAGAGGTGTATCTATCAATCTTTAAAATTGTCATTGAGCTTGGGTCAAATTGTTTGTGTATCTCTTACTGTGACATTTGTGTGTTTGTCTGTAACTCCAGCAGTTTGCTTTGGTCACGCTCTTTGTGCAGAGCAGCTGGGGAAGTCGAGTCAATTTCCCATAATGCTGTAATGCATCTAACCTTCATTTGACGGGGGATTTGCTGACTGGCAACTCAAAGGGTATTGTCACTGACTGATAGTCTGTAACTGAGTCTATTGTTATGTCAGTATAAAGATAACTGTGAAGGATTGATAAGTGTTTTATCAAAACAACACGTACCGCCTTAGCTGAATGGAAATATCTACAAAGAAAAATAGAATGTGTACCAGTGGACCTTTCATGGTTAGGGTTCGGCTTATTATTCTGAGCTGGAGATATTTTTGGAAGTTTCATATAATGGCTATTTCCAGAGAAAAATTAAGCCGTGGTTGTCATAATCATGAGAGGATAATCACAGGGTGACATGCTGTTCTCTTGTCAGAGGGAATTCTGGAGCAGTATGTGGCTAATTCTAACCTTTAAGAAGACCCTATATAACAATAGTAAAATGAGAGGAATTAGGAAAGTATTAAAGAGCAGACTAGTAGTCCAGGAAAGTGAAGGAAAAGAGGGAGGGATAAGGAGATCTGGACGATGTAGAACTGCCAAAGTGAAACAGTTAAGAGGTCATGTTTGTCCCTGCCTAATACAGGGGGCAGACAGGGGCAAACATGCTTCAACTGCTGCAAAACATTTACATTCTGAGAAATGTGCTATCTGAGCCCTGATGAACCTGGGGGCTGTGTTGTCTGGAACCTTGTGTTCCTGGTAGGGTCTCCCATGGCAAATTGGTCTCAGGCAAGGGGCCAGACTAAGATTGGTTCAAAAAGACCTCATGAAAGACGAACTAAGAAGTGAGGATACCCGGCCCGGAGGAAGCCCGGGGTCCCCTTCTGGAGCCAGGCCCAGAAGGAGGACTCGTCGGCGAGCGTCTGGTGGCCGGGCTTGCCACGGAGCCCGGCCGGGCACAGCCCGAAAAGGCAACGTGGACAACACCTCCGCTTCTCCGTCCCGCGGGCCCACCACCTACGGGAAACAGCGATGGGGTCGGGTGCGCTGCCAGAAGGGTGGCAGTGAAAGCAGAGGGTCTCGACGGACCAGACCCGGGCGACAGACGCTGGCTTTGGGGACGTGGAACGTCACCTCTCTGGGGGGGAAGGAGCCGGAGCTTGTGCGGGAGGTGGAGCGGTACCAGTTGGATCTGGTTGGGCTCACCTCTACGCACAGCGTCGGCTCTGGAACCTTACTTCTGGATAGGGGTTGGACTCTATTCTTCTCCGGAGTTGCTCAAGGTGTGAGGCGCCGGGCGGGTGTGGGGATACTCACAAGTCCCCGGTTGGGTGCTTCTTTGTTGGAGTCTACCCCAGTGGACGAGAGGGTTGCCTCCCTACGCCTGCGGGTTATGGGGGGGAAAACTCTGACTGTTGTGTGTGCTTATGCACCAAACAACAGTTCAGAGTACACAGCCTTCTTGGAGACCCTGGAAAGAGTCTTGTATGGGGCTCCTGAAGGGGACTCTTTAATCTTGCTGGGAGATTTCAACGCACATGTGGGCAACGATGGAGACACTTGGAGGGGCGTGATTGGGAGGAACGGCCCCCCTGATCTGAACCGGAGTGGTGGTTTGTTACTGGACTTCTGTGCTAGTCATGGATTGGCCATAACAAACACCATGTTCGAACATAAGGATGCTCATAAGTGTACGTGGTACCAGAGCACCCTAGGCAGAAGGTCCATGATCGATTTCATTATCGTATCATCGGACCTGAGGCCGTATGTTTTGGACACTCGGGTAAAGAGAGGGGCGGAGTTGTCAACTGATCACCATCTGGTGGTGAGTTGGGTCGAGTGGCGGGGGAAGCCTCTGGATAGACCTGGTAAGCCCAAACGTGTAGTTCGGGTGAACTGGGAACGTCTGGAGGAGGCCCAAGTTCAGGAGGCCTTCAACTCACACCTCCGGCGGAGCTTTTCGGGCATTCCTGTGGAGGTTGGGGACATTGAACCAGAGTGGTCGGTGTTCAAAGCCTCTATTGCCGAAGCCGCGGCGGGGAGCTGTGGTCTCAAGGTCTTAGGTGCCTCAAGGGGCGGTAACCCTCGAACCTCCTGGTGGACACCGGTGGTCAGGGAAGCCGTTCGACTGAAGAAGGAGGCCTTCAGGGATTTGTTATCCCGGGGGACTCCCGAGGCAGTTGCAAGGTACCGACAGGCCCGAAGGGCAGCAGCCTCAGCCGTGGCCGAGGCAAAGCAGCGGGTGTGGGAGAAGTTCGGAGAAGACATGGAAAAGGACTTTCGGGCGGCACCAAAGTTGTTCTGGAAAACTGTCCGACACCTCAGGAGGGGGAAGCAGGGAACCATCCAAGCTGTGTACAGTAAGGATGGGACGTTGTTGACCTCAACTGATGGAGTGTTGGGCCGTTGGAAGGAACACTTTGAGGAACTCCTGAACCCGACAACTCCGCCCTCTATGTTAGAGGCAGAGCTGGAGTATGACGGGGGATCAACACCAATCTCCCGGGGGGAGGTCGCTGAGGTAGTCAAACAACTCCACAGTGGCAAAGCCCCGGGGGTGGATGAGATCCGCCCAGAAATGCTGAAGGCTCTGGGTGTTGAGGGACTGTCATGGTTGACACGTCTCATCAACGTTGCGTGGAAGTCGGAAACAGTACCGAAGGAGTGGCAGACCGGGGTGGTGGTTCCCCTTTTCAAAAAGGGGGATCAGAGGGTGTGTGCCAATTACAGAGGCATCACACTACTCAGCCTCCCCGGGAAAGTTTACTCTAAGGTACTCGAAAGGAGGGTCAGGCCGATTGTCGAACCTCAGATTGAGGAGGAACAATGCGGATTCCGTCCTGGTCGTGGAACAACGGATCAGCTTTTTACTCTCGCAAGAATCCTGGAGGGGGCCTGGGAGTACGCTTATCCAGTCTACATGTGTTTTGTAGACTTGGAGAAGGCGTATGACCGGGTTCCCAGGGAGTTACTGTGGGAGGTGCTGCAGGAGTATGGGGTGAGGGGGTCTTTACTCAGGGCCATCCAATCTCTGTACTCCCAAAGCGAGAGCTGTGTCCGGATCCTCGGCAGTAAGTCGGACCTATTTCCGGTGAGGGTTGGCCTCCGCCAGGGCTGCGCTTTGTCACCAATCCTGTTTGTAATATACATGGATCGGATTTCGAGGCGTAGTCGGGGGGGAGGGGGTCTGCAGTTCGGTGGACTAAGGATTGCACCACTGCTTTTTGCAGATGATGTGGTTCTGATGGCTTCATCGGTCTGTGACCTTCAGCACTCACTGGATCGGTTCGCAACCGAGTGTGAAGCGGCTGGGATGAGGATCAGCACCTCCAAATCTGAGGCCATGGTTCTCAGCAGGAAACCGATGGACTGTCCACTCCAAGTAGGGAATGAGTCCTTACCCCAAGTGAAGGAGTTCAAGTATCTCGGGGTCTTGTTCTCGAGTGGGGGAACAATGGAGCGTGAGATGGGCCGGAGAATCGGAGCAGCGGGAGCGGTACTGCAGTCGCTTTACCGCACCGTTGTGACGAAAAGAGAGCTGAGCCAGAAGGCAAAGCTCTCTGTCTACCGGGCCATTTTCGTTCCTACCCTCACCTATGGTCATGAAGGATGGGTCATGACCGAACGAACGAGATCGCGGATACAAGCGGCCGAGATGGGTTTTCTCCGCAGGGTGGCTGGCGTCTCCCTTAGGGATAAGGTGAGAAGTTCAGTCATCCGGGAGGGACTCGGAGTTGAACCGCTCCTCCTTCGCGTCGAAAGGAGCCAGTTGAGGTGGTTCGGGCACCTAGTTAGGATGCCACCTGGGCGCCTCCCTCGGGAGGTGTTCCAGGCACGTCCAGCTGGGAAGAGACCAAGGGGTAGACCTAGGACCAGGTGGAGGGATTATATCTCTTCGCTGGCCTGGGAGCGCCTTGGGATCCCCCAGTCAGAGCTGGTTGATGTGGCCAGGGAAAAGAAAGTTTGGGGCTCTCTGCTGGAACTGCTACCTCCGCGACCCGACCACGGATAAGCGGGAGAAGATGGATGGATGGATGGATGGAAATGTGCTACACTTGCAAATATATAAAAAAAGAATGTTCCAAAACACATGCTGTTAGTGCAATTAATGGCTCACCAACGTTAAATGTTAACACAGAGAGAGAGATCAATAAAACACAAACACAGATATGGTTGAGATGAATTATTATTCAGTTGCGCAACAACAAATAACTAGAGAATGCAATTCCTGAAGAAATTGCTAGTGGGAATGCTTTATGCTGAAAAGCTGACGCTGAATTGCTATTCTGAAATGTAATGTGTAAGACTCCTCACCTCATACCTCAAAGACCGCACCTACAGGGTAACTTGGAGAGGGTCCGAATCCGACCCTTGTCAATTAACTACAGGGGTCCCTCAGGGCTCTGTTCTTGGTCCCCTCCTCTTCTCCTTGTACCAGAGGTCACGTTAACCGAATATTTTCCGTCTATGACGATTTTTTTTTAACAATGACGGAAAAATCTGAAAGCAGTCCATCATTTTGATGGATTAGAACAAACTCGGAACAGCGCAAAAGTTTCCCCGCAGCGAGGCTCCGGTGTTATGCATGCCTGCCAAAAAGAAAATGATACCGTTTCCAAACCCAACTTTGCCGTACAAATCATTGAAATGTCTGTGAGTTGTGGCTTTACGCTGTGCGCACTCCCGCGAGGTGCAGTGGGCATGCATAACACGGCGCTAACAGTTCACGAGCGTGCGCCCCCCGTCGAATGCACATATTGTAAGTCGCTTTGGATAAAAGCGTCAGCTAAATGCAATGTAATGTAATGTAAGAAGAAAGTGAAGAATTTAGATTGAAATGACACATGAACACTGGGGGCTTGAATGTGTGATAAGAGAAGAAAAGAAAGTAAAAAATCTCGGAAAAGCAGCAGAATATTTGAACTGCAAACTATTGAACTAACTTGATGACGAATGATCTGTCGCCATGGCAACGGTATTTGATGACACCCCATAATACGCTTAGATGTTTTGATGGCTGCATCGTTACCAAACCTGTGAAGTTTTGGGCCTTTTGGATTTGGCATTTGAAGAAATTTCAAAACTGTCACGTAGATGTCTTCACGGCTGGACTGTTAGCGCACGTGAAGTTTGAGCACTTTTTGACCATTTTCATAGGAGTCATAGCAATATCGTGTTTTACGGCGAGGGATGCGTTGCCATGGCAACAGCTTTTGAGGAAAACTCACTAATGGCACATAGACATGTTGAGGGCTGGACCATTAACTGTCATCTGAAGTATGGTGGTGTTTTGACCATTTTCATATCAGTTATATCTCACACAGGCTCCGCCCTCTACTGGACTCTATGGGTACTACTCTCTATCATGCTGTGCGTGCTTTCACCTACTGAGTTTACGTAAACGTAGCCGGCCAATCGGGGCGAGCCTATCTGAATGCGCGCGCAGGCCACAGTATATAAAGGCGGCTACACCCGCCGCCCACTATCCTTTTTTCTCTTCAGACGAGCTGACAACCGAAGAGTTTTATTAAACGAACGACGATTAGAAGATGAGAACAAACGGAAAATGGACTCACCATTACTGGAAGCCCGGCCATGCCCCATGGGCGCCGGTCTCCACCACCTCTGCTTAGAGTGTTGGGGGGACCAGGATATGGCCGAGGCGGTGCCATTCACGTTCGCCATTCCAGCGGGGCGGATGGCTCCGTTTGCCGTTGTCGGGCACTGCCGGGTCCGGTCCATGGAGGTCCACCGCCCTAGGTGATGACCATGGCGGCGGAGCGCAGCTGCTCCCAGCGGGCAGCAGGCTGGGCAGGGAGCTGAAAACAGCTCTGCCACGCTTCCGCGTGACAAGGCGACTGCAAATAAACACGGGTGTTTTGGGCGTCTCGCTCATTGCTGGAGATGCCCCCACCTCACCAGATCAGAGCGATTTGTTTGTAGCTTGATCGTGGCCGCCGCCGTTGTCTGCCGTGTGATATCCCGGTGAGGGATCACGCCACATGGCACTTTCCAAAAGGACCGTGTTGATCTCCCGGGCCACGTGAGTGGAATAAACCGAAGTGCAGTCAAAACACTGTGGGGGTTCAAGAGAGAGTGATGTGTGTGTGAGAAATGCATTCAGTGAAAACGAATGCGGTGGACGAATGGATAGGGTGAGGCGGGAGCAGCTGTCAGTCATCCTAGTGGCCCCAGATCGCCGCCTGGCGCCGTGGTACGTGGGGTGACACAGATGATGGTGGGCCAGCCCTGGGCTATTCCTCAGGTCTGGGGAGCGCTGTCTCAGGAAGCAGGGGCAATAGGGCCTCTCCAGGCTTGGCTCCTGAGAGGGACAGGCTGAGACAGGTGGGGCTGTCTGACAACGTAATTCAGACTATCCAAGCAGCAAGAGCAGAATCCACCACAGCCTGTTCAGGCCAAAGTGGGCGGGATTCCGGCGATGGTGTGAAGGAAGGAGTCTAGAGCCTCTGTCGTGTACGCTGGGCTCTATTCTTACCTACTTACAGATACTGGTGGACAGGGGGCTGGCTCATTCCACAATTAAGGTGTATGCAGGGACCTGGGGAACATGGTGCGCGGTAGGCTCCAGACGGAGTCTCCGCACAGATCTTTTCCATGCACACTCTACACGAGGTAAGCGTGTGTGAGTGTGCCTTATCCAAATTGCGGCCCCGACTTCTCTACGGTTACAACCGGATGGGAGGAAGTGGGATGCAATGGATGTTAGCCAAAAGCCGGTCAGGGACGGTGTGGTGGGCCGATGTTGTTGGATGACAGGGCGTGTATACATCGGGGCTCCGCGGAGCCTGTGTGAGATATAACAGGGGGCTACGTATTGTAACCCTAGTTATATAAGCACAGGTGGAGCCCTCTACCTGGGGGCCCTGTCTTTCCTAGTCCGCTCGCTGCAGAGTGTAAAGGATAGTGGGCGGCGGGTGTAGCCGCCTTTATATACTGTGGCCTGCGCGCGCATTCAGGTAGGCTCGCCCCGATTGGCCGGCTACGTTTACGTAAACTCAGTAGGTGAAAGCACGCACAGCATGATGGAGAGTAGTACCCATATAGTCCAGTAGAGGGCTCCGCCTGTGCTTATATAACTAGGGTTACAATACGTAACCCCCTGTTACGACAACATCGTGTTTTTTGGCAAGGGATGCGTTTCCATGGAAACAGCCTATGGTGAGATCTCAGATTTGGCGTAGAGCTTTTGAGGCATGGACCGGTGATATACAAGCGAAGTTTGGGGACGATCGGACCGTGTCCATTGGAGTTGCAGCGACATCGTGTTTCATGTCGAGGGTGAACCCCACCTCTTCCCACATTAAAAAAATAAAAGAATAAAAGATTTTTTTTTTTTTTTTTTAATGAACAAGATAAATATTATATAATTGGTATCAGTAAAATGTATAATCTACAATAAAATGTCGTTTAAAATGGTGTTACGATGTCTAAAGTTACCACATGTTTCCTGCCTGGCCTTGCCCGTATATCATTACCCTCTCTCGTCTGGGCGCTAAGAGTGCAGCAGCAGCCACTAGCAGCTGACTGTTGCTATCTGTAAACTATGCTGCCGAAACATAATTTCAGCCAATCAGCGTCGTCAAATCTGATGATCACCGGGCGCCAATGTCAGCGCCCGGTGCAGTCTGTGAGTAGTTTGGACAGTGACTCGTATCCGGGTGACGCAGTAGTTGATGAGGATGGCTTTGTGTGCAGGTGGAGTTTCCGGACCTCGGTCCCCGCCCAATTCCGTTCAAGAGCTAATCTCCAATCCTTTCGAAAGGAGAAGTTTGGGAGATAAACTGTTGCTTAAAGGAGGGGTAGGTAAATTTGAGAAACCGGCTCGAGATACACTTTTTGTTATATTCCATGGAATGCTCTTAATATCCTGATAGCAATGCATATTCTAAGTGCTTTGAAAAAAAATCCATAAAAAAATGTCATCTGTGGAAGCCGTAATACTGTAAAAACTACGACCAATTATTTTAGCCGGGCCGGCTAAAATAACTGGTTGGCCGACCTGTCTGTCAGCCTTCAATCTCGTGCAAAAGAAAAACTGTAATGGAGCAAATTATGAAGAAAAAGAAAGTGGAAACTAGGAGAAGTCAAACCAGAGTCAATATCGGAGTTGCTTTTCAACTATGGCGACTATTTACGGAGCACACCGAGCTGATATGTAACGTTACCGCAGCCTGCTCTAGCTGACGTAACATTTTTAATACATTTTCACAAAACAAACATGCTAGCTTCAAAAATATAAGCACTGACAATAACTGTGTTATACATTTGTTTTACATTCATTATCATGATCTTGTGCGCGTTCATGTGTGTTGGAGGAGGTGCTCTGTAGGAAGTCTGAAGGAAGGGGCGGATTCTTTTCGGTTGTGTACTTTGGAATTTTTGTGCACTCAAGCTGGTTTCTCAAACTTACCTACTGCTCCTTTAAAGACCTTGGACCGGACCAACCCGATTTGTATATATAGCAGCAAGCTTGTGAAAAAGACAAAACGTATCAACGAGGCTTCTCACGTAGCTGGTACACCAAAAAGGCTTGGCTAGCTGGATGCAAACAGGTAAATGCTGTCTTTTGTTTCCCATGCTTGCTCTTCAACCACCCGGGGACAGATACGATGTGCCCGTGGACTGTGACGGGGGTAAACGATATGAAGCATTTGTCCGAAAAAATTAAAAAGCACGAGTGTATTGTACATAACAAATATATTATCATTATGCTAACTGGTTGTTCGTGTTAGACGATGTAGCTTTTTCATTTCTGAGTTATTGCTATATGTAAATAAGCCTGTTTGTAAATAATCCTCAGAGAAACAAAGAAAAAACACAATGTATGACATGCCTTGGTTAATGTGTTGTTTTTTCTTTTTTTATAAGTCTTATACAAATGTAAAGCTCTACGTTTTGTGCTGTGGTTCTTTTTTTT
>CALSBZ010042089.1:0-20237 GCA_943591055.1 Gobionotothen gibberifrons | reverse complement strand
AAGTAAAAAGTCGTCAGAAAAATAAGTAGTGGAGTAAAGTACTGATACCAGAAAAATGTACTTAAGAACAGTAACGAAGTATTTGTATTCCACTACTTCCCACCTCTGGTCAACAGAGGTGTGTGAGGGATGTTTAAACACACACCTGACTGAAGGCATGTGTGCAGAAGGTGCAGGTAGTGCTGCTTCATCTGCTGCCTCATGTGCTCCGTGCTGTAGACGCTTGCTATGCTGCACAGGTAGCGTCTCTGTCCGGCTGTGAGGGCGGGATGCTGCGGCACAAACAGACCTCATGGGATTATATAATAGACCAGAATGACAGTAATCCTTTCACATGGAATAGTGCAATTTAATGGTGGTGCCTTATGGGATTTTAATGGCCGAAAGAGCTGGGAAGGTTTGATTTGTTATTGCATTTGATAAAATATGACAGTTTAATAATAAAAATAACTAATTTGCTGAACTTAAATTAACATTCATTTCACTTTAATTGTACAAATTGTCTCTTCTGCTTAAAAATATCTGCATCTGTATGAATTTAGATATAGCTAATATACAATGGCCATACAATAATATATATATATATATATATATTCCAATGCAAACAGGGATTACGCTATAGACCATCTTTTAGCATTTTGATATAGCAGATTAATTTGATTTAAATTGTCAGATATATTGTTACAACTTTAAGATATCTATCAATTTAATAATAATAAAAATAATTTAAAAAATAGTTTAATTTGTTGTTTTTTGTCTGCACTGCTCATTTGACTAGATGTATCTGCACGCATAGAAAAAATGCAAAATGTATAACTATAAAAATAATCACAGGTTATCAAAACACTAAACTTTCTTTCTGAGACATAAAAAAAAGTTAACAATAAAAGAGTAATGGCCTTCTCTCAAGTTTGCTCTGTTACGATATATAATTAAAAGATAATATTTGGTCTAATGATTGCAGGCATTACCTAAAAATGGCATTAATTTGACTGCTTAGATGGACTACCACCATTCAAATGATCATATTCAAACATATAAACAAATAGAAAAAACTACCTTGTGTTCTGGTGTCATGTGTTTACCTGTAAGAAGGGAGCAGCCATCATGGATTTGGGAATGTGGATCGTCTTCATGTGTTGTCCTCCTGAAGAAACGTTACCGTGTTTTCCTCTGAACGCCTCCCTCACCGGCTCACTGGGTAGATATTCAACACCTGCAAAAGAAACATGCAGCAGAAACTGAAGAATAGGATTTATTATAAAACGACCATTTAAAGTAATTTAAAGGTCACCTATCATGCTATTTGTAGGCAATAGCATAGGTCTCAGATATATAAAAATATATAAAAAACATGAAGTGTTTTGCTCAAAATACCAAACAGATCACCCATTCTAGCCATGCCTCATATCCCTCTATTTCACTTCCTGTTTCTAAAGTGCTGATTTGGGGTATAAAGCTTTAAAAATAAAAAATAAAAATAATAAAAGAGGAGGGGTCTGAGCTCATGCGGGACCCGGCAGCTACTGTCTGAACTAAATACTGCCGTGATGAAACGCCATATCATGGATTATCAAGGATTCTTTCTGAAACAGTATGGAGCTCAAAGGCTTTCTCTCTTGCCGGTTATACCACAAGGTGAGTTCCTTTTTACTTCCTGCTTCTTCACACACATGCTCTCCAGTACAGGTTAGCTCTGAGTGTTAGCGATGCTAATGTAAACACCGACCATATTACGTCCAAAACAGTCGGGCATTGTTTCTGATAGCAACGTTTCTGATTGGGCCGTGGGTCCACATTTCAGATATTACGTCATATCGGACGCAAATCTGGATCAGCTCCGTTGTAGCCCCGTTTTTAGAGATTTGGGTACGGAGGAAAAGAGAGAGGGTTTAATTTTCTGACGCTGCGTGAGTTCCCCGACACACCGGGGACACATGTTTATGTATAAAAGATATCAAAAAGTGCATTTTGCATGATAGGTCCCCTTTAAATTACCCCACTAATGCATCTCAAATTATGATACAAACATGTAAAATACTATAAAAGGGGCTTCTGCAAAACATTTTTTGATAATAGTTTTGACTTATAATCTTCCTATTGTACTTCTGCAAAGTTATTTCTGATTGAAAGACTTTACTTGTAGAAAATGCACGGCAATTTTACACCAATTAATCGTGGATTTGCAGATTCATCTAAAATATGTTTTTTTCGTTATAACTCCAAAAGGAAAAGGTCTGAATATAAATGACTAAAGCAGAACATTTTTCGTTGAGTAGAAAGCAAACAGCTTCAATTGTATCTTAGATATCACTTGCATTCAAAGAATATATTGGAAAATGAATAATAACAAGCTTCTCTCATGTTGAATTAGGACTATTTGACTCACCATCTGTGCCTCTCTGGCTATATTCTGCAGACCTGAAATAAGAAAGAATCATAAATCCTACTTTTGAAAAGACATAAATGCATAATTCCTAGTCATCTAAAACTCTCGCACTGCGCTCTCACCTCGTTAACACGTGCCCATTTTTGAACCTGGTCTCTTTTTTCAGCTGCTCCACAAACGTTACCCTCTTCCTCATCGTTTCTCACAATCCTGATATTTCCCGTGTGTGTCGTGGAGGTCGCCGAGTTGCAGCCAAGCCTGAAACGTGACACTTCCCCCGGGTTCCAGTTACCGAGCAGAGGTCTAACACACTTGAACCCAGAGTGTGTTCTCATCTAAAATGTAAAAACACTAAACAGGCTCTCTCTCTCTCTGTTTACACACTTTATTGAGCATCAAGACCAATATACATTGCATTGACACAAAATGGAAATCAAAATAATAACAATAATGGCGTTAGGGTGGATTTACCTGGACACACCATTTTTTCTCAGAGCGTATTGCTTAATGACATTTCAAACGCACCGAACCTGTGCAAATACAGTGAACACCGGTCAGAGGAGGTCATGGTAGGTTAGAAAATCCAAAGAAAGGTGTAATGTGGACAGCAGTCATGTGATCATGAAGTCTACAGAATATCTACTAACTGTACACGTGACGTCACATTCACTCCTTCAAACCTGATTGCAATGCGCGAAAAACAAAAAACACGGTGAGATATTTGTTCTTTTTAATGTCAGTCAGTCATGTAGCATGGTTTCCAGACACCCCCCCCCCCCCCCCCAAACTGTGTGTATTCTTTAAAAAATAAAAGGTGTGTTAATTTCCACGTAAACACTTTTTCGAAGTGCCGAGAAAACGTCAGGTCTCGTTCAAAAACCCCAATTCAGTGATGGTGATAAATATTGTCCAAGATGTTGATTTAAAGAGGATTAACCACCGATAAACCCGCGAGTGAAAGTGACTTATATCCTCTTTTACCCGGATGTTGATAAAAGCCTAACACCAAAATAAGAAAAACTAGCATATTTCTACAACGGAGCCCCGAAAATTCCCTGTGCTAGATTTAAAAAAACAAAACGGATTTATTCACCTTTAAATTGAGTTAACGTGGATTTCTTTGCAGTTTTGGCTATTTCCCCACTGTATTTGGTTTTCCGTGATTCATAAGAACGAGTGATAATTAATAGATTTCCTAATGGACCATGAGGGATATGTGTAACAGGAGTTCTTAACCCACAAAATAATCATTCCTTTAGCAAATATTCATCCATTGAAGTCTGTCAGAAAATGGAGAAAAATTCTGAAGAGGTACTTTTAATTAAATATGGGAAGCAAAAATATATTAAATCATCCATTTACAAACTCACGCAACATTTATCATTTATCCAAAGACTTAATTCACTACTATTTACAAACAAATGCACCATTTACTACAATTTTCTTGCACAAAAGAGTTTTAAATCGAGCATTTTAGCATAAAAGTCATGCGTTTGTGGAGTAGTGTGCATAAACGACTTAATTAGACTTGGATTATACCGTAAAAGCGTCAGTTTTTTCATTTTTCTATTCACTTTGAAGGCATAAAAACGCAATTTTCTTTTAGTATTTAAGGGTGATTCGACTTAAATAGTGTGATATTTTGTGGGTGAAGTATTCCTTTATGAGAGGTTGAGAAGTTGCTTGTGTGCGAGGCTTTATATTATAAAACAATAACCCTCAAATCACTGAGTAAGCCATTCATTTCACATCTAGCAGATTAAACACAACAGAGCTGTTTGAGGAGTCACGCTGGTTTGAGAGTCAAGGTTTTATAAGTAAAGCGCTAACACACAGGTGGCTGTTTTTTAGGAAATTAAACGGTGAAACCCCTCTTAAACTGTCTCTCTTAAAGATAAGACTGTGAGGAAGTGAAGCCCACAAAAGGCAACAGTGATTCGAAGACGGTGTGGAAGATAATCTGAAATATTGACAGGTTGGGCGACGTTAATCTGGTGACGGGGTTTATAGTTTTTACACAATCTTGACCACTGAGTTGCATAAGAAACCTGGTACAAAGTAGAAACTGTTCAGCAGCAGATAAAAAAGCAAGTTAATTTACAGTAGTGACATATCTTACATCATTAATTTGTTCAAAATAAATTAAATTAAATATACAATTCCAGGTAGGAAACGGGGTTAATTTCGCTGGTAGGGTTTCTCAAATTGGCTCGTCTGGCGGAAAATGAAACCGTTCACAGAAACGTGTTTGAAGCCAACCGGTTCCTTCCTCTGGCAAAACAAGGGGTGCAAAAGCCTGCTGAATCTTCCCTCTGAAGGCATTCCCTTTACCTGGAAACAAACAAAGAAAACATGGTTATTATTATTGCTTGATAAATGGGAATTAAGTTCATATCTAATGTTTGCCCTGCACGTCAAAACAAAAACAAAAACGGCTCTGTGACTTTAGGCGTAAGATAAAGCACGTTTTTTGTCTTGTTTTAATTATACCCGTGACTTTTATACCTAGGCGTTATTACGTCACAGCGTATACTTCAGCGGAATATCAAAACAGCGGCCCGGGGTGCAAAACGCATCGACTATTACCACACAAAACAACACCTGTAAATAACCCAATGTGTGTTCTTTGAAATTGAAAAGGATATCGCATTGTGTTTGTTACTTTCGTTGCAGTTGTAATATGTCTTAAGTGTAATTTGACTGTTGACAGGAAGTTGTTGTTGCTATGGAAACAATAAAAGCTTCACAGCGGGCGGAACTTGTCATAAAGTCAGCGATAATAAAACCCACCCATTTAGAGGGAAGATATGGTCAATTGTCATTTGACATTATTCTCTCATTGAGTTACTATAGCTGTGAATTTACAGCAGGACGTCCAACAGCTCCTCTCTTCACCTCGCAGAGACAAGCTTCTTTCATTTAACCCTTCACATTCAAACAGAAAATGAATAGGCAGATTCTAAGGATTTATTTCTTTGGAAATGTTATTTTAAATACAATTAAATCAAGTTATTTTATATATAAAAATATAACAAAAAAATGTTTAAATGAAAGAAATAAAAAATGTTTTTAAATATTATTTTGTAGAATATCTTAGGCCCTCAGAGCGGGTCTAGAGGGCCTGACGGCTCGCCACTGAATTATACTGAGTGAAAAATATGAGTTTTTATATTTTTTCTCAATCAAACAGAGCATGAACAAATAAGTCTATTCATAATTAATCTGTATTTCAAGACTATTACATGACTGTAATAATAATATTAAAAAAATGCTGTTTAAGAGCGCCTTTCACGACACCCAAGTACAACGTACAATTGAGTAAATACTCTAAGAGGTAAAAGCAACAGAACATGATATGACATGAACAGGCGGTCATGGAGGAGACGATCACAAACGATAGGGTCAGGTGATTCAGGGCACGCAGAGAGTAGGCTGATCTGAACAGGTTGTTTTTTTGTTGGGATTTGAATGTGGTGATTGTGTCAGACTGTCGGATGTGTAACTCCTCACTTACCCTGGAATTTAAATGGATTCCTAATCAAAAGCCATCTCTTGACTTTTTCTTACGCAGCGAGCCACCTTCCTCTTGAATTCTCCGTTAGGGTCCTCCCTCCACTCTTTCTGCGGGAACAACAACATAATAGGATTGTTTCAGTGACACATCCTCAATTCACTTTAACCGCTATGGTAACAGGAATAAACAGGATTTCTGGGATCGTATGTGTGAGTACATGAACACAATCTAAAGGCTTATTTGGTGGCCTTTTTAGATCTAACAAATCTGCCAATATAAAACAACAAGGTAAACTGTTTTTTGGGGTGAGATTCTTCCCAAGAGAAGAACAATAATGCTCGACTCCAATCTGACTTGGTGTTAAAAAAAACAAGCTTATTTTATAGTAAAGAAAAACATATATTTTTGTAAAGATTTGTAGACATTTTGAGTAGATACAGAATTTGAGAAGATAAGAAAATATTGATTAAGATAAGATGTTCTTAAAGCCCGCGTCACACTGTCCCGAAATTGACACCAGACGGACACACGAATATGGAATTGTGAATTTCGCACGAAGATGGCCCCGAACTTGGTCAACAGCCAATGGCACTCGAACCACACACTCCATCATGTTGTTTCCATAGCAACAACAACTTCCTGTCAACAGCGTAAACTCACCTTCAAAATAAAAGCATCTAAATAAAAATAGGAAGTTAACCTAAATTACATTTAATAAAAAATATCCTTTTCAGTTTCACAGAACACAAATTGGGTTATTTACATAATATGTTTACATGATTTAGTTGTGAAAATAAATGCAATCTCGATGTCATCGTACTATGCCATTGTGAGGGCTTCACGTAGTCGTGTTGCCTTCCTAAGACAATCGGGCAGCTTCTTGTTTCCTTCGTATTGTCTTCGTGAGGCGAAAAATGCCCGATGGCACCGATGATCACACGAAGATGACACGATTTGACAAGATGCCCTCACGATGGCCTTACGAAGGGCAAAATGGACCCACAATTTCAACATGAAAATGAAGCTTCGCAAGGTCCTTTGGCAATTTTGCCACCGCTCCCGAAGTTGCTGCCGGAGCCTGAGAAACTCCACCGGCGGTCATACGACGGCTTAAGCTGCCCTCACGAATGGCCCAATGTTGTAACGATCAGAGTCGAATTTGAACATTTCCTTTATCGTGTGTCCATCTGGTGTCCATTTCTGGACAGACAGTGTGACGCTTTATTGACCTCAATTTGGGATTTATTTTTTTAATCCATTAATCAAATGTTTCCACCCCTAATTTATATCGTCATCAATAAATGCTTTTAGGAAAAAACGTTATTAAAAAATAGATTTTTAGATTTTGATTTCTAGTGCCATGTGTAGGGTAATAATAATAATAATAATAAATGACACCTATATAGCGCTTTTCAAAAAACTGAAAGAGGCTTTGACAGAGAATTAAAAAAAAATGAAGAAAAATACATAAAGAGATAAACAAAAACAGAAAAGGGGGGTGGGTGGTCAGGGATTGAATGCCGTGTTGAACAGGTGGGTTTTGAGTGATTGGGTTGGGGTAGTGAGTTCCATAGGGTGGGTATAGGGTATAAGAGGTGTAACTCACCGCTGCGTCCACGTTGGCCGGCGAGTCGCTGTTGGGGTCTGCCAGCATGGAGATCACACTGATCATGATTGTCTCGACGGTATGGATCGGTAACCAGCGCTCCTCCGGCTTCTCGTAACCAAACTTATCCTCGCCGGGCTCGTGAAGAATCGAGATGCAAACATCCCCGTTCTTTGCAACTGGGGAGGAAAAGGGAGGGAATGTTGTCTACAGTTTATAAAAGGGAAATAATCATATCATAATATTTCTAGATAAGATGTTCATGGTCTGGGATGTTGATGATTAGACGTGCAACTCAACTGCAGATTACATTTGTTATATCATATATATCTGCTGATTGTTTTCTAGATGCATCATGTATCGTTGTGTCAGTCCAAAGCCTAAAGATAATCACTTACAATTATTGTAAGAAACAGATACAGAATTTTCGCTCCTATAACGTCATTGGCGACATCCGGCCGACGCGACACGTCCCAACCTATATTCTCCGGCACACGTGACACGTCCCAACCTATCGTCTCCGGCACACGTGAAACGTCCCAACCTATATTCTCCGGCACACGCGACACGTCCCAACCTATATTCTCCGGCACACGCGACACGTCCCAACCAATATTCTCCGGCACACGTGACACGTCCCAACCTATCGTCTCCGGCACACGTGACACGTCCCAACCTATATTCTCCGGCACACGTGAAACGTCCCAACCAATATTCTCCGGCACACGTGACACGTCGCAACCAATATTCTCCGGCACACGCGACACGTCCCAACAAATATTCTCCGGCACACGCGACACCTCCCAACCTATATTCTCTGGCACACGTGACACGTCCCAACCTATCGTCTCCGGCACATGTGACACGTCCCAGCCTATCGTCTCCGGCACACGTGACACGTGGTCAGGAGCATAATATGGCATTTAATCACCGCAGCGTTTAGCTGAGCTTCACCCCGTAGAAATCTCTCTAGCAGGGGAAAGCTGCGTGACGCTACAAAGGGGCATGGCTAGCAGCAGACGTTCAATTTAAAGCTACGGCCACAGAATCAGCCTGTTTGCAACAGGGCTGGAATAGAGGGGTATGAGCAGTATGAGGCATGGCTACAATGGGTGATCTGTTTGGTATTTTAAGCAAAAAACTTCAGACATGTTTTGTATAGGTATAGGCCTACAATATATTTTTCCAATCTTTTACTTGTAGCAGAGTATTTTAAGACCATAACAATTTGTATTTTACTTTAGTAAAGGATCTGAGTACTTATTCAACCGTTAACTTAATTCACAAGTGATGGTATCTTTACCGTTTGGGTGCCAGATCTCAGTGATGAACTTCATCTTTGGAGGCCGTAGAGGATAATCATAGGGAAAGGTGAGGTATGCTTTGAAAAACCCGCCTTCACTGCAATAAAAAAAAACAGAGAAAGGACAAATTATGACTTCAAATAGTCATTTATATATATTTATATTTATATATATTTCTGTTCATTGTATCTTGTTTGACAATATGTTCTCTCTTACAAAAGGGTATCTTGTGGACCGATGATCACGACTTCCCATTTATAAATGTCATCGTCGTCTATCAGACCAGCTGAAAAGCCCTCCACCGGGTTCTTGTTGAGCTCTGAAAAGAAAAGACACATCATTTAACAAAACAAACTGGAGATGAAAAGCAACTTTAACAAAAGGGACAGGTCTATAACATTCATGAGCGGGTTAATGGGTAAATATTAAAGGGTATATTTTTAAGAAGCTTGACAAATCCCTTGCAAAAGACAGAAATAAAAAGGCAATTTTGCGGAGAATGATAATAAATATATCATGTAGCCGATTGGTTTGATTTGACAAAGAAGCACACACTATATTCCATTAGGTTTAAATACGGTGTTAAAAACTATTTAAAAGTTATCCGGGATTTGGTGAATGTTATTAGACCAATGCTTTGAAACCAGACCTCGACAGAACACCTTCAAGCAATAAATAATATTGCTAACTGTGGGGGAAACAATTGGAGTCAGGACTCAGAGAGACACGAGGAGAGCTGGAGCTTTGATGGAGTCAGGACTCAGAGAGACACGAGGAGAGCTGGAGCTTTGATGGAGTCAGGACTCCGAGAGACACGAGGAGAGCTGGAGCTCTGATGGAGTCAGGACTCAGAGAGACACGAGGAGAGCTGGAGCTCTGATGGAGTCAGGACTCAGAGAGACACGATGGAGAGCTGGAGCTTTGATGGAGTCAGGACTCAGAGAGACACGAGGAGAGCTGGAGCTCTGATGGAGTCAGGACTCAGAGAGACACGAGGAGAGCTGGAGCTCTGATGGCAAACACTGACGGTTTATTTGGAGCTTCGGCCGGAGAATTCACAAGACATGTTACAGGCCACGAGTTGACCACACGGATGAGATGCCACCATCAATTCTGAAGAACCCTCCTGTCGCTCGAGGTTTTAAATAGTTCAGAGTGTAATAATCAACATTCTTCATTAGTTAGACTAAACAGCTGAGGAAACTGAATCACATTTGTTGTCGCTTATGGCTCGGGGTCATCTACACCCCGAGAAGGATGTGTTCCAGGTGTCCCACAACAATAACTATCTCTGACCGAGAGCTGCCCGGTCACAAACTGGTAACATCATCAACTTGCCAGGGCAGCCCCTCCTTAAGGGAGATAAGGGCTGCTCAAGGTTGGTCAGCTGCGTCAGAGGGCGAAGGAGGACATGCAGGGCAAATTATTCACCAACACTAACAAACAAAACAAGGATTTTATTAGATTTTAAAAATGTGTAAAAAGCAACAACACAAGAGGTAAAAACCCAGCTGCTGCAAGACAAAAGTAAAAAGTTGATTTGCCCTCCTGAGCCCTTGTTTCCATGATTTGTCCCAGACATAGGCTCTTACGTTTCTAACAAAGTAGAGCTGCATTGATTTAGTCCAGTACGCTAAAGGTTTTGGTGTCATTTTGAATTCAAAAAGGTTTTTAAAAAATGCCCTTTTCAGCCTCTCAAACATCTAGACTTTCTGCTTAGAATTTTGAATTGAGCCGTCCCTTATAGATACTATCTCTTTACGTTAGTGAGCCGGATCATTTGACTCGGCTCTCTTAAAGCGCCGGCTGTTTCGCCTCCCAAACGGCTCTTCATGTTACCACAGTTTACTACGGAGCCTCAACCCTAGATTCCACCGGGTCCGTCTGCGTCGCGTTACGGCTGCGTTAGGCCCCTACACACGGTGGCGTGTGTTGTCGCTTGCCGGCGGGCATATCTGAAGCTAGACCAACAACCAATCACCTGAATCTCCCGCCCCGGACACACAAGCAGCGGTTTGATTGGCTAGAGCTTGTACTGGCATATGATTCGATTGGCTGACGCTTCCGTCAAAGCTTAAAAAGTAGAACATTGCTCTACTTTTGCAGCGAGCACCGCGAGAAAAGCTACACTTTGCTCCCACAATGCAGTTCGGCAAAGCGTGACATCACCCCATTCAAAGTGAATGGGCAGAAGCGTTGAAGCGTCAACGCACGCCGCCGTGTGTAGGGGCCGTTATGGCTGCGTTACGGCTGCGCCGCAGCATTCGCAAAGATCGCGGCCACTCTAGTCAATGGGTGCTATTCCACCAGACTCGCCGTGTAAAGGCTCAGAAGCGTGTCGGCGCTGGGCTCCGCTCAAAATAGGATTCAAGTCTATTTTTCGACACGACGCGAGGCGTTGCAGAGGCGCTGGGCAGGAAGTGGACCGGTCAGAGCATCCGGCCCATCCACAAAATAAACTAATTTTGCAGCCCCTATCCCTCCGTAGTCTTTCAAGTAAATCATGAAGTGAATCATCAACTTGAAAAACTGAATTGAGTCAAACACTGTAAAGCCAGTGATTCACAAACCCACACAGAACCCAAAATAACTCGGGAAGATGTTCTGTCTTTCTTCTGAAGTGACGGGTGGCTGTCGTCATTCAGAGTCACACATTTAGACTGGACTCCTGTTGTCAGTGTAACTTCATCTGGAGGTCACTTCAGTGTATAAAGGGAAATATGTCTAATATGTCTTGATACAACGTCTGGGATGTTGATAATTAGGAATGCAGCTCATCTACAGATTACACTTATTATACATCTGCTGATGATGTTCTAGATTCATCACGTATTGTTTTGTTATTAAAAGAAAGATAAAAGCATGAAATCTCTATATTTGAGATTCTAAAAACAGGATTTTGGGATGAAAATGAACTTGAATGAATAATACTTCTTCTGAACTTTATACATTTCTGTAATGTGCTTTTGTGCAGAATAAGTACTTTTACTTTTTGTACTACAAATATATTTTGATGCCAATACTTTTCTACTTTTACTCGTGTAACATCTTGCTTTTTCAGGACGTTTACTTGTAGCAGAGTATTTTAAGAGCATAAACATGTGTATTTTACTTTAGTAAAGGATCCGAGTACTTCTTCAACCATTACTAATAACAGTGGTGTAAAGTACATTTACTTGAGATACCTGTAGCTACTTTACTTGAGTATTTCCATTGTATGCTACTTCGTACTTTTCCTCCACTACATGTATTTTATCCCTGTAGTTACTTCTCAGATCTGGATGAATGATGTGAAATCTAATCAAGTGTTAAATCAGACTTTAGTTCCACCTGGAGTAAATCCACAAGCTACCCTGCAGTATACAAAGTCATTCAAACTAGCTGCACCTTTACCAGCTTTGAGAACACTTTCATGATCAATCATTATAAAACATATCATATATATTATTCTGAAATGGACCAATCTGCACAATGACTACTTTTACTGTCGCTACTTTAACTATATTTTGATGATAATAGTTGTATTGATTGCAGGACTTGTACTTGTAACAGAGTATTCCTACACTCTGGTACTTCTACTCAAGTACCAGGTCTGAGTACTTCTCCACCTCTACTAATACAGTAGCTTATAGTTTATGTAAATCTCAGAATATAAACATCCATCATTAGCAGATCTGACGTCATCAGAGCAGATGAGTCTTCGGATTGATTATTCCTTTGTTCCGTCCGCTAACTAATGTCCAACTTGCTAACCAGCTAGCATGGCCGGCATCTTTTCAGATATGTTTTAATTAAGCCACATTAACAAGTGAATCTGTCTTATAATGTTAGCTAATAAAAGCAGCCTAGCCACGTATTGATCTGCGGTGATAAAGAGACCCGTTATATTAGCTTCCTGAGCTAACTCCTATGGCGTAAACACAGCTAAAAAGCTAACGTTAGCTGCTAGATGGTTAGCCTTTATAACGGCTGTATTCCCTTACAATATTTAACTCATATTCACCTACCTGCCAGTTGTTTTCGGAGAAGTAATGCTGATTGTTCGGTCATGGTACGCTGACTTAGATGGAAATGACTTTGTGTTGACAAATACTTTTCAAATAATAGAGGTAAAGCTGTGGATTTTGCGCTGCTGGTTTCTCTGTGTTTTGACACAAGGCTCAGCTGCTGGATGTAGCTCTGCGCATGCGCGGCGGCAGTTCACTGTTGATCACCAGAGGCTTGAAAATAAACACACACCTGGTTCCAGTTATTGTGATTGCTGCTCAGTTCAGACTGCATCAGCCTGCGCTCACTCAATCTGAGTGTCTCTGGGTCAAATAAAGGATCCCTCAGTAGACAAACACATCCACATTTGCACCTTTGTCAGAGTTTTAAAATAAAGAGTCTGTGTGAGAGACTGAGGCGCTATGGATCAATGTGACTGCACAAATGAAGACATTGGAAGCCATGATGGGAGCAGTGACTCCCTGGAAGACCTTCAGGATTCAAGGTAAGGACCGCATGGTGCACTTCGAAAACTAAGTTAACTTTATTTGTAGGATTGTGACGATGACATATCTTTGTCCTTTTAGATCCCTCCCATAGACGTGTCTTTAACTTGGGATTTGAAACCTAGTCCAGTGTGCCCCCCCCCCCCCCCCCCCCTCAAATTATAATATGTATTTGTCACTTGCAATGGTCACTAAAATGTTTTTAAGCTTACTATGTCCAGTATTCATAATTCAAAACATTTATTCACAAATATCATCTATTTTGGCAAAAGCATTTCCTCGCATAGACTCGAAAACACACGGCTCTTTAACGGTTGCGTATTCATTCATTCATTCATGAACGTCAGAATACAGAATTATTTGACGGCACCCCTGAAGACGCCAAACGGCGCCCCGTTTGAGAAAATGTGGGTCTGCCTCAAACAGGGGGACTATCTGTCTTCATCTAGTCTCTTTATTTTCCCCTCAAAATGCACCAGATTGATGCATTTGAATCTTACCGGGGAGCATGCCCCCGGGCCCCCCTATCTAGGCTGCCTACACGCCGGGTAGCATGCCCCCGGTGTGTAGGCAGCCTACTGCATATTGAGAAATCTTCGACCGGTATATTGCACAATAAACGGGAGATGGGGACCCCCCCCCCCCGATTATTGACGGGTATTTCGCACACTGAGCCCAACTTTTTACTCGGCAAACTAGCTAGAGGAGGACAATCCAGAATTGTCTGTATTAATAACAATTTAAACGTTTACTTTTAACTAACTGTGTTTATTAAACGCAGGGCAGCAGATACAGCTGAGGAGGAAGAGCTGTGCGTGTCCTTCCAGTCAAAGTACTTCAATTTATGTAAGTGTATCTTTCTCTGCGCTATTGAGTGGTTGAATAGTGTAACCTACAGCCCCGTCATGTGACTTTCCTTCATCTCCTTGTTTGCTGTGAAGACCCTCTGTACCAGGACTACCAGGAATACTGTGAGGCGGAGAGCGATGATTTGAACAAACGGAACACAGGTTTTTTGAGCGCACTGACAATCCCCCAGGAGCTAGAGACTCCTATTATTGCCTACTGCAGCAGCGTTAATTATACAAGCTTTCAACAACTATCCAATGCTGCGGATATATGCTTGGCTGAGGCTCCCCCAGTCAGGCTTTCGACCCTTTGGCGAGATCTAGAGGAGGTGACGGCGTCTGGCCTGCTCACAAGGTTGCCAGAAGAAGAGATCAGACTTCAGGAGGTGAGTGGAACATTCTGCATCCAATCCTCCGCAGAAGCAGCTCACAGATTATTGTTAAAGGCTCAGTAACTTCATTAAAAGCTGGACACTTTAGTTTATTGGAAATGTTCCCAAAACGGGATTTAATATACTATTTTCCAGGGAATTATTTTAGCTGTGAAACTATAGTGCGGTTTATTCGTTTTGCTGACAATAAGAAACCAAAATATCCTCCTACTTTTGCAGATAAATTGTCACAGAAATGTATACATAATGAATTCTCTTTTTCTCCCTCTGAAGACGATGTTTGAGTTGATCGGCTCTGAAGTGTCTTACCTAAACAGCCTTACTGTTGCTGTCAAACACTTCTATGCCTCGAAGGAACTGAAACAGTCCCTGACTCCAATGGAGCATCACCATTTGTTTTCCAACATTTGTCAAATAATGGCAGCCAGTAAAAAGTGAGAACTCCACATATCACTACATCTTATTTATTTCTTAAGTGTTTACGTCTGCTAAATTTAGAGTTTGTCACATATAGGTCAATATTTTTATTAATTTTTTTCTCCCGGTCCTAGCAAGTAAATTAAATAGATACATGTATCGGTTAAAGTAGAAGATAATATTAATAGATAAGGGAATAAAGAATAGTAACAGTAATACATGTACCCATATACTCACATATGTATATACACATACAAGAGTGTACATCCACACATATGTGCACATGCATACATGTACCTACATACATGTATACAAAGACCGAACAAATCAATTAAATAAATAAAAATGTATACTTATATACACTTCTAGGTTCCTAATGGATCTGGAAGGCCAACTGGAGGAGAGTGTGTTGATTTCTCAGGTGGAAGACATTGTGCTGCAGCACTGCCCTGAGTTTCACAGGGTCTATGTGCCGTATGTGATCAACATGAGGTACCAGGAGACCATGGTCAACCAGCTGCTGTAAGTCTGTGTACATGACATTACTGCTGGCGCTCCACAACACCAATAACTTTACATTCAATCTCTTCCATTTCCAAGGCAGCACAACAGAGATGTTCTGCATTTAATCGAGAGCATTGAGAGTCACACAGACTGTCAAAGACAGAACCTGAGGTCGTTCCTCGTACTTCCTTTCCAAAGAATTACACGTATTAAACTCCTCCTTCAGGTTGGCGTCTCATGATATTTTAATTGTTTGCATGCATATATATTTATCCAGCACAATGTGTTTCAGACCTCTTCTAAGGTTTGTGTTGGGTTGTCTTTCATTTCAGAGCATCCTGAAACAGACCAAACCAGACGCTGACTCTAAATCCAATCTGGAAAAAGCAATAGCAGCCGTCGACGAGGTAAGAGTTTGACAGGATCTGTGAGCAACCGAAGGCATGTGATTAGCAACTAGCAGGGCCGTTTCTAGCTTTTTGGGGGCCCTAGTTTTTACAGTTGTTTTAACTACAATGGGGGGGCTTCCGAAGCCTTTAAGATGATCTGTGGAGATGCATCAATCTGTTACACTTTAATAGGAAAACAGGCTAATTTCACGAAAACCAAGCAATGACATAGTACTGTTTTAAGCTGTACTGATTATGGACAACATTTTCCATAAGAAAATGCCTAATAACATTCAAAAGCAGTTCCAAACCACAGCGTGAACATATGAATGTAAAAAAAGTCACTTGAAAATAAGTGTTCACAATGTTTATATGCAATTATGCATATATTATTATATGTATATGTATATGTATATATATATATATATATATATATATATATATAGTTTTTTCATTTCCAAAAAAAACTGCTATTGACGCAGAAAATGACCCTATATCTAGTTTGCGTATATATACATATATATATGCATTTATTGTTTACCTGCCCTAACTTTTTTATTTAATTGTTTTTCCATTAGCTATGCTTCAGCCCTCCCGCTTCTACTAATTGTGTTCATCTTTGTGTATGAATTATACTTTTTTTTGTTTTTTGGATGAAGAAAAAAAAAATTACTTTCAGCTTGGGGGCCCCCTAGTGGCCGTGGGGGCCCTATGCATCTACATAGTCCGCCTATAGGAAGAAACGGCCCTGGCAAATGGACTCAAAACATTTAAAATGTTATGCATTCTTCTCTGACCCACAGATTGTAACAAAGTGTGATAAGGGGGTCCGAAAAATGGAACGCATTGAGGAGCTGGTTTATCTGGACAGGCTGCTGGATTTTGGCAAAATGAAGGTGTCGAGTTTCTCAACACAAGTTACAAAAACCAGGATCAAGTCTTTTCTAAAATCTGACTGAATGTCTCTTCCTCGTTGCAGTCTGTCCCTCTGGTTGTAAGCGGGCGTGTTCTGCTGCACCAGGGTCCCATGAGACACAGTTTCTTCTCAAGTGTATACCTCCACCTCTTCAATGACCTTTTGGTCATCTCATCAAAGAAGTATTGGTTCCAACCCGCGGGGTTCACAGTTGTGGATCATGCTGAATTCCCCAGCCATGTGAAAGTGAAGCGCGTTCAGACTGAGCTCCTGGGTCCGCCCCCAGACTCCTTCCTGTTGCATCTCTATAAAAGTCACACCGGACAACCCACTACCATGAAACTTTCTGCAGAAACAAGGTACACGTGGACATTTTGTATACGTCTTTTAATACTAATAAATATCCTGTAGTTGATGATTAATTTATTGGCTTTTTATGATTGTATTGCAGGTCGGGTACAGAGGTGTGGATGAAGTTGCTGCAGTGTAAACGGTAGAGGATTCATGACTCTGCGAACTCATTTTAAACTTCGATTTGTGGTTTTTAAATTGCACATTTCTAATATAAACATTTTATAATAACAATTGACTTTTTAGATGTATCTTCCTCTAAACTGCACCTTTTTATAATCTTAATAAGGGCACCATATGGCACAAGGATTTAAACATGCACTTGTTTTTCACAATTTGACACAAGGCAAGTAAAGGGACACTTTTTGTATTACTTCCTGAGGATGTATTTAGTCACTTGTATTAAAATGCTGGAAACTTTTAATCAATGTGTCTTTCACTTTATTATAAACAAGTTTAGCCCTATTCTGACAAACACTTCAAATGAATAAAGAAGGTAAGAATAGAGTTGGAGGGAAAAATGGCCACTGATCTTCTCACTGTGAAATATTGATAAAACATTTAACCCAATACCAAGCAGACATTATTTTTGACTCGGTGTAGGTCAGGGGGGTCAAACTCATACACAGTGGGCCAACATTTAAGAATGGGTACTAGTGGAGGGCCGGACTGGTTCAATGTTTATTGCAGAACTTATTGAAATGAACTTATTGCACATATTAAACCTGGAACTAACAAAGCTTAAATGATTGCCTTTTAAAAACAACATTACACATTAAATAATCAGTTGCATTTATTTCTTATGGCTCTATCTGCAGCTTCTCCAGAGTTATTTCTTATGATTACATTTTCCCACAGGCCAACAACAGCTTCAACAAAACTATTTCCCTCAAAGAACAAAACCAAGCATGCCCTGTTGTCGTGAGAGACAAAGTGCAGAAGGAAACATCCATGTAAACTCAGTGTGCTGCTCTGTGATGCTAGTTCAGATACTTGGCATCTCATCTTGGGTGCAAGGTCATCAATGTTTGGGGTCAGGCTCTGAGCGGAGGAGACCCTCAGGATTGAGTGAAGGTGTGCGTGCAATATACCGGCGGGCCAGATCTAATAGGAATTAGAAATTATCCTGCGGGCCGAAATTAAATCCACCAAGGGCCTGATTTGGCCCCCGGGCCTCGAGTTTGACACATGTGCTGTAGGTGTTTTAAGTACATGTATAAAGGAAATATCATCGGTAACAAAGCAAAACGAGCTGTAATACTTAAAATTGAGAACTATGTGCTCAAACAGGCATCCAGTGACACGAAGAACACACAATAATAGACACGTCTGCAGGTTAATATAACCATATCAGACTATCTATTATTTCTCAGTTTGAACATTCTCCTTCTGTTCCTCCGACCTGAAACGTGAGCGATGGAGATGGAAGGTGCGAGGAGTAGAGGCAACAGGCATAAAACATAATGAGACGTGATTTCAAGTTGTCATATAACAAATATGGAAAAGCTGTATCGGTACATTGTCATGCCTGTGCATCCTCGCTCATCATGGCTCCTCCACTGAGCATTTTAGGAATGTAATCATCCTTTAACATGGCGTGCAATGTCCACAGGCAGCAGAACAGACCAGACAACGAGGCACATAATAGAGAAATTAGATAAGCCTAATCTGGTCTCAAGATATTGATGCAACTGTGGCTGCGAGGGAGTGCGGTCGTCTTTCAACCAGAAGGTTGTGGGTTCGATCCCAGCCCATGCAGTCAACATGTCGATGTATCCTTGGGCAAGATACTTAACCCTAAGTTGCTCCCGATGGCATGGCCAACGATGTGTGAATGTGTGTGAATGTTAGGTCCTAGAGCAAGTGTTACTGCTCTGTGTGAATGGGTGAACGACATGTAGTATGTAAAGCGCTTTGAGGGGTCGTAAAGACTGGATAAAGCGCTATATAAGTACAGTCCATTTACCATTTACCATTTACTCCCTGCTGACATAAGGGTGAGTACAAATAAAATGTATTGATAATAGAATTGTAGAATAGAATTTCATCTCATCCCGGGGGATCTAAAGCTCTCCCAGATCAGCTGTCAATACACAGGCGACCTCACCTCGAGTGCAGGTCACCTACTAAAACATCAGTCAGGATTAAAGTACAGAACATGCTCTCTCTCTGCGTGTCCTACAGAATATCAGACACACAGGACAACTGGTCAAACGTCTCCGCATACTGCTGATATGTGAGGTGTGTTGCAGGTGTTTTGAGTGGCCACCCATTTCATTGGTTTTTAGAGAGTTGGTATGGTAGATTGATTTTCTTCTTTTTCTGTTGTGCAATGCTGACACATTAGGAAATGCCCAATGTATGATTGATTCTTTAAACGTTATGATTTCCCCTTTGATACCTCATAACACTGTTTCAACTGAAATAAAATCTCATAGGTTAGCATTACTCCTCACTCTGCTGAGCTTTAGAGCATTCAGCACAAACAGGAATATTTGAAACAATGTTGTGATGAATGATTTTTATGTTGCTCTCTGGCTCAAATTAGAACCTAAAGGTGGACAACGGTCATTGTGGGAGCTGCTGCAGTTAAGGTTTGATCGGTGTTGATCAACTTTACAATTTCTCTAAGTGGAAGTCCCCTTTATCCACGGTTATTATCACGGAAATATCAACTGGGCTATAGTTTGTTGACGTATCACAGATGGCCTTTTCAGTCAGTATGTGTATTTCAGAAGGTATCTTTTACGGTATTTGTTCTTTCTACATTTAAAAAGCATTTCCATGTGTAGATTACAAACCTGTTCGTTGTAGCTCCTGTTTAGAAATAACTTTTTATTTTGTGTCGAATCTTCACAGTTTGTGTTCATGCCCTTTTTAAAAACACCCATTTTCATTTTGTAATCTGTTAAGTATTGTCATGTCATATATCAAGGATGGATGGAATAATGCCTTTATTTGGGTCATATACAAACAATGTTCAGGCAGATTGAATTATCTACTTTTATCTTGTATGAAATTTTAAATTGCAAATAAAATGGAAATAGTATTTGTACTCTGTGTGGATTTATTTTTTACTTCTGCATTTTTATAATCAAGTCATACAAAACCGCT
>CALSBZ010042087.1:0-15991 GCA_943591055.1 Gobionotothen gibberifrons | reverse complement strand
TATTCAAGAAGAAGCAGACATCTCTACGGCACACCAAAACAATACAGCATGCCCGGCGCCGTGGGAGGGCCAGGCCCTCCCATTTGACATTCCTGCCCTCCCCTAATAAACACGATTTTTATTATTTATAAAAATAAAAAAATATTTTATTTTTTATTTTTTTTATTATAAATAAACGGTGAACTTTTATGCTACGATGTATGTGATGTCAGATAGTAACTACAAAAAAAAATCGCAGGCTACGTCAAATAAATGCATGTGTCTGTTGTGATTTGTGATTCGTCCACATTTATACCAATCACAGCGTCACACTCTGCCGCCTATTCTGGATTTGTTTATTGTTTATTGTGCATTCTGTAGACTCCCATTTCTGTTTGAATTACAAAATGGACATCAGAAATTGGCTTAAAAGGTCTAAGGATTTATTCAAACGAAATAGCGATGAAATAACTGCAGCCGATGGTGCTGCTGGCGACCCTGCACCTGCCGTTGCAGCAGCACGCCTTAATGCCACAAGCTTGACCTCGGCAAACCCCGGGGCTGAGTTAGCGAGCCCAATCCTTGACTCATCAAGGCGGCCGCCACCAACGCTGTCCTCCGATGCACAGCTCCTTGTGCCCGTACCATCACCACCTGCGTTGCCACACCCTGTACCACACCCGCCAGCCAGCATCCTCCTCCTCCGTGCCGCTGCCTGACGCTTTACAGCACATCAACAGGTACTATTGGGCCAGCAACCGCTCACAGACCGACAGCCCCAGATGATCTTGGGGTTAATAAACCCGAACCAGGTGAAACTGGATCGTTATCCATGGAGATTGTTTTCAGGAAAGAAGCGCACTTTTGCCGCTGCATGGTACAACAACACCATGGCTTGAATATTCGTTAAAAGCAGACGCAGCCTTTTGTTTCCCCTGTAGACACTTTAAAATAAAGTCTTCATTTGATGCGGCTTTTACTGTCAAAGGTGTTTGCGACTGGAAACACGCATTACAGACTGATAAAGGACTGCTAAGGCATGCCGCATCAAAAGAACACATTTCATGTGAGAGTTTGTGGAGAGAGAGATACGCGAGGGAACAAATAAGGAAATTAGTACTTTGGTGCACGCAGATCAGCTGGCACGGAGCCGTTATTACGTGTCAGCTGTCGTTGATATTATAGCTCAGAGGTGACCACGATTCACTCCACAGCATGTCCAATCCAATCCATTTGATTTCTATAGCACATTTAAAAAACAACAGAGTTGAACAAAGTGCTGTAAATCAACAAGTTACAACTATATGTCCGAGTCAGGCAGTGGGCTCTTCCTATCGCTGTTTGAGTATACGCTGCACAAAGATGCAGAGTTGGCCAAAATAATGGAAAGCATTCCCCACACAGCAACATACACCTCTCACGACATGCACAATGCCATAATAGAACTAACAGCAGTTAATCGTCTCCGTCTCTACTATTTCTCTCGGAGTGCAACGATGAGGAAGCTGCCATCCTTAACAGTGTGCCTTGCTCGTGATTTACCACTGTGTGTGCTGCCACGCACACATTGTTTCAAAAGGGGTTTCTATGTTGCCCTTTTTTTGTGTATGTATTTGCGATAAGTGTGCATCTTTGCGCAATGCCGTTGGCCTTGCTGTTTGATATTATAGCCATATTGTGCCGCAGGCCCGCAGCACGTGACGGTTTTGTGTGCCCTCCCATGAAAATCACATGCCCTCCCTTTAGATTTGTTCTGGCGCCGGGTCTGCAATACAGACTGATAAAGTGCATTACAGGAGCCAAGAGAAATATGTATTTCTGTTTTCTGGGGAACTGCTCCTTAAAAACTGTTGATGAAGCTGTAATGTTGTGACATACTATTTGGTCCGGAGTTGTGGATACCCGGAATGTTATATGTGGGACACCAGTTATGATGTAGTACAGAGCGGGAATAAAGCACAGTTAACGATACTCGCTGTCTCTTGAGTTATCTCAATAAAGCAAGATACACATACAAAATGACAACACTACAACTGCCGACGAGGATACCGCAACACATCGCAGAATGAGGGAAGAGAAATAAAACATCCACAATTCTGGATAAGCGGTAAGCGAACTACGTTGGCTAACACATAAGGCTAACAAGCTAGCCAAGCCATCCACGGGACGCACCATGGCCAATCTCCCACATTTCCCGCAGTTTGATGTGCACACTGAACCCAGCTCTGTAGGCTCGAGGTGGAAAAGGTGGATTAAACGATTCACCAACGTCCTAGTGGCATTAGACATAAAGGAGGATACACAAAAACGTGCGCTATTGCTCCACTATGCTGGATCAGACGTGTATGACATATTTGACACGCTGCCAGGAACGGGAGACACTGATGATTACGATACGGCCAGAGCGAGCCTGCAAACCTATTTCTGCCTCAAAGTAAATACCGAATATGAGATCTATATTTTCAGACAAGCCAGGCAAAATGACAGTGAGACATTGGATGCTTTCCACAAACGACTGAGACAGTTGGCGTCAACATATGACTTTACCGACACTGATAAGGAAATAAAGTCACAGATTATTCTAAGCTGCAGTTCCGCACGCCTCCGCAGGGTGGCGCTAAAGGACAGCGATATGACACTTCAAAAACTACTGGTTGCAGGCAGAGCTCAAGACCTGTCAGACAAAAAGCTGCAGGTATGGAGACAGAATTCCCAGTGCATGCTGTACAAAAGCAAAGCTTCCAAAGTCATAAACAATTCAATAAATATAATAATGTGAAGCATGAATACAAAACCTGCAACAACTGTGGTTGACATTTTCCTCATGAGGGAGGACAAGCAAACTGCCCAGCAAAGGGGAAAGATTGTAAAGCATGTGGAAAATTAAATTATTTCCAAAGATGCTGCAGATCACAAAACAAAGATTATACCCCTAAAGCTGCAGAAAAACAACAACATTACCGACCAAAATACAAAGTGCATCAGGTGCAGAAACAAACTGAGCAAAAGACTCTGGCTGTGTCTCAATTCAGGGGTTGCATCCTTCGAAGGGTGCATTCGTAGACCGCATACGTCACTTCCGCCAAAAGAAGGCTGTCCCAATTTAAAAAAAAGACGAGACTCCTCCGAATGCGGCCCACGAATGCAGCCTACTTTTCCCCAATTTGAAGGATACATCTGATGTACACTCCGCGGCCTACCATATCCCAGGGTGCAATGCGCGCAGGAAAGAGTGCATTTTTTTCAAATGAAATGGCGTCCGGTCTCCCCAGCAGAGTGGATTTAAAAGCAGCAACCAGCGGAGGAATCACTAATAAATGTGAGTATTGGGTTGTAACTTACTTTAAATTAACTAACGTCACACACGTCAAACCCAAGGGGCATTAAAACGTACATTGTCGTTAAATAATACGGATAAATATGTGATGCTAACTAGCTAGCTGGACGTACTGCACTGTTGTTTACACTTATTTTTAATTCAATTCAGAAGTTTACTGAAGTCATACAGAGATCTTGGCTCTATTATAGATACGTTATACTTTATGTTACATAAATAGACAAAATTGAAAACATTTAGACCGGTATAGCCTACAGTACGGTGGTATTTATAAAAGGCTACCCTGACGTGTAGCTGCTGTTAGCTTTATTTATTTCTCTGACATGTTCCAATTTTTTACTGTTTATTAAACTTTGGGACAACATTACAACCTTTTTATTCAGCTCATGCTGCTTTTGAGGTAGGGCAAAAAGAAAAGCCTATTTTAAATATTTCCACCAGATTTGATCATCTTTTATTTAGGTTAAAGTGTATTTAATTTATCCTAATCCCATAATAATAAGACAATCAAAAATAGTCAGCAGCCTTTAGCTTGATGTTAGTTTGTGCAGTGCTGTCAAAGGGATGCACGTGTGACTGTCATTTCATCTCTTTAGTTTTTTAAAAACCAGAACAGTACATCATTTTAAATGATCCTTTAGGGATTGTTTGTCTGAAATGCTTAGTTACATTTTGCAATAATACTTTTGCAACCCTGTGTTTAATATGATTAATTCACTTTTTTCTTTTTCTCTTGTTTTTCTCTGTAATTAGGACAATTCTGGAGAAATGGATCTGCTGGAGAAGGACCCCTAATCTGAAAAGTGCACGGCGGATCATCAGGACAGAGCTGCCATCCACCTGGACCCCCCGTGGTGCTGAAGAAAGCAAAACGGCGACCAGGAACATCCTCCTCCCAGACCTCTGCTTACCGTCCTATAGACTTGTGTCTTAGTTTCAGAATTTCATTTTGTATGTGTCCTTTCCTTTAATAGATATTTAACAATTATAGCTTGAGTCTGTCTGATTCCCCAAACAGCTGCTTCTATATACTTGCTGCACATATAATACAAATGAACAACTTGATAAACACACTTTTGCTCTCCTATGAAGAGCTAAAAGCCAGTTGTGAACTGCAACCATCTGCTGCCAAGATCTATCCTTATGGCTCATCCACTGCTCTTCCTTTGAGAGGAAAATGTAAAGCTGCAGTCCATTCAACTACTTCAACAGTAAATGCAGCTACATTCTATGTGATACAGGGTGACCATGGCTCACTGCTGAGCCGAAAGACAGCAACAGAACTAGGAATTCTGAAAGTTGTAAACTCTATGTCCACAGAAATGCCTATTTCATCCCCAAACCAGCTCCTCCATGAGTACCAAGACAAGATTTTCAAGTGAAGCTACACATTGATGAGTCAGTGCAACCTGTGACACAGCCACACAGGAGGATTCCTTTCCACATGAGAAAAAGAGTGGAATCAGAATTAAACCAGCTACAGGAAAAAGGAGTCATCGAGAGAATCAGCGGCCCAACGCCATGGGTGTCTCCGATAGTTGCTACACCAAAACCAAAGAACCTTGACAAAGTTTGCATCTGTGTGGATATGCGCCTGCCGAACACAGCAATACAGCGAGAGCGCCACATCACACCAACTGTAGATGACCTCATCCACGACCTGAATGGAGCTGTAGTATTCTCCAAGCTGGATCTGAATGCTGGATACAATCAACTTGAGCTACATCCAGATTCAAGGTATATCACCACCTTCACTACACACACTGGCCTCTGGAGGTACACCAGACTGAACTTTGGCATTAACTCTGCCGCTGAAGTGTTCCAAAATGTCATTCAAGGAGTGCTACATGGTATTCCCAACGTCAGGAACATGAGTGATGACATCATTGTGTATGGGAAAACACAAGAAGAGCACAACAATAGCCTCAAAGCTGTTTTTCAGAGACTGAGGGAGAAAAATGTCACACTCAATGCTGATAAATGTGAATACAGTAAACCAGAGCTTGAGTTCTTTGCCTATATTTTCTCTGCAAAAGGCATATCTGCAGATCCTAAAAAGATCACTGCCATCAAGAACCTTCCTCCACCCCAAAACGCATCAGAGGTTCGCAGTCTGCTCGGGATGATAACATACTGCTCACGTTCAGGGGCGCCGCCAGGGATTTTGGGCCCCATGAAAATTAGGGATGTCCCGATCACCTTTTTTTGCTCCCGATCCGATTCCGATCATTTGATTTTGACAATCTGCCGATACCGATTTTTCCCGATCCGATCTTTATGCAATGCATTAAAGGTGAGGTGTCATGCTATTCCAGTTATTACCCGTCCCCTTGTGTGTTATGAAGGTTTTTCTGCATGTAAACGGTGTGCAGAGTCAAAACCCTCAAAGTACACCCTGTAGTGAGTACAACTCTAAAACAGAAAATACCTCCCCAATACTTCCTGGGTGCTGTGTCGTAGGAGCACCCAGTAGCCCCGCCCAGAGCTATGGCCGTACCCTCTGCCAGCCTAGCATATATACTGTTGGAATCTCAGGTTCAGTTCAAAACTGTATCCAGTCATGCCAACGAGGGTCTGTTTCCTGTCTTGTGAGGGGAAATATTCAATGCATGCCTTACCGAGGGCAGGACGAAGTCAGTGGTTGTCATTCCTTTTTAACACTGTTCCTTCAGATGTTGGAGCCGGTATTTTACTGTGTGTGCGGCATTTCACGGAGAATAGCTTCACAAAACATGGAGCGATTCATACCGGATATATACAGCGTAGGACACTGAAGGACGATGCTGTTCCTACTTTGTTTGGACCAGCGGGAGATTCGGGTACCCAATCTGTAAGTATTCATTGTTGTTTGTGTATTTATGATGTTTAAAACAAGCAAGCTATATCTACCACAACTGTGAAAATGGGTAAACGTTTTTTGGGGTGCTGAGCCATTGACACGGTGGTAACTGGGCTAACTCAGTTGCTAACGTTTACACATATAAACTACAATGTCAGCAGATGGCTTTACATGTTTGTCATGGCAGGATAATGTCTGCATTCACACACGGAAGACTCATACAGTATACTCCGGGTGATTTCCCTTATGACCAGTACATTATATGTGGTTTTCCTCCAAGCTGCGACGCAGCTCTGTGCATGCTAACGAGGCTAGCTAGGCGAAAACATTGTTTTCATGCCAGCTACAACGAATGACCGAACGTAGTAGACTACTGTATAAGATTGCAATTGTAAACACGTTATTGCTAGCCTAATATGAACCACTAGCTTTTGTTCATAGTGGTTTTATTACACTACATTAGTTGCCTTTTCTCCGAGCTAACGTTCATATGCTACCAAGGTAAACCAGAAACCTAGGTTAGCATATTAGCTGGCAAGCTAACGGTGTTGAGATACACACTGCTACCACAAGTCCACAACTACTACTAACGAATCTAAAACAACTACGTTTCTATTATATAATATTTTCTGATTTGCATTTGATTTCATCCAGCCAGATCAGGAAACTCCTGGCGTATCTGGCGGACAATACATGATTGAGACGGGATGACCACTGATGCCTCAGCCCCGGCTGTAGCTTGCAAGACGGCGGGGAGGAATGGATGATATACTGTGTATATATGTATATTTATGTTCATTTTGTACATTTCTAAAATAAAGTTTGATAGAAAATACTTAGTAGCCTTTCTTCCCTGAAGTATTTGCTCCTATAACATATCATTCATATATAGCAAACCATGATTTGATTTTTCATCAAACAAAGTAGTAGTTTATTACAGGTAAAAATAACGTACTCTTCTTCCGTTCTACGCCCCAAATGTCTATACTCGAATCTGTACATGTTATGGGGTGTGTAAGGTGTATATATTGGCAAATCATGGTGTGTGCTACCGTTGGTGTTTTCAGCTAGCTAGCAGCTAACTGTCAGCTAAGCCACCTTTCGGAGCGGAGCCTCTCTGGTGGTTGACTAATCAGAACAGAGGGGCCGAGCTGACCAATCGGAGCACACTGGGAGGGGGGGGAGAGCTGCAGCGAGCCGTTTAGTGGAGAAAGTGAATACACACACTTTACAGAGATGCTGTATGCGAAACCAATGTGAGTTTGGAAAATTGCACAGTATTTTTCTATTTTAGTATACCTCAACAATGGAATTATGATCAGTGGAAATGGCCATGACACCTCACCTTTAAGAGAAAAAAAAGGGAAAAAGCATTGAAGTTGTCCCTTAAGGTTATTATTTTTTTTTGTTTGTTTCTTTTTTAAATCAAGGGACGGTCAGCTCTTGAATGTGAGCTGCACTCTTACTTCTTACTCACTCTCACTCTCCGGCTTCACAATTAAGTGGAGTTTTTTTTTAAGGAAAATCAGCATCTCTACCCTGTCAGGTGAGAGCCGGTTCCTTTTCTCATCAAGGACGTTGGACACTGCACTAAAGAGTCTCTCACTGTCCACAGAGGTGCAGGGGGCACAGAGAAACCTGGTTGCAACAGCAGCCAGTGAGGGGAACCGTGAAGCATTATCTTTCCAGTAGTGTAGAGGATTGCTTTTCCTAGGGCTGGTTTTCTCTGAGAGATAGGTCTGTACCTGGACATCAGCTGATGTACTCACGGACCGGGCCTCTAGCTGATTCTCTTCCAAGATCTCGTCCAAGACAGTGACAAAGGTAACTTCGTCACTGTGGACTAATGGCTTCGGGCCTTGCATATGTGCACATTTGTATACAGTTCATACTATTTATTGATGTAGTGTTTATTGTGTTGCACATTTGTATACAATTTATACTATTTATTGATCTAGTGTTTATTGTATTTTATTTTGAAAAGTGTTCCCCTTTCCCCATGTCTGTTGCCGTTGATTGTGTTCACCTGGTGCCCTGTGTTGTCTCCTCCCCCCTCACCTGTGTCCTGTTGGGTTGATTGGTCTGTGTGCATTTAGGCTCTGGGGTTTTTCTGTTAGAGGCAGTGTGTGTGAGATCCTTGTGGCTGCAGGCTGGGCTCATGTGAACAGCAGCAGGATTGAGGCTGTGTGTAATGTGTTCATGCTTTAATAAATGCCCACACCGGGTTATATTTGGGACGTTCTGCCTCTGTCTCCTTGCTTGGTCGAGCCGCTCAACGGTCAGCTTCACAATGACGCTGCTGCTTGCTTCTTGGCGTGGTGTCTTGTGCATAGGCTCTGCTGCCTCTGGCTCTTCACTGGCAGCCCTCTCTATCTTCGCCACCTCCAGGATGAGGTTATCCGTGGCAAGCCTCAGATTGTCTGACTTTGTGAAGAATCTGAAAATAGATAAATGTAACAATTACCCACAACAAAGAAAAACATAAGACAAGACACCACACAGCATAACAGTTAAGTCAGGCAACTGCCTTACTTCTATACAAATCTAACCATTAACAGACCTACATTTAAAAGGAAAGAAAAATAGAAATTGGCTTGAATACTGGTGGTTGGTTTAATATACATAATTCATAACGTAATAGATACGATTATAATAGCATTCAAATGGTACATTAATTGACTGTACTTGCCTGTCTTTGTATCTTGGATCCACTAGAGTGGCGATGCTGTACAGTGGCTCCTCCTCTACCTCAGCAAAGCGGGTCTCCACTGCCTCTAGGAGCGTGCTCTTCATTGTTCTGACCCCCTGGTCAGTGGTCTTCTCCCGAGAGAGTACACGTTTGAGGGCTGTTTGAATGAATTAAATGAATGGATGAATGGTTTATTTAGAATATAAAATAATTATAGTAAAATAAAAAAATTCTATTCTTTTATTTAAAAATATAGAAAATTATTATTATTATTATTATTATAATAATAACTACCTGTTATTGCAGGGATGACATCAGCTGCAGATGCAGTGGGATTGCTCACATCCCTCGTGAGTTCCTCAAATGGAGCTAACACCTCAGCTGTCTTCTCCATCAGGGTCCACTGGTTGGCTGTCAGTGTGTCTGGCAGGCTGTAGTCAGCTGCATACACAGAGAGAGCCCGCTTTTGCTCCAGGATGCTCTGCAGCATGTAGAGGCTGCTGTTCCATCTCACTTGCATGTCCTGCTGTAGACGCTTGACGTCCATCTTCAGATCCTTCTGGATATCTTCCAGCCGGGAATAGGCCAACGCTGAGACAGCAGACCCTCATGCACAGCAAGTTGGAGCATGTGTGCGACACAGCCCACACTTGTTACTTCCAAATCATCCATGGCTTTCACCATATTTCGCGCGTTGTCCCGCAAAATGACATGGACCCGTGGCTTATCTATTCCCCAACTGTTAAGCATCCCCTCGATCGCCTCTCTCACACGATCTGCTGTGTGAGATCCGCGAAAGTTCTGAGCTTGCAAGGTCGCATGTTGCAAATTAAACTGGGAGTCGATCCCCTGTGCAGTGAAGCTAAGGAGTGACATTGGACACACAGAAGAACTCCATATGTCTGTGGTAAATCCGAAAGCAGGCGCGTCTGTTAACAGGACTTGCAGGTGACCACGAAGCTTGTTGTGAAGGGCAGGCAGAGCTTTCTCTGTAAAGTAGTGACGAGAAGGCAACTCATAACGTTGCTCCAAGTGCTCCATGAGACGGCGAAACCCCACGTTCTCCACCACAGATAACGGCTGGTCATCCAACGCGATGAATTCAGCTATCTTGGCTGTTATTTTGTTGGCCTTTTCACTGTTCTGGGGCAGTTTCTCTTTCCTTTTAAACGTCTCTGAAAGTGTTGGTTGCTTCAGTGCCATTACCTGAGTGGCCGCTTTGTACTCGTCGTGTTCTTGGTGGTGTTTGTTTATCAGGTGGCGTATTATATTGGTCGTGTTGAACGTAGCTCTGTTCTTTCCACCACGCGGAACCTCCGCCTTGCAAACATTGCCTCTGGCTGTTACACTGCCTTCGCTTTCAATTTTAAAATACTTCCAAACTCCTGACATATTCTCTGTCCGGACTCCGGAGTCACCAGCTGAATGTAGCCTCTCGTTAGCTTACTGCTACTATTAGACACTGCGCCATGCCCAGTCTGTTGCCAGATTTGAGGGAAATAAGCAACCAGGTCTTGGTTGCTTATTTCTCTCAAATCTGGCAACAGAGTGCCCAAAAGAAGCAACACATACATGATGTTGTGTAATTATAAACCAAAACTAAGGCCTCAGGATGACTTTAAGACGTGAACATGGTCATTTTTGTTTTGTAACATTAAATAAAAAAATGTAAAAAATGTATTAAAAAAAAAATCCCCGATCCCCGATCTTTTTCTCCCAATTCCGATCTTTTGAAAATCACGTGATCGGCTCCGATCCCCGATCACGTGATCGGATCGGGACATCTCTAATGAAAATATATCACATTGGTCCCCACCACCAGGCACAGGCCACTTTGTTTATAAATTACCTCGAGGGCCGTACCAAATGGTCTAGCAGTCCGTATACAGCCCGGGGGCCAGAGGTTCCCCACCCCTGCTTTAATATAATAACATTAGTATTTATATCATAACCAAAATGTCGGTGATTAACATTTTGTTTACCTAATACAGACTGATCACTCAACGCTTCAAACTGTCCATCATCCTAAATAGGCTAAAAACTGTTTTTTGTTTTGTATACAGTAGATCATTGGGGAAAATACTGTGTTTGAAATGTATAATTTAAATTAGATGTTAGCTTTTTGTTTTGATATATATATAAATATATATATTGTATTCCAGTCTCCCTTCATTCAACACAATGCTGCTCACCTCCTTTAGTTGGGAGAAAAGCTGGTTCAAGTTCAGCATTATGGGGGGACAGGGCTGCTGAGCCTAAAGATGGATCTGTTGGTCCTGGCACCAGGGGGAGGGACAACTGATTTAGTATGAATAGGCGCTAAAAATGTGCCTGCATTTATTAAAGGTAGGTAGGTAAGAATGGAGAAACCAGCTTGAGTGTGCTCGAATTTGAAAGTACACAACCGAAACAAATCTGCCCCTTCCTTCAGACTTCCTTACAGAGCCCCTCCTCCAACACACGAACGTGCACATGACCAATGAGGGCACGAGATAAGTTTGTGCACAGATGGAAGGCTGACAGGCAGGTAGGCCATCCAGTTATTTTAGCCGGGCCGGCTAAAATGATTGGTCGTGCTTTTTACAGTACTACAGCTTCCACAGATGACGTTTTTTATGGATTTTTTGTCAAAGCACTTAAGATATTCATTGCTATCGGGATGTTAAGAGCATTCCATTGAATATAACAAAAAGTGTATCTCGAGCCGGTTTCTCAAACTTACCTACCCCACCTTTAATCTCAGTTTAGTAAAAAAAAAACATTAGCTAACAGAGTAATTTCCACCACTCATGGACCACACCCACCTTTTCTTGTGAAAAACTGGGTGACATACTGTCGCCCTTTAGTCCCTCTCTCTCTTGTCTTTCTCTCCTTTTTCTTCTTTTCTTAGAACCTGACTTTTTGAGTCGTTGAGACATGGTACAACACACTTACGTAGGCTAAGTACTAGCATCCCTCCTCACATGCTTTCACTCTCTGAAAGTGCCGGTGCCGCACCGCGTTTGGAGGCAGGACCATACCATTACATGTAAATAGAAGGGGGTGTACAGAGGCTTTGGATAATTAACTTTTGGAAGAAAATAAGTTAAATGAATCGTACATTTTGTGAGTACTTATATATATATAATATAACGTTCTATTAATGTTAATTATCGAGGATTGATGAAAGTTTACTTACATAATGTTTTCGTAATGTTCTAAACATTTTGGGGCCCCTGTCAGTCAAGGGCCCTTAGAATCGTCCTAACTTTTCACCCCCTTATGGCGCCCCTGCTCACGTTTCATTCATGACTATGCCACGATCTCTGAACCTTTACGTCAACTAACAAAAAAAGACACTACTTGGTCATGGGGACCACAACAACAGTCGGCAATGGAGAGGCTAACATCAGAGCTGATGGAAAACACTACAATGGCTTACTTTGACCCAAGGAAGAAATCCAAACTACTGGTTGATGCCAGCCCTGTTGGTCTAGGCGCCATACTCAGCCAGCACAGCCCTGACAAAGAGGGTAATGACCACATTGCTGCATATGCCAGCCGAGCACTCACACCAGTGGAACAGCACTATTCTCAAACAGAGAGAGAAGCTCTGGCAATCCTCTGGGCATGTGAACACTTCCACCTATTGTTTGTAGCCTTTATTTAGACAGGTGAAAGCCCCTTGAGATCAAAAGATCTCTTTTTCAAGGGTGACCTGCAGATCTGACCTATATCTCTATGGGTCACACTTCACTGTCATCACAGATCACAAACCGCTTAAACTGATCTTCAACAACCCAAAAGCCACACCCCCAGCTCGGTTAGAACGCTGGAGGCTAAGACTACAACCATACAGCTACATTATCAAGTACAAAGCTGGAAAATATAACCCTGCCGATTACATGTCCAGACATCCTATTGAGGGAAACATATCAAGCAGATCGTCTCGCATGGCTGAGGAATATGTCAACTTTGTCATTGACAATGTTGTTCCAAAGGCAATGACACTTGAAGAAGTTCAAACAGAAACAAAGAATGATCCTACATTATGTAAAGTGATGCATTTTTTGAGTGCAGGACACTGGAGACATGCACCACAGGACTCAGACTACACTGATTATCCAATGCTGAAAGCACTCTACCGCCTACAAAACGAACTGACAGTCAACGCTGGAGAGAATGTCATTCTCAGAGGAACATGACTTGTGCTACCTACCTCTCTCCAACGTAAGGCAATAAGCCTAGCCCATGATGGTCATCTTGGCATTGTTAACCTGTTAAGCCCCGAGCCTGATTTTCATGTTTCAGGCACGAAAATGACATTCCCAGAACAAATGACCATATCTTCCCTTCTAAAAGGGTTAAATTAATTTTTTTTTCTCAAAGTAATGATAAACCTGTGGGTTGGATGTAGAAAAGTCAGAATCAATATAGATGTTTTTTATTTTAAAGAAAATTCTGATTGAACATAGTAAAAAAACTGTAAATTATAGAAAAATATTATAAAATATTTTGTACTTATAGTGAAAACTAACCTTGGATGATGGGTTAGTAGACTAAAAGCTTTAGGAATCCAAAGTACAACATATAATAAGTACCCTGTATCAAGATTGATGCAAAACAAGTGATATTTGACCTTTTTAGAGACATTTAGAAAAGAAAAACCTCTTTTGGGGCCATTTGGGTGGATTTTACCTATATCTGGCCCCCCTTGCTCGATTTTGACATGTGACATCTCTTTCTGACCGTCAGAGCCAATAGAATCGAGGGGAAGTCCCACATAGTCCTTATTTGGTCATGTCTGTTTGTTAGACTGCCGCGTCAGTCAAAGCATTGGAGCAGCAGCAGCAGGTGGCTACCATTAGCAGCTAACTTTTGGTCTCCGGTTTTGCCATCAATATGGAATTGTGGACTATAAATGAAAAAAATGAGATTGCCCGTACTTTCTCAACCTATGGATTAACCGTTGCAGCAGCGTTTTTTCTCGTTTGAATGCCATTGAACAGTCTTATGATCAGATTGACAGCTACGGTGAGACGATGTCCCGGCGGGGGCCTTGGGGCTTAACAGGTTAAGACCAAACAACTGGTAAGAGAAAAGGTATGGTTTCCAGGCATAGATGAAATTGTGGAAAAGATGATAAAACACTGCATACCATGTCAAGCAGCAACCTCCCAGAATCACATGGAACCACTTAATATGTCTGAACTTCCCAAAGGTCCATGGCAAAATGTTTCTATTGACTTTACAGGACCTTTCCCATCAGGTGATTAGCTGCTTGTGGTTATTGATGAGTATTCCAGGTTCCCCGAAGTTGAGATACTAAAGTCCACAGCAGCCACTACAGTGATTCCCAAACTAGACAGAATCTTCTCATCCTATAGTATCCCACATGTGGTGAAAACAGATAATGGACCTCCATTCAATGGACAACCGTTCAAAGATTTCAGCCACTATCTCGGATTCAAACACAGAAAAATAACACCGTATTGGCCAAGAGCTAATGCAGAAGCTGAACGCTTCATGAAAACATTGAAGAAAACAATAACAGCCACACACACTGAAGGAAAACCATGGAAACAGAACCTCTACAGTTTTCTTAGAAATTACACAGCTGACTCCAGCCGAGTTAATGTTTGGGAGAAAACTCAACACCACTCTCCCCGCTCTTCATGTGACTCAACATCACACACCTGAGACCAAACTCCAAGATATGGATCAGCGTGCCAAGCAGCGCATGAAAGAGCATGCCGACCACAAAAACGGAGCTCGACCTTCTATCCTCAAACCAGGTGACATTGTGCTATGCCGTCAGAATATCAAAGGCAAGCTCATGACTCCTTATGGAGGCAAACCTTACACCATCGTGAAAATCAGAGGATCAATGGTGACAGCAGCTCGCCCAGGACATGAGATAACACGAAACTCTTCACACTTCAAACTGCTCCCACCTTCAGTTCCTATTGGATCTGACTCAGGAATGACTGACGAAGAGGATGATCTGGATCTACAACTTCCTGACCCACCAGATGAGGAAACTCATCAGCTCCAAAACGAGAATATCAACCCCGAAGGCCCTGTTCCAACCAGATATTCAATCAGAACAAACAGGAGGCCACCACAACGTCTCATTGCTGAAATATTACTTAAAGAAGTCAAGAGACTGCAGATAGTTGAACAATTACAAAAAGGACATTTTTGCGAGTGACAAAGAAGACTCAGTCATTTAAGTTAAAACATTGAGATATTCATTTCTTTATTTGATTACTAAGAATAAGAGACCTTTCTTACTGAAATTCTTATTTACATTTCGTTAATATCAAAAGTCAATGTTCATCTGAAATAAGGGAGGGATGTAATGTTGTGACATACTATTTGGTCCGGAGTTGTGGATACCCGGAATGTTATATGTGGGACACCAGTTATGATGTAGTACAGAGCGGGAATAAAGCACAGTTAACGATACTCGCTGTCTCCTGAGTTATCTATAATAAAGCAAGATACACATACAAAATGACAACACTACAGAAGCATTCATGGAAAATTACCTTTTATGTTTAAGGAAAATCATTATTAGGAAACTTGGCCCAGTTTGGTTATTTATTGTGCTTTATTCATATTTTGGATATCATCTTTTTCCTCTTCATGAAAGATAAAGAGTTCATCTGAAAAATAGAGGCAGAAATCTTTCCAAGTCAACATATTTGTTTTATTAGAATGACCACACAGAGCACTGGGTTACACACACTTGATTAGGAAAGAGCTGGTCTAACTCTTTACTTTGGTTAATTATGTACATGTTTGTCCAGCTAGTTCATGGTCATCACATCCAGCTGACTAAAAAGCTTTAGTGGCAAGTAGGAAGGAGCATCACACCATCATTACATTTCTGACGCATGTCCACTGCGCCGTCAGGTCTTCCACTGGTACACATGAACTCGATTATATCATGTTAAAAATACATTTTATTGTTCGCACTATATCTGAAGTCAATATTATGTGTAGTCATGTATTGGCTATTCACAGTGCAGGGTTCTGCAAGAGAAAAATCTCTTTATCTTTTATATATGTTTAATGTTTTAATTTAATTGTATACTAATATCTTTGAAAAATAAGCTGTTTCTTTATTGAAAAGTCAAATTTCTTTGCAATAGCTTTCATTTCA